>SKCR01025816.1:600000-1015368 GCA_019454045.1 Zanthoxylum bungeanum
CACTCTTTAAAAAATCATAATAGTCTTAATGGAATACCACAAGACTTTTTAGATTATTTAAAAATCTTAATTGAATACTACAAGACTTATTTAACCCAAAAAAGTCTTTTAAAATCTCAATTGAATACACCCCCTTACTATATCTGCTAAAATGCTAAAACAAACAGTGTTAGAATGTATAAAATCATATTAAATATATTTCTTAAGATTAAATTTATTTTAAATCTATTGATAATATTAGAAAAGCAATAGTTAAGTAATATTTTCAAACTGATCATTAATTAATCTACTTAGTATAAAGGCAAGTTAATATTATTGCTAACAATTTTTGCTAGGCCACACCAGAGAAGAGACGTAATTCGATTACGTGGGTCAAATAACTGAGATAGAGATTAAAAATGCACGAAGGTTAAACATAAAATGTTAGCTCTAATTAATATCATATTAGTAAAATATTAAGATATATATAGACTCGCACGTTGTTGCAGTTTTTATTTTTCAAAAATAAAATAAAAGATAGGCAACACTGACCAAAGTCGGTTTATCCGTCAAGTTAAGATCATTGTCATTTAAATGAAGTCATCTATCAAAGTAAGAGTACAATACTCTAATTCTATCGTGTATTTTCAATCACAATGAGATAGATATATGGAATACAAACAAACAAACAAACAAAATTACATGAATCTTATAGTAATTATGGTACATTGTAGATATCAATGTGTATAAATTCAATGTGTCATAAACAGTAATTAAAGGAAATTGTATATATTAAAATATATATATCATAAATATTAATTAAAGTACATGGTAGATATCGAATTATGTGAATATACAACGTATCATAAATATTCATTAAAATGAAGACTTAAATATAATTTTATTTTGTGTCAGTATCAGATGAAATAGAGGACAAATATATATATATATATAAGTGTGATAATTTGATTCAAAAATTTAAGCTTTAGAGAATGACCAAATATTATTATTTAAGACCTGTTTTAATATTTCAAATGCGTGAATATGAACCCAATAATAAGGTCAAATTACTTTAATATCAAAATAAATATCAAGGTGTGGAATAAAATAATAGCATTTTTAATTTGTATTTTATTAGCCTGACAGCCGTATTAGATGCTCTAATTTCACTGTAATTGCTTATGAAAATAATGTCCAACTAAATGTGTATCATTTGACTAGAGGAGGTATATATCTTGTGATTCTATTGCTTAACATGTCATATTCCCTCTTGGATAATATATAATTAATATTATATAAACGTGTGTACATGTCACGTCTCAATGGCGTGGTTTGGTGTTGTAGAGCTCAGAATCTCATATTGAGATTCTGGGTTCGAATTCAATAAATATGTTTCTTGTAAGAGTCTGTGACATTTGAGAGTTTTACTTGTTATGTTTAAGTTCGGAATGAGTGATTTGATGATAGAGTTTTCAACTATTCAAAAAAAAAAAGTATGGACATGTCACGTGTAATATATATATATATATAATTATATATATGCTTATGACGTAGGATTATACACAGGACCTATATATATTGGATAAGATTAAACAATTTTTATATACAAGAAGAAAATGAAAAGTGAGAAGGAATTGTCCACATAAAATAAAACTCTTGTTTTTATTTTGTGCATTAAAAAAAAAAAAAAACCACCTTCGAAATTGGGAGAGTCCAAATGGAAATTAATAATAGACCACTAGGCAGCAGACAAGGATCAAGTGCTGCTGAGTGGTCTTTTGTAAAGCGGTTGTCTGTCGTGTGTTCTTGCAAAATTTGTTTCTCTGCGTCTTATCAAATTCTAGCCAACTTTATGATATATCCATAGGTAATGGATGTAACTAACTAGCTAGAAGCAAATTTCTGGTGAAATTTTGTTATTCTCACAAATCGGTTACCACATTTTTTTTTTTTTTTTTTTTTTATAAAATTAAAATAAATTTCTATATATCTTTGTCCAATAACTAAAAGGGGGAAAGAGAAATAAAGAAGGAAATGAAATTATCTCCGTATTTATTGTATGATTCCTTATTGTTAATACATTACCATTACTTTCATATGTTTAAATTTTTTATAACATTTTTAAAACGTTATAAAAATGAGCCAATTAAATTAAGTATTTAAAGAAATATCAATACTCAAATATATACATGTTGTGATTCACCGATCACTTTAGAGTGTGTTTGAGGAAAAACCGAATTGAATTTCTATTATTACAAGAATAGATACAAAGTGTTTAAACTTTACAATTATACAAAAACCTCACACACTATCATCTCTCTACTTGGAGCTTACTACTCACACTTTGGGGTACTTACAACTGATCCTAAGGCTCCCTTTTATAATGCCAAAACCGCGTGCTACAGTAACACGCGGTTTGGCAAGTTGGCAATTGCAAATAAAGCTTTCGGTGCTCCTTGTTGTTTACTGCAATTACATGCAAGCTTGCACACGTCTTTGCAAGTTGTTTTCATTTCAACATGATGCTTGCTGGACTTTACAATTCTCCCCCTCCAGCAGCATCTGAAACGATCTTCACCTGACAGCTATCCTGGCTATTTTTCTGCACAGCTCTAGCTTGTCTCGATCACTGCTTATTTGTTGACATGTCGGCTGTGTCTCTGCACAGCTCACTTCACTGCATCTCTGTACAATATTCTTCTTCTATGTCTCTGCATAGTACAATCCACTGTGTCTCTGCATAATAATCTTATGTTGTGTCTCTGCACAATTCTGCTGCCATGTTTCTTTACCCGTTTATTCTTCAGTGCTTTCTTGCCTTGTGGGAAACTCTCTGGCTCCCCCTCATCAGTAAGCAGAATATATTCGGATCCTGAATATCTGGTCGATGGAATCCTGCCTCGCTCATATATTCTTGTCTGAGGTCCACTGATTTCAGGAGGTCTGTCATCATCCATCTCTATGAATGATCTTGTAGCTTCTAGTGGAGTAGGTTGCGGCTCCCCCTGCTCAACACTGTCTTCTGTAATCTCCGATGGAACATGATGTGTCTCCCCCTGCTCAACATCCTCATTTGTCTCCTCTGGTTCTGCTTCTAGAATTTCCTCGTGCACCATATCTGTGGCCAATTGTGTTGGTGTTGGGTCTGGATTTCTGTTGGCACTGGAATTGGAAGACATCCTGGGTATTTCAATGTCTTCAATTGTCTGGTCTTCGAGAAACTCTACTTCCTGGCTTCTGATGACCATCTTTTCCTTCGGATCCCATAGTCTGTATCCAAATTCTTCATCTCCATGGCCTAGGAATATACATGGAGTTGTCCTTGCATCGAGCTTCTGCTTGAGCTCATTGGATACATATACAACGGCTAAACAACCGAATACTCTAGGGTGAGTGTATGAGGGATTCTTACCATACCACACTTTCTCCGGAATCTCCATGTTCAACGGTTCAGATGGTGATCTGTTAATCAGGTAACAGGTAGCACAAACAGCTTCTCCCCAGAATGGCTTTGGCAGCTTAGTCATACTGATCATTCCTCTGACTTTCTCCATAATGGTGCAGTTCATTCTCGCAGCGACACCATTATGTTGTGGTGTGTATGGAACAGTTCTCTCATGTCGAATCTTGTGTCTCCAGCAGTAGGCTTCAAACTCTCTGGAACTGTACTCGCCTCCATCGTCTGTGCGAAGGCACTTCAGCTTCTTCTCTGTTTCATGCTCTACCATGGCGTGGAACAACTTGAATTGATCTAGGACCTGATCCTTCGTCTTGAGGAAATACACCCAGATTTTCCGAGAAGCATCATCGATGAAAGTCAGAAAATACTTGTTACCGCCCAATGAATCAACCTCCAAGGGACCACAAACATCAGAGTGCACCAGACTGAGCAACTCTGATATTCTATCTGAAGAGAAATTAAACGAGACTCTGCTTTGCTTACCAATTAGATAGTGGTTGCAAGGACCTCGTGCAGCATCATTGGTAAGCTCCTTCTTGTTCAAGGTAGACAACTCTCTCCCACTCATGTGTCCGAGTCTCCGGTTCCACAGATTTTGAGAAGTCTATTTTTCAGCTACATTGAGGCTGTCTGCACAAATCTTCACATGAGTCTTGTATAGTGTGGCGCAAGCATGTCCTCGGGCGACAACCATGACACCTTTTGTCATTCTTCATGTGCCATTTCTGAAGTGATTGTCATAACCCTGTTTGTCAAGAGCTATCCCCGAGAGTACATTCAGCCGAAGTTCTGGAACATGCAGGACATCCTTCAAGGTCAATGTACACCCGACATTTGTCCGCAACTGAATATCACCCATTCCTACTATCCCAGAGGAACTGATATTTCCCATCTTCACTGCTCCAAAGTCTTCTGCTTTGTATGTTGTGAAGAAATCCCTGTGAGGAGTGACGTGGTAGGATGCTGCAGTATCTACCACCCACTCAACATCTTGGGTTGCGTTGTGAAGGCATGTCTCTTCATGTATGGAGCATATTGCTACATCTGCTTGGACAACGACCAGTGTCTCTCATTCGTCATTCTTCGGCTGGTAATTGCCTTCTCTCTGCTCTCGTTGCAGTTTTCGGCAATTCTTCTTTAGGTGGCCTACAATGCCACAATGGTAGCACTTATAGGTAGGCTTCCTTCCATCTGAGGATCTAGCCATGGTTGTTCTTCTGCCTCTCTCTCCGTCTCTTCCTTAATGTCTTCCTCGAGTCTCTGTGACGAAGGCTTCTGTCTGTTCTGAGCCAACATCTTTTCTCCTGACTCCTCATTCAACATGGCATTTTTAACCGTAAGCATGATAACTTTACCTCATGGAGCGGAATTGCTGACAGTAACCACCGATGTCTCCCAACTATCAGGAAGGGAACTGAGTAGTAAGAGGGCTTGTACTTCATCTCCCAGCAGCATGTCTACTGTAGACGGCTGATTCACCAGGCTCTGGAACTCGTTGGTGTGTTCCGCAACGGAAGTTCCACTCTGTAGCTTCAGGTTCACCAAACGCCTCTTTAACATGGCTTTATTCCGAGCTGTCTTGGTCTGGAACATGTCTTCCAGCTTTATCCACATCACGTAAGCATCTGAATCATGTGCTATGTGGTGGAAGACATTGTGACCGATCCACTGCCTAATCTGACCCAAAGTTCTGTTGTTGAGTTTATTCCAGTCATACTCCTTAACAGACTCTGGTTTCACTCCCTTCAACTCGATGACATCAAACAGATCTTTGCAATGTAAAAAATCTATCATCCGAGGTCTCCAGATGGAGTAATTAGATGCAGCCAGTTTAATCATTGCACCAGAAGACGAATCTTCAATTTCCATTTTAAGTTTTAAAGTTTAAAATGTAAATATAATAAAATTGGGGCTGAATTTCACAAATCTGAGGTCACCGTTGCGTCCTTAACGGTCGAAAATGGTGGAATAGACACTTCATTGGTCTAAATCCGACACAAGAGCTGATTTGTAAATTCCTAAAAATTCTGGGGCAAAACTGTAAATTTCAAAACTTCAGGGGCCTAAATGAAATTTACCAGGCTGCTGACAGGGCGCTGATGTGGCATTGCTGACGTGGCAAGTGGGACCGGTTATGCTGACGTGGCGGACACGTGGCTGCTGACGTGTCTGCTGACTGGGCGCTGATGTGGCGTTGACTGTGCGCTGACGTGGCACTGACGTGTCTGCCACGCGTATTGTCTTCTTCCTTCAGCGAGCGTGAGGCGCGTGGCTGCGAGTGTCGGTGCGTGGGAAGTCTCTGCCTGGCGCGTGCGGGCTCCCTGGACCTTCGTTTGATCTAAGGAAAATACCACCGTGCTCGTCTCGACGTGAACTAGCTGATTGTATACTCAAAGTTGATTTTTGACAACTTTACCGGAACCCAAATTTTCTAAACCGAGCTCCGTTCTTCGGTTTTTCGACCCCAATGAAGAACCAAAGCTCTGATACCACTTGTTGTGATTCACCGATAACTTTAGAGTGTATTTGAGGAAAATCGAATTGAATTTCTATTACTACAAGAATAGATACAAAATGTTTAAACTTTACAATTATACAAAAACCTCACACACTCTCAAGCTCTCTACTTGGAGCTTACTACTCACATTTTGGGGTACTTACAACTGATCCTAAGGCTCCCTTTTATAATGCCAAAATCGCGTGCTACAGTAACACGCGGTTTGGCAAGTTGGCAATTGCAAATCAAGCTTTCGGTGCTCTTTGTTGTTTACTGCAATTGCATGCAAGCTTGCACACGTCTTTGCAAGCTGTTTTCATTTCAACATGATGCTTGCTGGACTTTACAATACATTCACATATTTTAAAGTACAAGCCATATATAGTGATTATGTATTGGTGCTAAATAACACATCTTAAAACGCAGACATTTGTACTTTTTAAATACAAATTTAACACTTTATAAAAATATGTAAGTGCTAAATAATGAGGGGAATGCCATTAGAGTCAATAGTTCAGTGGTCTCATATTCTCATGTTAAATTTGAGGATGTGAATTCGAGTCATTATCATGGATGTGTGAGTTTTTAAAAATAAAAAAGAAAAAATAGTGAGAGAAATGAAGACTCAAGTCCTCTAATATTTAAAAAGGACAAAGATCCATAGGATCATCACAAAAAGCACTTTTACTTAATAACGAAGTATCAATACTAAATAACATCTGTTGATGGTGTTTTTTGTAACAAATATCTTAAACAGTACGGCAAATGCAGAGATGAGATTTTCCCATTTGGAGGAACAAATGCTCAGAATGTATCGGTTGCTCCTCGGCCAGGCAGAGAGTCCGGACCCGGTTCCCCTGATCTAGCCTACCAGAGGACATAACATGATCTGAGTTTCAGAGACCGACCACATCGGAATTGAGACCGACCAATTTAGCCCAATAGCTCGGTTCAGTTCTACTTTTCATTCCGGATCAGATAATGAGCTCGGGTATTTTGAGACAGGCCGTGACTGGCTTGGGTAGTTCAGCAGATTATTTGGCCGACCTCTTGACGACCGACATGTGATTGAGGTAGTTTGGACTTTTCCCTATTGCAATACCACTGTTTGAAGCTCTTTACAGGTTGGCACTATTATTATTGAGTGTGGCAGTGTATAAAATAAGGTGATGTGACAAGCCGTCAGGTGGCAGGTTTGCTTTCGGGGAGGCAGTCTTGGGGCAGAGAGCCCGTCAATCAGCTGGAGAATCACGTGGATGACGTCAGGGAAGTATGTAAATAGTGTTATAATTCTCTTAGTATATAAATGGAGGGTAGTCTCATTTGTAGAGATTGGATAGTGAAAATTGTAAAAAAAAAATGCCAACTACTTGTAAAAGAAACATAGACAAACAACTCGATTTCTTTAGACCATTCCTAAAAATTGGTCGTTGTGCCCGTGGACGTAGGCTGGATTTGCTCCGCCGAATCATGTAAATCATCTTTGTCGATTTTGTGGTTGTTTTGCCTTTTGCCAAGTTTGCTTTTGGTCCCCTATAACCAAACAAATTCACGGTTGGAGGAGGATTGTCCCGATGGAGTTATCCCGAAACTGCTCCTGAAACGAAAATCACACCTCAACAACATCAAATATGCATTTTAAAAAGAGTGGAGGTGTGCGGTAGAAAAAAATATATATCTTAAGACGTTTTTAAAAGAATGAATAGCTAAGTGTTTTTTTTTTTAAAATATACATTAAAAGCTAAAATGACTTTAAAACTAAGATGTAGCGTAGCATTACAGTGATCATAGGCAAAACATGATCATCAATTAACTTAATTAATCAATATTTTATTGCTAATTCATAGGGAAGTAGTTAATGCAATTAGGTTTAATTAAGTTGTTGAAAAGGCAAGAGATTAAGCTATGGAGTTTTTGTCAAATGAAATTAAGACAAGAAGGCAAAAACATTGATCGGAAGGACGACAATTCAACGTGCATGAACGACAACGTTCCATTTTTAGCGGCGGAAATGCAAACCTCACATTGTTTTTCGTAAAGATTCATGTGCATGCATAACCAGATTTCGCCAGTTGTAATGAAATCACCACACCATGTTTTGTTTGTTGTGGTCTGATTCGGACTAGCTAGTCCCAACTCTTTAGCACGCTCGTTTATGATATCACAAAACATGTTCGAAGCTATTTTCTATTTCAAGAACCTCATAGGGCTAGTCCTCATATTCTCGAGATTCAAGATTATTTTATATTTTGAGGTCATTGGTTATAGATAATATTATATGTTGATGATGGTTTTTTTGAAGGCTATTACCCCGAGAAATGATCAGATATCGAGGATGGGTAGAATGAAGTACTTGGCCGAAAGTGGATAGTAAAAGACTAAGGGCCCAGAAGAGATGAGGTTTGACAAGAAGACCCGACCTTATGGTACAAAGAAATTCTCCCGAAAGCATAGCATGTTGAGGAGGAACCCAATAGTATCGACCTGACCACACGAAGAGGGGGATTTGATGTTGTGTTAGAGTCTGTGGAACTCAACCCCATGAGGTCCCTATGTGCGAACCCGACCTAGTTGAAGAGTTGGGCATGACTTTGATGAGTATCATCTGCCTCGATATGCCGACCCGAGGAACGAATATAAGATCACATGTCTACTTGTATTAGGGACATATGACGTATGCCCTAATTGGGAATACGTGATTCCAGAAAGCTAATGATGATGGGGAAAAACATCGGTTCACATTGGTAGTAGGCCTACCAGTCTCTATTGGCCGGTGCAGTGTCAGGACAATGACATAGCAGAGTCGTTATAAAACATCGTAGGCTGGTGCAGTAATAGAGGAATAAGCATATCTGATTGGCCAGATTGAGGGTGGTTGATGAGAGTTATGTCTGCAACAAAGGCTAAGTGACATGAGCTGATGTTAGAGTTAGTGGAATAGTGGATTAGGGAACCTATATAAAGGGGTTGAAGCCACTGTTATAAGGGTTGACAATTTTTACATTACACAACTTGTAGAATCAAGAACTTAAAAGCTTGAGATAGAAAGAGAAATATGATCAAGTACCTGACCACTTGTGAGAATTATACAAGGCTTGTTCAGATCCGAAGAGTTTATCATTGTATTTGTTAGTCCATCTCATTTGTAGCTCGGGTCGATTTTGACCCTTGAGACATAATGAAATATTTCATTTCTCTTATGCACGTAGGTTGAAGTCATTTTCTATCGAACCACGTAAATTTCAGTGTTTATCTCGTCTTCTTGTCAATTTTGTGTAGTTATCACTAACCATACAAATTCACTATTCGAGTGAGGTTTATTCGAGGGTGAATTCTCTATTTTACCCTTTGAACGAAAAACAACTATCAGTATTATAATAATAAAAAAAAAAGTATTTTCCTAATAGATTAGATTGATTACATGAATATTTTGACGTTATTTTACTCTGTCCAAAATCATTATTTTATTATTTTATAAATTATAGTAGAGAAAAAAAAAATTACACATCATTTAAACCAAACTCACTAGCGTGATCTACCTAACAAGTAAGAAGAGCAATTTGGTTCGCACATTGCATGTATCTGCCGAAAAAAAAAAGCAAAGCAAGAGCCACAAAACCAGCCGCCAGCCAACCAATTAGTTGCCATAAAACTATTGAAAGAAGGTGTGATGTGGGAACAAAGCTGGAAGCAACTCGCATGATTCATGTGCCCCTTATTTAATTTATTTTACTTGCTCAAAATCAAATCTCAAATCCCTTTTGTAAAAGACAGCTGCTTGATCATGTTGCTATGTGTCTCTGTTTTTTCTTATCTTTAATGTCTTTTCTATATGATTCTGCTTCCATGTTTTTGGCAGTGGTCGGCAAGCGCATACACTTATTTCTTCTTTTTATTGAATTTGTTTTGTTGCTTTAAGATAATATTGAGTTTGGTCAGTGTGTGTCTGACTATCCAAAGCAAATGCAGTCATTACAACTCCATAAATTTTAAAATACAAATTATTGTTTTAGAAACAAATAAAGTTTTTATTTAATGTGGATATCCGCACATTTTCAAATGTGAATTTAAAATTAGATAGTATCGTCTAGCTACAATGATATGGTAATGGTTAAAATTTTATATTTGAAAACATGAACAGTGTATATAGCTTATAGGAAAAAAGCTAGCAAGATCAATTCCGCCCAAGACGCAAAGCACTTAATTATCTACCAAAAAAGAGGAGATATAGTAGGTGGGCAAGTATACTAGCAATAATTATGGTTGTTCCCTTAACCCATGGGGGAGAAAAACTTATATAATATCATCTTTATAGGATCATTCAATTAATAAATGACACGTGTTTTAATTATTTTTCTCTTTATGTTATGTTTTGATTAGTCATGTTCAAAGTAATTAGAACACGTCACTTGGATCTGGACCTACATGATGATGCTCACGACTTCGATAGCCATATCAGTGATTTAGAGATCTCTAGAAAAGTATTTAGTGCCCATTTCAGACAACTCTCCATCATTTTTCTTTGGTCATTCATTAATTAGATGATCCTTTAGGGACCGTCCCTATATAAGTTTTTCTTCTCAGGGTGATTCTATCCAATTGACACTTCACTATTTCCTTCAAAAGCATATACCGCCTTAATCATTAGAGCACTGTTAATAGAGGTGGCAAAACGAATAAACGAATCGAATTTTTATCGAATCCTAAACGAATCAAATCAAAATGTGATGGATTCATATTCGATTCGTTTATCAGGATTCGTATTTAATTCATTTATTAAACGAATCGAATATGAATATTCGTTTAGTCATGATATTATTCAATAACATAATTTACCATAATTTATTTACATAAATTCTTCATAAATATATACATATGAAATATGCAATTAATGTATTTACTAAAAATACCTCACCAAACATCGACAATATTATTTTTTCTATGATAATTAGCATAATTTCTCAAATCTTAATTGAAAAATAACAATAACTAGTAAAAGAAAATAATAAAACGAATCCAAAAAATAAACAAATCAATGAGCTTAAATTCAAATTGACTCATTTATTAAACGAAACTATTTTTTCAAACCCGTATTCGTTTTAAAGTGAATCGAATCGAACGTATAAATGAATACGAACCCAAATTACCACCCCTAACTGTTAACGATATGTTTACTTTATGGATTTTTATAGCCATAGGTTTAATCTTTAATCTGAATGATTAATTGGTAATGAGACTCTTTTATTCAAGTTACATTTTAAGAACTATTTTCAGTTTTATTTAAAAAAAAAACATGACACATTGCACTCATTTCAACGAAACTCACATTATCTAACTAACAAGTACAATTGGTAGACATCGCATGTATCTGCCCAACAAGCTAACTAGCAAGAGCCAAATACACATTACACAGAACACAACATGACACAAATTCACCGCAAAGATAACAAACAAACCCAAGTTACCATTCCCCTTCGAGGAAAAAGCCCCACCAAAGCATTATTATTGAAAGAACGTGCAATGTGGGAACAAAATGTCAAGAATTAAAGCAACTCGCCTGATCCATGTGCCCTTGTTAAATTATTTTACTCGGTCAAAGCCTTTTTATACGCAGCTGCTCATGTTGCAACATGGTTCTATGTTTCTGGTAAGCAACTTCTGTGGGAGCAGTGGTCAGTAAAAGCAGAGTTTTGACCTGTTTTGGTTTGGTCAATGTGCAATCTTCCTTGTTAGAAACTTGATATGACATGGAAACGACTATAATGTACAGATACATGATCGAAAGTGTACACGAAATACAAGCACCATGAAACAGTTGTCTGGTGTAAGTTGGCAAGAGGCTGCGATCATCTAATCATGTTGGAACTGCCGTCTCCTGTCACTTGAAAAATATTAGTCATGTGAAATGTAAATATACAGTTTATTTCCGATCCAGCGAAGCTTAGTTCCTACCTTACCCAGCTTTCTGCGGAAGATCAGCTCCACTTCTCCACGGAGGGCTTCCACATCCATCGCATAATCTCTTTGATATTCCTCTAGCATTAATTCTTGCAACTGCTGCCTCAACCTCTCCAATGCAGTATCCAAACCACAAAAGTCTTTTAAAACTAGTGCTTCAATTGTTTTGAGTTGCAGCAGATTCTTAATCGCTGCAAGGGCCTGTAACAAAAATTCAGAAGCAACATAATACATTAGAACAAAATGACTGTCATCAAACAATTTGGTAAACTATTCTCATTTTTATATTTGATGAGCCTTGTATTGGCATAAAAAAAAAATGCACTGAAAATTATGAAATTAATATTTATGTATTTAGCATCAATAACAGAAGCACAGACAATGCATGGACAAGTGCAGAACACTAAAGCAAAAAACAATGCCCAAGAAACACCTTCTCTTGTAGATCAAGGTCAGCAGAAGCTGTTAAATCAACCAGAGACTTCAGGAAGAAGCGATTGCTGAACAAAGGCTGCTCAGCTTTATGTACATTTTCCAATTGAAACTCGGCCAGATCACCAACCAGAAACACTGCTTTCCTGCGAATTCTGATATCAAAGCTTGAGTTGCTCAGTATGTCCTGAAAATAATTATAATCAGTTGCCATTTCCAGGGATACATAAATACGTTAAAATGCTCTGTTCGTTCTCTACTCTGGTCACCTGAAGCATTAAATCTCCAGCTTCTGCGTAGAACATTTCCTGACCAGCTAAATTATTTCGGATCAGTGCTGAAACAGCATATAATGCTTTGACAGCTTCTTCTACGAAACTGGATCTAGCCATCTTCATTAGCTTTGACAATGCCCCAAGTTCCAGCACCTTTGACAGTTGAAATATTGTAAATCAGTTCAACTTAAATTCACAAAACTAAATCCACCAGAAAATGCATAGATGGACATATTGCAAATAATTACGAAAACAAAAAATATAAGATTAACATCATTCATAAGATGTCAACTATCGAAGGACAAAAATCCATGTCTATAAATTCAAAGAAATAAGAATATTGAATAAATAACCTGCTTCTGAACAAATGGGTTATTTTGACTTGCTTTCCCAAGGATCCATGCAGAAATTTTCCTTGTATCTGTGTCAGGGTGGTTAAGTTCTCGTATGAGTACTGAAAGGCCCCCAAGTTTGCTCAGATCTGAGAAAATCAAGATTACATTTGTGAGCCATTATACTTCGCCACTTCGGGAAATAGGTAAAACTGACATGATTTCACCCGATATTTTGAATTTGAGCCACATATACAAGCTTCAAGAATTATACCCATAAAATTTAGTTTCTTGTTTTGGAAAAGAAACTAAGAGACTAAGTATATGTAATTAAATGTATTTATTTGAGTTCAAAGAACAAAAAGACCAATTTTCAATGAGTGATCAATGGGATTTACAAGAGCTATTTCTGCTTCAAAGTGTAGGCTCAAGTTGTCAAGAAACAGATTATTCAATGTTTCAATGCAAAAAATTAATAGGTAAATTAAAATTCAAAGACCAAATCAAGGAAACAATCATATACATTGGAGAGAAATGAGAAAATGAAGCATACCATTTGCATTATCTATGGGCTCGACAAGTATCAAGAGTTCTTCAAGCGCACGTTGGCGATCTTCTAAAGATAGAGTAGAATTATTCAAGTCATCTATTGCAATTTGCATCAATTGCGCATCTGACGGCATTTTCAACTTCTCCACAAGTTCCTGTTTAACCACCACAACAATCATCAAGCAAATATATTAGATTTAAATTATCATATAGTCATCACCATAAATCATCACCTTTATTTCCATTTGCCGCTTCTTCAATTCACTAGTAGATAGACTCTGGACATCTTGTGCCGTTTCCTTTAACTTGGATGGATCAGAATGACCTTAATACATGTATCAACAAACAAATAAGGATCAATAAAACAGTATCATAATAAACTAGCAATAAAAATTAAAAATTAAAAATTTTTAAGGGATAGTGGTACCTATGGCCCACTGTAACATTCCATCGAGGGAAGAGAAACCGCCATCAAGCTCATCGTGGTCATTGACGACAGCAGCCGCCGTGGAATCGTCGTTTGATTCAGCAGCCTTGCGCAGTTGATCCTCCTCCTCTTTCGCAGTTGACCGAAATAGACTCCCTGAAGATAAATTATTTGCACGCTCTGCCCTCCCTATCGCCGTCGTTACTAACAGTATCATTAGCCATAGCGCTCCACCTGCGACTCGATTGGGTCTCGTATACATTAATTCTTGCAGTGAATGTCTTTTGATAACAGCCGTGAATCGGTGCGGTTAGGTTTTGGGGAGAGTCTGATTAGGGTTTTGCGATCTTGTATCGTGGAACCGTTATTTCGTTTCGTTTTTTATTAATTAAAAAATATGGATCCGAATTTCCGGATATAACGGTTCACTTGGACCCGCATTGCAGGCCCTAAAAAAAATTATCCGCATCCGTACAAAGTTTATTCAATTTTTGTGGAACCCATAATTACCCCCTGAATTCTTATCTAACATCTCAATATCCCATCAAACTTTTATTTTCACCCATTAGCCACTAAACTTTTAAAAACTGTGTAACCAGCCCATTTACGTAACGTCGTTCCGCGCGTGTAACGAACGGAACGTTAAGTGAGATTGTTCAGATTTTTTTTAGTGCCAACTCATTATGCGCCCTAGCATATCTTCATTATGCTAATTATGTGCCTTCGCATAACTTCAATTACTTTTTTTTAAAAAAAATAATAATTTTTTTAATAAAAAACTGAACAATTACTTTAATTATAATTATAATTTTTTATTGAATTGTGTACACCCCTGCTTTTTATAATGTGATTGTTCATAACTAGCAGTAACGGCAACAGCGGAACGACGTTACGTAAATGGGCTGGTTACACGGTTTTTAAAAGTTCAGTGGGCTAATGGGTGAAAATAAAAGTTTGATGAGCTATTGATATGTTGGATAAGAGTTCATGGGGCTAATTATGGGTTCTGCCCAATTTTTGTTGTCATCCCCAAGTACTATTAATGTTTTATTTGGATTGAAGTTTGAGAATGTATGGTAACATAAAGTAAAATAAATTTTAGTATTTGAGAAGAAGTTTTTTTGGGGAGGTATGTCCTCAAGAAATGTGACGGTTTAAGATCTGACTTTCAAGTCCTGAATTCGAATTCAGAGTGCGTTTCTTGTAAGAGTTTGAGACAATAGAGGATTTTACATGTTGTGCTTAAGCTCGAGTCGGTTTGGTGGCCGGATTTCCAAAAAAAAAAAATGGAATATATAATTTTTTATGGTCATTTCATAGGTTGAAACCCTCTCAGCCTCCCCCTCCCGCAAACCTCATTATCATAACACTCCAAATTAGAGTATTATGATGGTTTAAAATTTTTGGATTCCAAAAATATCCCCATTAATTTTTCAATATTCCCAATATGTTCATTGATTAAATCATTTTCACGATCACAATTGTTCTTCATTTAAGGTAATGATTTTTGGAAATTAATTATATTTTATTTAATATTAATTTTTATTAAGAAATAATATTTTTTTTAAAAAAATCTAATCAATTTATATATTTATAATTGCTATTTACATTGGAAGGGTAATTTTGTATTTTTATATTTAATCTTACTTTACAATACCTTCCAACCAAAGACAACAACATTATTAAACTATCATTTTACAGTTTTCAAACATAAAAATATAATTTACTTTACTCTACCTCTTATTATCTTACAATTTAATCGTTGATCATTATCATTGAATATAATTTTCCACTCATTAATTAATGATTTTCGATTTTTGAAAATCACCTTTTTGATTCACAGAATACCCATCTTCTACTTTCTTTCCTCCTTTTTGGAAATTACCATAGGCACGAGAGTTTGATCAAAGACCACTAGAGTTTGAGCAAGACCACTTCTAGTCTTGTAGATATTCCTTGTAAATTAAATCATTTTATTTGTATTTGCATTGAACTTGTACACTAAATAGTTGGTAAGTAATGTTGTTACATAAAGACTGAACTAATATAAAGTCATTGAATCTCTATGAATAAATCAATCAATCAAAGAATTAAAAAATGGTCTTCATGTAAAATCCTCCTAAAATGGTTGAATAAGCTGGCTGCTGCTGCTCTGAATAATTCACCGATGGCAACACTAAGGAAGAGAAATTTATTTAGCCCCATTAGGTCTATTTTCTACAGTGTTGTTATGGGATGAATCAGAGAGATAGTGCCCCAACTGAATCAGCATCACACTAACATCATCAATGGAGCCTCGTGAAACAGAGAGATCTACCAGCTTCTTACACGCTACCATCGGTTCTGCATCAATGCCTCCGCAAAAAGGGCGAGCAATGTCAACTGCTTCTTGATTACTGACCTGAAACCAATGGAAGAAAGAAAATTAGATTGATTTGGAAATTATTTGATCACAAGGAAAAAGCAGTATGCGTATGTAAATCATTCGTTGAGAAAAAGAGCTTCGAAGACAATACCTTATCCCAGATGCCATCAGATGCTAGGATTAAGAACTCATAATCAGGTTTGATTTGAATGATATTAGTCTCTGGCTCGGCAATTACCCATTGTTTAAGGTGCCGATCTCCAATGCCTCTAGACACAGCTAGAGACCCCTGAACTCGCCATGTACCATGGCATAAATCAACATAGCCACCCTAAAAAAAAAATTTAGACAACCGATTAGCTGCAATTCGCATAAGAATTAAGCACAAAGAGAGACTGATGGTGCAATTAAGTCGCTAGCTCCTTACCATGGTCTCAATTCTGTTCTTTTCATCTTCCCTAGAGGGCCGGTGGTCTGAAGTGAGAGGCTCAGCAAGGCCTCCTCTGCTCATAACAGCGCGACAATCACCAGCATTAGACACAACAAGAGTTCCTTTTCGTATCAAAGCTGTCACACAGCACGAACCACCATTAACATCTTCTTTTAGAAACCCTGAATCTGTGTTCAAATAGCCACGTTTAACCGCATCCTCAATTTGGTCTTCACCATCCCTTCCCAAGATTTCCTCCAAAATGTTCTTATCTAGATTCTTTGCTGCAAACTCAGCAGCTTTGACACCCCCATGTCCATCAAAAACACCAAAAATTGCCTGCAATTCAAGCATCAAAGCACGTATCAGACCCCCACTCCTCAACTCAAACATATTATTACCAACAATTACGCAAATTCTTCATAGTTCAATAAACTTATCCCCAAAACACAATCTTTAAGCTAAATTTGCTTAACATCATCATCACCAATTTGTCCAGTTCTACCAAAACGTTAAACTAATTCTAAATATTTTATTGTAATTTCACAAATCAATCCAAAAATCAATTATAAAACTAAACTTTATGTAACCCAAATAAGCAATTTGTCCATGCAAATAAATTTGTCCCATTAGTTACAATGCAATAAAATTATGAATAAAAAAGCCAAAAAAAAATTAAATAAATAAAATACCTGTTTGGAATCTCCTTGAAAATCAACAAGAGCAGAGAAACGATCCTCCATAACTTCTCTTCTACCTCTTTTACAATAAACAGAATAAAACCCATCTCTCTCATCTTCAACCTCGTCTCTTTTCACCTCTCGTGGAGTCACCAGCCCTCCAAAGCTCATAGAGGCCACCGGAATATCCAGCTTCGCCGGCCTCTTCCTCTTCAAAGCTGAAGGCGACACCGTCTCCGAACAAGCAGATGAAGAAGAGGAAAGCCCAGTCGGTGGCTTTTGAAGGCGACAACGAAACGGAGAAGAAGGCGAAGTGGGTGATAATGATGAAGAAGACGAAAACTTTACGTGGGTTAATGGCAAATTTAGTGCTTTCTCTGGTGATGGAGATATTATGGACGTTTTGTTGCAGAACAGAGACGATGACGGTGAAAATACAGGCGAGTTTGAAACCGTTACCGTACAAGCCATTTTTCCTTCTTCTTTCTTTCTTTGTTGCAGCTGCTTTTTTTCTTTTCTTTTTTTCTGTGTGTGTTGTTTTTGCTGTTGTGAATTGTGTTATAATGATGAAGATGAATAAATACAACGTTCGAATTTTGTGTTGAATGATTTTAGTTTGTGTTGAAATTATTTAAAGGAGATTGAGATGCAGAGAACGTCTATTCTTCTCCTACACTTTCTTTTCTCCGTGTTTTTAGAAAATTATGTATTATTTCGGGATATTTTTTACGATCTTTGACCAGCCTTCTATTGAAATGTCACTTTTGCCCTTTACCATTTTTTTATTTTTCCTACATAGGCAACAAACTATCCACCCCACTTTCCTTATTCATGGATGGGTTCATTTTCTTCTACAATTTCAATTTAAATAAAATTAAAACAGAGAAATACTTATTGTTTTCTTTTAAAGAAAAACAAAAATCTATATAAATTCATTTTGTCATTATTTACTGTAGGTCTACACCTATAATACCAAATGAACTAGTCGGTTTCGAAATTCACCATCATCGGAAATTTATATAATTAATTGCATATAAATATCATGATAATTCATGAGAAATGCTAACGAATATCCTTAAGGCACTCGTTAAGGTTCTATTTTAAGAAAAAAAAATTAATTAATGTTTTGATAAATTTTTACATTCCTCATAAAAGTGATGTGAAAACTTTCATAAAATGAATTTTTAATGAGTGTCATAAGATCACTCGTTAGCATGACCCATAATTCATTTATCTTAACATCCAAATTATAAAGGAATTTATAAAAGAATCATAAATCATTTTCTAACAAATATCCAATTATCAATATCCAATAATCAATATCTAACAAATCATTTTCTCAGATATAAAGGAATCTAAAAGAAACAATGGGAAAAATGAAAGAAAAAAAAAAGACTATATTCCAAATACTTAGAACATAAAGTTATCATAAGTAAGTTTTATTACTGGCTTTGTCGTTATAGGATCTTCTGCAAGTACTTTCTCATGTTTCTAATAGAGGGCAAAACATTCATAATATCAAATTATTACAGAATTAGTTGAATTAACAACCATAACAGTTGTATCAATCGATTTAATCTACAACTCCAACTTTATATCCATGAATTGTCAACTTAATCTCATGTGTCCCTGAAGATGTGACCCATATGATCTCTTACATCTCTTAGCCCAGTGGTGAGGGAGAGCACAAGTTCGACTCCCTGCAATGACAAGGAGTCCAAATCTCTCAATTGAGAGATTCTCTCAAAGAGTGAGAGTATAATTTTCCCCATATTTGAGTGAGAGTAGATATTTCGTCTATAGTATGCGTATAATTCTGGATGTGTTATAAATGTTTGTATTCAATATTCCAGTAGATTTCAGATTATATATCTGTATAGTTGTATTGTAATAAAAAAAAATAAGTATTTTTTAAATTTTGAAAAAATAAGAGGGTGGATAAAATTTAAAATCATTTTTGATCTCCTTAACTACTTTCAGATTCGAAACTCATTTGGCCAAATAAATACATTTACTTAACAAAATACTAAACCATGTCCTTGGGGGCAAGAGATTAATTTAGTATCATAATTAATATAACATGCATCAAATTATAAATCTACAGGGAGAAAAAGGAAGTTGAGACAGAATGGGCAATAATGTAATTTAAAGACGAGAGAGGGTCCCATGGCCATGGCCATAGTAGCAATCTGGGGGATTTTGTTCAGTGAAAGGTCAAACACGTTACTTAAGATTAAGAAGTGTGAGAAAGAAATTTAACAAACAGTGTGTGAAGAGTGTGTATTCTCAGTTTGACGCCTTGATTTAAAATTTTATTTTCAGAATCCGTGAGAAATTGCCACGACTTGGGTGGGTCCCACATTGTCAGGTTTGAAGGAAGCTTCGTTGAAGTTACCGTTAGAGAGAGACGTTTTGGTTTAGGTGACCGTTGGTGTAATACTGACACGGTCACGCTTTCATAAAATTTAGTTAATTTATAAACTAAATTATATATTATTACTTTGTTTTCATATGGAGTGGAGTGAGTCAGTGGTTAAAATTCTTGAAGCAGTCGTGTTTATTAATAATATTTGATTCATAATATATCATTTTTAACACAATTAATTAAGTAACTAGTCAAATCTTCTTCCATTAGAGCTAAGAGACTGGCAAATACATCTCTAACTTCTCTTTTGAATTTATAATCGGTTTGTCCTCTCTTCAATTTGGGCCACACTAAAAGGCCTTATTCATCTCTCTGGCATCATGCCATAATCTATATATTTCATTTTATTCAGTCCAAAACAGTACTGCACAAGTACAAATTTTGGAACCTTCTAAACCCTAATCAAATCATTAGTCATTTACTCTAACTTGGAGAGTTAAGCATAATATGATATAATAAGGAACAATCTTTTGAGGCTTCATTACAGATATTGCCTCACTAAACAGTAACCAATACAACAACAAAATCAATTTTTTGAAGCTCTTACAAAAATTTATGCAAATTATAAAAACTTGAACTAAACATAATTAGTTGAGAGTAATATGAACAAAACTCAGTCCCTTAGATGTTCAAAAAGGTTGCGATTGTTGCAAATATGAATTTTTATAAAAATTGGTTTTAATGTTTTGAAGAGTTACAAAATATTTATTTGGGAGAAGTTAAAAAAAAAAAATCAAATTATTATAGCTTAAGTTACAAAAATAAATCCACTTTTATTAGGTTTTATTGTGACTTAAAGATTCAATTCAATGCCCACTCTTATATCATTAACCCTTAGCCAGTAACTTCTGGCCCACTCTCTTCAAATAAATTATTACGTATAAATTTAAAAAAAGGTTGAGCCATCCATTTTCCTCTGTAAATGGTTCCAAGCTCTGTGTTCAATGTTTCTGAACACCCTGTTACTCTCCTAAACCTGAAAAAAAACCAACGAGATTTTGTTACCCAGATCTACTCACCTGTAACCTATTAGAATTGAAGTTTTTACTTATCAAATAATGGCTCACAGCCAATAAGCAAAAACTGCAACCTTCAACATCAATTCACGTATTTCTCTCCCATTATCAAACCATCTGATTTGATCACCCCCTTTGGAGTTCCATTCGGTCCCTGGAAGTGAAGCAACTGTAATGGATTCTTGTTGTGTGGGGTTGAGAGCTAATACCCAAATCGTGAAATCCAGAATGCGTTTTGGGGAGAGAGGATCAGAGAGAGTGTAAGCAATAATGGTTGGGTTAATCAGTTGGTAAAAAGTTTGAAAATTGAAAAGAGGGACAAGACGATCAACCTGGTGTTGCTTATGCTGTTATTACTTCAGAAAATCTCAATGAGGTTTTGACCTTAGCACAAGGTTTGAGAGAATAAGAGCAAATTAGAAAAATGTGATTTTGAATTTCCCTGTGATTTTCTTAAAAACAATCAAACAAGCGAAGAGCTTTATAAGTTCTGAAAACCCCCCAAATTTTCTTTTGAGATTCCGAGCAATTGTTATTTGTGTTGGGTGTGAGAATTCCAATCGGTTTTGTGCAAAAACGATTGAGACAGTGTTAATCTGGGCTTGTTTTATCCTGGGGGCGTCGGGGCCGATTACTGCTAGCACAAAATCCGAGCAGAGCCGCGGAACGTCTCAAAGAGAGCGAACTGATCCGCGACTCAACCCAGATTCACTTTTTGCATCCTTGGTGAACGGTAAAATTATTTTAATTTGTGCTTATTGTTCCAACAATTTTAAGACGTATTCGATCTGCTATATTTGTTTATGTTATATTTGTTACTGTTCTTATGGTGCAATTATAAGTAAATTATGCATGAAATGAATTTTAAGGGAATTGAGAGGCTTGTGAGAAAGTTGGCTTTAACATATTTTATATCCTGAGTCTTGACAAATATTCATACTTCATGAAATTAGAATATTCGATGTTTGCATCCTGCAAAGTGTTATTTTGAATTAAGCTTTTACATAAAAAATATACATGGTTATTGGTATAGATGTTCAGCCATGTGGGATTGTATGTTTTAATAAATTTTCTGTTGGTATGCTTATGATATTCCTTATATTTAGATGGTCAGCTCTTTTACTGTAGTTTTATAAGCATATCATGGAGTAACAGCTTTCATGTGGTAACAGTCATGCTGATGTTTTAGAATTGATATATTTTTAAAACATTTGGTGTATATGTTGCATGACTTACTTTGTTTTATCAAAGTCTCTATAGTATTTGAATATACATGTTTAAGTATATAATTCTGATGAAATCATTTATGCTAAATATGAGCGCGAATGAGACATTTAGATCGATGAAGCTGTTGAACTTCTAGAATATGCAATGGTGAAATGGGTGTTAATGTATAAAGATGATTATTTAGAATTGCCAACAATTTCAAGAAGCTGCAGGAAAATGTTTAAATACATTTATAATTTAATTGATGACAATTAACTATTTATTGAAATTTTTTTTCAATGTTGCTAGAATATGAGTGGATATATAGGTTATTGAGATTGATAGCCTGATGTCATATTCTGAATTTTTTAGGCTTATCCTGTGAGTATTATTTGAGAAATTATTTAGTATATACTGCCTATAATGAATTAGACATGTGTTTGTCAATTTGAATGATTTTGGATTAAAATATATCATTCTTGAAAAAAAAATGATTTATTTTGGTTGTATCAGTTATTCCTTTTAAGAATTTCAGTGTTGATGTGGAACATTGAGAGTGTTTTAAATATATACATAACTGATCTTTGCTTTAACAGAATTTTACTGTGATGTGAATTTCATATTGTCATGTGGATTTTAGATTGACAAGTAGAAAGAAATTAGAGCACGCCATTTATGATTGACTGTAGCTTTAATTATACATACAGTAATTAATATTTGTAGAACGGTTATGATTTTGTTCAGCATGAGCTAGTATTGGGATATTTGTGATTTTATTTTGCTTGAACGATGTGTTGTTGATTTATCGTGATTCCTTAGAAAATGCCTCAATGCATATATGAAAAACGGTTGGAAAGCTATTTGGTTAATTTTTAAGAACCATAATCACCAAAACTGAAATAACCCGAACAAGCACTAACCTCCCTCAAGAAATTATAATAGTTAGTTCATATGCTACAACTGTAGCAAATTAGGGCACCTTGCCCGGAACTACCGGTTAAAGAGTTCTGCTCCAAAAGCAAACTTTACCGAAGACCAACTTGTTACTACGATCTTTGAGATCAACATGTTTGGTGGATTTGAGGGATGGTGGGTAGGCATTGTAATTTTCCATCATGTCTATTATGATTATGCTTTGTTCTAGGTTTATGTACAAGCTGTAAATATGATAATGTGATGAGTGGTTTTCCAAACCACTATAACGGCTGGAATTGGTGATGTGGATTTGAATTTTATGAAATATGGAAGGTTTGAGAGCCTATAACTTTGAGTATAAGATTAACTGAAACATATAAATTTTATTATTCATATGAGAATAATATTTCTATGAGAAAATTTTCTTTGATATTAAGAAATAGTGGGGGCTCGACCTCCAATGATAAATTGAAAATAGTGGGGGTTCTACCTCTAATGTTTTACTCATGGTTTTAAAGTGATTGAATGTGAAAAATACATGCATTATAAAGGTTGAAAACAACATGTGAAATGTGTATATTTTGATATGCTTATTTTATATGCATGTTGTTAATTGTGTGAATTCTATGTTGTCTTCTAAATCTGTAATTGAAACAACTTAGAAGAAACTAGTGTAATTCTTGGAATAAAAAATTTACTTGGTCAGAAAATGGAATTTAATAATAAATTTGCATGTACTCCTTATAACTCTAGTGTAAAGTTGTTCAAGAACATTGCTGTCAATGTTAGATAATTTGAGTATGCGAACAACATTGGTAACTGATGTTATGTTTTGGTAACACTAGACTTGACATTGCATATGTTATTTGATTACTATGTAGATTTATTAGTAGACTTGGTATGAGCATTGACATGCTATTGAGAAGGATATAGCGATGTTAATTGGAACATCTTTTCGGATGATTCCAAGGCTACCAAGGGATATATTTACTTGAGTATGAGATGATACCACTGACATCAGTTAGTGAAGAAGCAGCTTGATTAAGCAGCTTACTATGATACCCCTTTATAGGAGAGACTGATACCAGTTGTCTTGATCCATTGTAATAGTACCGGGCTATTACAAATATTCAGAACTGTTATTACAACAGTAAGAGATTGTAGATACACAGTACAGTTAGAGAATACCTCTATTCTGGTGCTGTAAGAATGGATCATTTATGGACTGATGATAATTTAGCTGATCCTTTGATAAAAGACTAGTAAGAGAGAAGGTATACAATACCTAGAAAAGAATGGGACTATTGCCATTAGACAGTCACTTATGATGGTAACCCGACCTAATGACTGGAGATCCCAAGAAATAGGTTCAATGGGTAATAACAAGTCATGAAATGATGATGAATCATGCTATTATTTTTATTTGTGAGTTCCATTCCGAGAGCATGATATCCTGAAGCGATAGAAGGATGAGTTATTTAACTCTTAATGTGTTCTATACTCTATGTAGAGTGGAGTACCTAGCTACATGAGTACTCTTGATAGACACACCTATGTGAATGTAGAAGTGTGGCCGCTTCTTATGAAATTTTAGGCAAAAATTTCTAGAGCATTCACTATACTGGGATATACGAGCACGGCCGTAATGCTCGGGCTTTTGACTACACCCTGAAAGGTTTGTGTGTGTGACGTTGTCAGAGATAGAGTTCAAAACTATGAGTTACTCTAGTATAATCTGAATCGTCAACACTATGTAAAAGTTCAAGTCGAAAGACACTTTTATTTATGCACGACCTTATGTTATATTGCTCGATGAAAACATTTTATTAAAATTCAAGTGGGGGATTGTTGCAAATATGAATTTTTATAAAAATTGGTTTTAATGTTTTGAAGAGTTACAAAATATTTATTTGGGAGAAGTTAAAAAAAAAATCAAATTATTATAGCTTAAGTTACAAAAATAAATCCACTTTTATTAGGTTTTATTGTGACTTAAAGATTCAATTCAATGCCCACTCTTATATCATTAACCCTTAGCCAGTAACTTCTGGCCCACTCTCTTCAAATAAATTATTACGTAGAAATTTAAAAAAAGGTTGAGCCATCCATTTTCCTCTGTAAATGGTTCCAAGCTCTGTGTTCAATGTTTCTGAACACCCTGTTACTCTCCTAAACCTGAAAAAAAACCAACGAGATTTTGTTACCCAGATCTACTCACCTGTAACCTATTAGAATTGAAGTTTTTACTTATCAAATAATGGCTCACAGCCAATAAGCAAAAACTGCAACCTTCAACATCAATTCACGTATTTCTCTCCCATTATCAAACCATCTGATTTGATCACCCCCTTTGGAGTTCCATTCGGTCCCTGGAAGTGAAGCAACTGTAATGGATTCTTGTTGTGTGGGGTTGAGAGCTAATACCCAAATCGTGAAATCCAGAATGCGTTTTGGGGAGAAAGGATCAGAGAGAGTGTAAGTAATAATGGTTGGGTTAATCAGTTGGTAAAAAGTTTGAAAATTGAAAAGAGGGACAAGACGATCAACCTGGTGTTGCTTATGCTGTTATTACTTCAGAAAATCTCAATGAGGTTTTGACCTTAGCACAAGGTTTGAGAGAATAAGAGCAAATTAGAAAAATGTGATTTTGAATTTCCCTGTGATTTTCTTAAAAACAATCAAACAAGCGAAGAGCTTTATAAGTTCTGAAAACCCCCCAAATTTTCTTTTGAGATTCCGAGCAATTGTTATTTGTGTTGGGTGTGAGAATTCCAATCGGTTTTGTGCAAAAACGATTGAGACAGTGTTAATCTGGGCTTGTTTTATCCTGGGGGCGTCGGGGCCGATTACTGCTAGCACAAAATCCGAGCAGAGCCGCGGAACGTCTCAAAGAGAGCGAACTGATCTGCGACTCAACCCAGATTCACTTTTTGCATCATTGGTGAACGGTAAAATTATTTTAATTTATGCTTATTGTTCCAACAGCGATCATATTCGCAAATCATTACAGGTTGTAGATTCATCACTGACTTTCATTCAATACACGCATTCATAAATTAATGAACTAATAATCAAATCTCAAGTCATTTGCCATCTAATTTATAATATAGTTGCTCTAAGTGTTCTCCCAAAACAAAGAAAAAAAGGTCGAGGGAGAGATCAATTAAAACAAGAACCAACACGATTAATATTGCTTCAAGGGAACGAGTCATGTGGGAACTGAAACAAATCCACACTGACCAGATAGTGAAGCCATTCATATTTCATTAAATTTTGTAATAACCCACATGAAATTTAATTGAAAAAGACGGGAACTTGTTAGTATATTATTGAAATAAAAGCAAGACCTGAAATGTGGTTTTGAAAATTTGAGGAGATATAACCATAGACTAGAACTGAAGATTGGAAGAAGATAAGAGAGGAAAAAAAAACCCTAATTGTACAAGCCGATGAGAGTGGGTGCGTCGACGAAAACGTCCTGAGGTGAGATTTTGTTCTTATAGACAAAAGGGTGAAGGATCGGACGGTTGATACTGAGCTTCTTATTTTGAGTGGCTAAGATTACGTGCCATTTTATTACCTCCGACTGTCTCATAATGGTGGAATTTGCTAAATGATAAGTATTAAATTATGAAGATATTTCTTATATTCAAAATATCATATAGGTTTTTTTATTATACCAAGATATATCTTGATTTATATATATATATATATATATATATATATATTATCGGTGCCTACGACACAATGTTATAGAATTTATAGAGAGATTAAGATTATGTTATTTAATTTGTTTGTTAATTTTAAGAGATTTTCTATAATTAAATGATTTTACTCTTTAATTTATTTGGTAGTTTTTATTTTCCATTAATAAATGATTTTATTCTTTAATTTATTTGGTAGTTTTCATTTTCCATTTTTATAGAGATTATATAATTGAATTATTCTTTATCAGCCACTAGATTATAATGAAATGATCTGAGTCACCAATTAAGCCATATAAAGATAGCTTTTGGATACATTATCTCTCTTAATCATAATCATTGGTTGCCTTCTCTTTCCTCCCACACTATTTTACTTTATAATATACTAGTTTTTGCCCGTGCTTACGGCACGGTGTTAGAGTATTTGGCACGTGCCTACGGCACGGTGTTACAGTATTTGCCACGTGCATACGGCACGGTGTTACAGTATTTGCCACGTGCCTACGGCACGGTGTTACAGTATTTGCCCGTGCCTACGGCACGGTGTTACATAATTAAATGATTTTATTTTTTAATTAAATGATGCCCGTGCCTACGGCACGGTGTTACAGTATTTGGCCGTGCCTACGGCATGATATTACAGAATTAAATAATTTTATTTCTTAATTAAATGATTTTATTTTAACTTTCTATTTTTTAATTTGAAAATTTTTGACCATTTCCATCAATCAATTCACTCTCTTTCCTCCAATTACCAATGAAATGATATGGCCGTCAATTAAGCCACATAAAGAGAGCCGTTGGATACACTATCTTTTCTCCAACATTATTCTCTTTTATTATATAGATATATATGCGCGGGCGCATTATATCCTCCATAAAAACATGCATTGTGTAATCAAATTTGTTGTTCGAAACCCATACCTTTTTTATATTTATAGTGTCAACTAGTTGTCTTAAACTGGTAGAATTAAGATATTGATAGAGAAATTATTATTTTTTGAAATGATGAAAATTTCGTTATCAAATCACCAAATTCGAGTTTAAGCGTAATATGTAAAATATTTGGCTGTCATAAGTTCAAAATGCACTCCTTGATTTGAATCCAAAATTTGGAAATCAAATCATAAGATCTATATCATCAAGCCACGTCCATGGATGATAATATAAATATTATTTGTAAGTTTACAATGATTTTACCTTATTGTAATTGAATTTATGAAGGAGTCTCTTTAGAAGTAAGTTTTTGTCTCTATAAGTGATTTTCAGGATTTGTATGTTAATTCGGCGCAAAGGTTAAGGAAAAAAAAAATATTTAAGTTAAATTAAAATAAAAACTTTATTTATTTAAAAAAAAAAAAAAAAACTAAGGATATAAGTAAGTGGGTTTACAGGCATCTTAATAAAATAAGTTTGTCATCTCGATTCCAACTTTGAGAAATGCATAGGGTTAAAAATATATTTAAAATTATCCACCCTTTATTTTATTTTATTTTTTAAAAGACAAAAATTATAGATGAAAATTATAATTTGTTTATAATGTATTATATTAAAATTTGATCGAATTAATAATTTAATATGTTGGTCTAAATCGGGATAGATAAAAATTATTATTTAATTAATATTATAAAATTTTATCGAGAAATAATTTATTGAAATTTTACTCTAATTGCTTCATATATAAAATACTATTATTTATTACTAGCACAGAGGCTGCACTTTGTGCGGGTTACGCATATCTTTAATTATAATTTTAAATAATAAAAAAAACATAATGTATAAATATTTTGAATCTCATCAATTTTATAAATTAAATTAGACAATTTGATTTATTTGTATTTAATATATATATCGTTTTTGTTTGTCTCGCAATTGTCAACTAATATTTATTATTCACATTCGAGTTTCTTTTATTATTTTAATAGGATAATATAATATATTTTTATTATAATAGAGTTATTGTAAAGTTATAATATATATTTTTATTGTACTGTGATATTTGTTTAATAGATTTATTAATTTAATTTAATATGAAGTCTCCATGTGGCAGGGTGAGAGGGCTTAAAAATAGTTAATTTCTTATAATATATTTTTTTTATTATAACGAGTTTAATATTTATTAGATTTTTTAATTTAATTTTATAATTTAATAGTAATTATTATTCTAATATGATAGTATAATATGTTTTTTTTTATTATAATAGTGTTCTTATAAATTTATAATATATATTTTTATTATATTATGATTTTTATCTAATATATTTATTAATTTAATTTAATATGAAATCTTCACATGATGTGATAATTGCTTAAACGAAGAATTGGAATTAATATGGGTTGAAGTAAATCAACTAATAGCCGATTGGGCCAACCTTTGCGGTTAATTGTCACTCTAGTTTGAAACATGCTTATTGTAATAGGCCCATTTTGCATTTTCGGACTCTATAAGCCCGTGACTAACTTTTAACTAGCATTACCTTTGGGCTTCATTATTATGGGACCTTGCCCCAAAACTAATCCAACTTTTGACCTTGAAGCATTATTTGATGGAAAGTTTGATGAGTTACTTTATATTCTCGGTGTATTATTTATAAGCTAACTTATACTTTCAATCAATACTTTATACCAAACGATGCATTAATATACTAATGGAGTTAGTTAAAGACTAGCAACCTATTAGAGTCGGTGCTTGGAACGTCAATCCGAATAATGTATTATACATTATATTTTTTACTTATTAATAAAATAACTACATTTTCATTTCAACATTATTAATAGTAATTATTATGTCATAATGCACATTAGTTTGATATATAACTATGATGAGACTGACATCAACCTTATAATAGTCATGTAGTAATAATGGACACTTGGTAGTCCGACATTGAGATAATATTACTATTATAAACAATTCTTAAAGTAAATATTTATAGTCGTTAGTTTTAGAATACAGTTGGATTCTTATAGCCTAAAAGACTAGCACATGTCGTATATTGGATGAAATCAAAGTGATAGACAAAGTTGATTAGTTACACATAGTATGCATATTTGGATAAATTGGATCAAGCCCACATAAAAATTGATTATAACTTTTATTAATTAAAAAATACATAAATTTGACTATAAAAGGTAAGCTTGAATAAGTTTTTGATTAAGCAAGCATAAGAAAAAAACATGAGAAAAATTATCTTAAAGAAAGTATTTGTGAGAGAAGCTTTGGAAGTTATCTACATTTTCAATAAGGAGAAAAAGATTGAATTTTGGAATCAAGCTTATTAGGTGAGTTTGATATTCTCTAAAATTATGTTTTTCATTAGTGAGTTGTTATCATTAGTGAAGTTGAAATTAGGTTAATAAATTATGTATGAATATTTTGGAAGTATAAACAAAACATGTTTATGATTGAGTCAAATATATTCACGTTGGACATAAAATATAAAATTATAGTTTGGAACTCTATATGAAAACTTGGAAATATGACTATCATTCTAAAATCACTTGATCACCTTTAAGTGACATAAAATTATTCATGAGTCACTTCTTTGTGGGATTCTTTTTTGGTTTGTATTTTGATTTAAAATAATACATATGCGTGTTTAGAATACATCTATGATTATTTTATAACATGTGTTGATGTTGATGTTGAAATTGGATTTTGGGTGTATTGAAGTATTTGGAGAAAGTTGGAAGTATTTTGGATTGGATCCAAGTAGAAAATGCTCTCTGCTAATATTTTACACAGGCTAGTGTCGTGCCACGCAAGGAAACGCGTCGCGACGCTGCTCTCTCAGCGTTGAGCGTCGTGATGCGCCGAGACTTGGTGCTCTCGCACTTTGCGCGTCGCAACACGCGCAATGTGTTTCGTAACGCCCGTGAGCGTTGAAATTTCATTTTATTCGTTTCGGAGTTTCCGAATTCCGAATTATCCCAGGTTTTTTTCCTATGGACTCGTAATGAAATATATTATTCATTAAATTATTTAAAATACACACATGCTCTATATACATAAGTTATACTCATTTTTCGCTGCGTGAGACACCGATCAAATCCCAAGAGTTCCCCATCCGCCCTAATACAACCAACTTAAACAAAAAAGACTAGCAACCAATTTTACTCCAATTGTTTTTAACAATCCTCCATTCTATTGAAACTAATATCATGATTCTCTTCCAAAAAACAAAATACCATGATTAAATACAACCACGACCTAATAAACGAGAGGTAAATTAATCGATATTATTGAAGATGGAGAAGGAAGTGCAATTTCATATGAAGAATCTCAATTGTTGCGTTTTTTAGAATCATTATTACATATGTGGTTCAGTATTTGAACATTTCAATAATAAATACCGAGTTTATTGACTATGCTCTTAATTACGATATAATCCACTCTTATTATACTAACATCTTTGTAATATGATGTGAGCCTAAAATATTAGACAATAAATAATGGAGACGATATACCAACCTTATGCCACTAGAGAATAATGCTCACTTATAATATTGATTATCATCTTGTTCACTATTTACTTTAATTTTTTCGTCATAACTCTTCTTTATTGCTTTATGTTCATCCACTAAAAAAACTAACGGTGGAGAATGTCTACAAAATTATTTTTAACGACAAAACTAACAGTCATAGACGTCACACATGATGTAACCAAAATTTCAACAAAAGTTTTTGATAATAAAACTTTTGAAAACATCGAAACAAACTTGGGAGCCATCCTCAGCTCATTATTTTCGTGTGACGTAATTATTTTATTTAGAATCCAAATCAAACCCAACAAAAGTTTTATTTATTTATTTATTTTCCAAATATTATAGGTGGTGTTGGCTATAAATTTTGTTCATGTTACATGTCAAAAGAATTCAATAAATTTTATATTGGATATTGATATCTAACACAATTTTCATATGGACTTGTGACATATTATATGCCTAATTTTAAGATCGATTATGAACATCACATGTGATTATTTGAAAATCTACTATAATTTTTAAGGACAAAACTTAAGCATAATATTCGATCGTACATGATAAAACAAATCCCGAAACATATCATGACGAAGATTGAAGAATTAATATTATGAATATCACAGGTGACTTTCTTCATAAATTTAAAGAAATTTCAAATTTTAAGTGTATAATATAATTTTATATTCTTATCATTTATCGATAGAGATTCCATTTTAAGAACTCGATTCCTTTAAAATTTAAGGCGATTATGGACCACCCTTGATGAATATGCATTGTATTAGTTATGCATTCAATAATCCCATTTAATTAATAAACTCATATTAGTTATATGAATATTTTTTTGGTTAATCACGTTTTACTAATGGAACGACTTACTCCCTAATTATATTAAAATATATTATCACGATTGTAATCACCTTAATTACTTTATCCCGTGTCTCAACAACACGGCAAACGCCTTGTCTCCAATAAGTGAGTTTATGAATTTAATTAATAAAATCACATCATAAATTAATAGGATGATCAACATATATACAGCTTCCTTTAAATAACAACTTATTAATTAGGCAAAGCAAGATTGATAAAAAATTTCCATTGATGAGTTTTTAATACTTTGAAGTTTGAAAGTCGTGCGTTGTTCAAGAATTTAAGTTAAAAAAATATCATTATATGATTATTATATTATCTTCTAACACAAATTAAGGTCAAAAAAATTATTGAAAATATTAAAACTTATCCTCGTTATATTCCAATGTCACTTCTTTCCGCGCTTCCTTGAAAAAGTGAGGGTGATTCCATAATAAATTAAGGTTGAATTATATTGGTTTAAAATATTTACAAACAAATTAAATTGAAGTTTAGTGAAGTTAATAAATTTGAACAAATTAAACACTCATAATTAACATAAGATTTGCCAAAAATCGAAAGGATAAGATCATATCAAAAGTATTTGTGGCTTGAAAAGGAACTAAAAAAGCAAAATAGTTGCATCAATTATGTCAATTATAGAGCTCCAATTTGTCTCAATGGTGAGAAATACCAATGAAGCTTCTAGGAGGTTATGGTCTAAAAGAAAAGGCAAACGTTGGTGTCATAATCAATCAATTTTAATCTAAAGTATTATTATAGTGATGGTTTCATAATTGTCAATAAATTTCATAGTAAATAATTAATGCGATTTCACACGCCACATATATAATAACGTGTATGATCAAAATTTCCACTTAAATTAAATGATCCATTATTGAATTTTTTTTTTCTAGTGGGGGTGACGTTACAATTTGTTGACTAATCTATTATTGCATTTTTATTGTAATTATGAAATTGATTAGATGACACGTAAGATAGCTCAATATTCAACAAATGAGTGGTGAGTCGAATGATGCTCAAACTCCTCCGATTGGTTAAAAAAAGCAAATAGCTATATACCTTGCATTAGAATTTTCTAAATAATTCAAAAAAATAAAAATAAAAATGCAATATGATTGTAATATATGACTTGTAAATTGTAATATAATTGAAAGGACATATAATTTTGACTTGACAATGATAGAGACTTTGAGATGTCTCTTACGACACATTGTTGAAATTAAATCAATTCGGATTTTTCGTGTCGATAAAGCAAAAATAAATTGATAATAATAATAATAATAATAATAATAATAATAATAATTCAAATAGTAGTTATCCGTTATTTGGGAGAAAATGTTTGATTAGGATAGGGTTCCCATAATGTGTCGTGCTTAGCCAAAATACAAGAAAATGCATGGGCTCTGGTATTTTTACATGTGCCGTGTTTCAATTCATTTGTTCATAGGGACTTGTAAAAAGGTCAGCAAAACGACCAACACTATTTTTAAATCAATTTCTATATCATCTACAAAGTGGGTAACGATTCTTTTATTTCACTTTTTTTTATGGGTCATGCTAACGAGTGCCTTAAGGGTATTTATTAATGATATATTTTTGAAAAGTTTTCATATCATTTTTACGAGGAATGTAAAAAATTTTCAAAACATTAATTATTTTTTCCTTTATCTTATAAATTTTTTCATAAAATGGATCATTAACAAGTGCTCTAAGGACCCTCATTAGCATTTCCTTTTTTTATACAGGAGTAGTTAATTTTTATGATTGACGTTAAAGATTTTAATACTGTTTCTTTTGGGGGGGGGGGGGGGGGGGGGGGGTGCCCTCAATTGGTTGACACTGAATAAATATGATTCCATTTCTTCTAACCACTTTAATTATAAATTTTAAGTGATGCCTTAATTGTCATTATTAGGGTATGTATGGTAGGTGAATTATTTGAAGATTTGTATATTTTATTGATATCTTCTGATAATGTGGTTTGAGATTGTATCACATTATATGTGTTAAAGAAAATAATCGTTTTAGTTAATTTTTTATAATCTCTGCTATCTCTAAAATATATATATATAATAAAGGATAATGGTGTTGGAGGAAAGAGAGTGTATCCAACGGCTCTCTTTATGTGGCTTAATTGACGGCCCAAATCATTTCATTGGTAATTGGAGGAAAGAGAGTGAATTGATTGATGAAAATGGTTAAAAATTTTCAAATTTTCAAATTAAAAAATAGAGAGTTAAAATAAAATTATTTAATTAAAAAATAAAATCATTTAATTCTGTAACACCGCGCTGTAGGCATGGACAAATACTGTAACATCGTGCCGTAGGCACATACATCATTTAATTAAAAAATAAAATCATTTAATTATGTAACATCGTGCCGTAGGCACGAGCAAATACTGTAACACCGTACCGTAGGCACAGGCCAAATATTGTAACACCGTGCCGTAAGCACGGGCAAAAACTAGTGATTATATAATTCATAAGATTTATGACTTAATTATATATTATTTCATTCAATTTTAGCTTTATAACGCTTTTCAGGCAGAACCCATAATTAGCCCACTGAACTTTTATCTTACATCTCAATAGCCCACCAAACTTTTATTTTCACCCTTTAGCCCACTGAACTTTTAAAAACGGTGTAACAAACCCATTTAGTGTAACGTCGTTCCGTTTACCGTCCACGTCAGATTTTTCCGTTAGAAGTTGATGATGTGTCAGCCAACAATGCAAATGTCAAATATAACAGAACACATATTTGACCCCCCTGAACTTTTATAATACATCTCATTAGCCCCCTGAACTTCAATATTTTACCTATAAGCCTACATAACTCTAAAAATTGATGTTAAAAACTCTTTATAACTACATAAACCATCATCAACACAATTATGTCTTGAAAAAATTACAAATGATCTGTTTAATTTCATTTGAACATTAATCAACACTATTAAAAAAAAATTCAATATTAAAAAAATAATAGTAAAACACAATCATATCTAATTTTTAATAAATAATTTTAGAATAAAGGTGACGCAATATATTAAACACAAATTCATGGTACTTAAATTATCAACAAATATCATTATTTGTTGATCTAAACATGTTTGTTACACACCTTAAATTAAACAAATATCATTATTCTAGATACTATTGGTTAATCTAAGTCTATTATTTTGTATTTTTCGTTTCAATATTCTATTTCTTTTTCGTCTTTCTGTGTTGTTATTGTGGACCATTTAACATGTTGCGTCACCGTTATTCTAAAATTTTTTATTAAAAATTAGATATGATTGTGTTTTACTATTATTTTTTTAATATTGAAAATTTATTTTTTTTAGTAGTGTTGATTAATATTCAAATGAAATTAAATAGACCATTTGTAATTTTTTCAAGACATGATTGCGTTGATGATGGTTTATGTAGTTATAAAGGTTTTTAACATCATTTATGAGAGTTATGTAGGCTTATAGGTAAAATATTGAAGTTTAGGGGGCTAATGGGATATATTATAAAAGTTCAGGGGGTCAATTATGTGTTATGTTATATTTGGCATTTGCACTGTTGGCTGCCACGTCATCAACTCCTAACGGAAAAATCTGATGTGAACGGTAAACGGAACGGCGTTACACTAAATGGGTTTGTTACACGGTATTTAAGAGTTCAGTGGGCTAAATGGTGAAAATAAAAGTTTGGTGGGCTATTGAGATGTCGGATAAAAGTTCAGTGGGCTAATTATGGGTCCTGCTCGCTTATCATTATAAATATAATAAAAAGTGAATTTAAAAGTTTCTTTCATTAATTAAGCGTATGTTAGTCACAATCTTCTCATATTTATATGTATTTGAAATTTGAATTATTATCCATATATCTTCACCAAATCATAATTACATTATGACATAATAATCCTACTTGTCAAACGCTTCACATACTCTTTACATTAAAATATATTTTTGAATTTCTTTTCTCTGAATGTTCTCCGAACATCAAAAAAACCAAAATTAAATTAGGCATCAGAGAATTTGGATCGATTATAACCTGACGACTTTTTGATTGTTTTAATTTATATCTTATAGTTTTCAAAGAGATGACTAACGAAGATGCATGAATTGAAATTCCCCTTAAAAATTAAATTTATTCATAGGCAGAAAATTTGAGATCGTAAAATATCTTAAATATTATTTTCTCATGTAAAATTTAGTGTCACACATTATCGGTTTAAGATATTACATTATAGTTCATGTCTTCATGATATATAACATTTTATAACTCAAGTATAATCACACTATTGAAAACAAGTTCAATCAATCCGGTATCATATTTACGTCATTTTTTTATAATTATATTTTAAAAATAAAATTACAAAATCATCATTTTTTAAGAAATGACAGTTGGTCCCATAAGTCTTGTAACCCTAATTTATGTCCCATAATTATTGGAAGAGCTTCCAAATTATGTTAAACTGGCGGCCACTTGTATAATTAGTTGGATTAAAACTAATTCAGATGGCGCTGTCTAAGGTTCTTCGACTTGTGGCAGAGCTTTTCAGTAGTCACAATCGTGATTATCTTGGGGCATTTTAGATTTGATTTTGGTAATCAAAACTTCTTTAATTATTTTCTGAAATTATGGATGCTTATTTGGTCATTGAATATGTTATCTCTAATGATTGGTGAAAATTCGTATTTTACCTAAGGTTTTCCTAATATTATGATCATGTTTAGAATTATTTAATTTACTTTAATTAAGACACGTCAAAGATAGAACAATTATGATATGAATTGAACAAACACCCTTAATTCTAAACAAAAGTAATAATGTAATATATGAAAGCAGTAAAGAAAATCAACATAAGCAATTTAGTTGACGAAGTGGAAAACACTTATGAGAGAAAAATCACTCCGGATATATAGGCTACCAGTTAAATCCATTATAATGAGAAAACTTACAAGGATGATATATGATCAATTGTAACAACTTCACCGATTCGAATACCTATAGACTGTAAAAACTCGAAAAACTCTCTGAGCCCACACCAAGGCGTCTTTTTTCAGAACCTCTGAAGTCTCTGAGTTGATTAACCTTGCGAACTCGCAATGCCGGAACTCCGACTACCAATTTTCTTCATTGAGAACTCTGAAAGCTTAGCAAATTAGGTTATGGTTGTATTTTTCTGTTAATGATTACCAAATAACAACGATCAATCTCTCCACAACAAAGAAAATAAGGGAATCAAGAAAGTCTTCAATATGGACTGATAAATAGAGGAAAACAAAGGATATGAAGCTTTGAATAATGTATTTCCAACAACATGTAATGTGGCTATGAATTTATTTAAATAGGCAAGGTAAATGTAGGATTTTTCATTGTCATAAAGTAGCTCCAAAATGCGTCCAAAATAACCCACTTACGCACATCCATTCGATCATCACTAAAACTTGTGACGAACACGAGCAGTTCTGCAAAACCGTTTGAACGTCTTGACGAACGCACAATGAGCGCGGAGCCTCTGAAAGATTTCGTTCGAACCCAATGACAAACGTGACTCGAACGTTTGGTCTCTGGAAGATTTCGTTCGAACGTTAATACGAACGTTCTACTAACGAACTCAACACATACCTGCTTTTAATATCTTTATTCAAACCAATTGCTCCGAGATCTTCAAGACTCATTAGAATTCAATTGAACTTATTTTATTATGGACATTATCAATAAGCATGAAAGTAACTGTTGAAAATCCTTATGACTTGAGTACGATTCTATATTATTGTTTTATTTATTTCGAAATTCGTCTCCTGACCCCCTTGGCCTCTTTTCTGTAGTTGGAATAACTGTAAAATTATGGTTTCTTCAATCATTTTTCTATTAGTCATGCTTTTGGTTGCTAATTTGCTTGCTAGTAAAAGTTTGAGTTGTCCTTCTAAGATCAGGTGGCAGGATCCTCCTGCTGAGATTGTTCCAATTCTTACTAAAAATGTTAATCATTTTGTCTTACTGGTTGCTCCTGATTGGTTTCCTTTGTCTCCCTTTGTGATTGCTTTGGCCTCTGTTTGGATTTTGCTGCATGAGGCTATGTCGAGGTTACTTTGCAACTAGCTTTTGGTTGTGACTTTTTGTAAATTCGATTTTCGTTATTTGGTTATTACAATAGTTGGAGATTGATAGTCTTTCTTGAAATTACCTACAAGCACTAGCGATAACAAACTCTATATACCCAAGAGGGGGTGAATTGGGTTATCGCCTATAAATGCGAAATTAAAAAATCTTTATCGATTTTAGCTCTTATTACCAATTAAGCACTTAGGTTAATTTTTTATATTTCAATAAATAATTTCTATGCAAGTTTTCTATTCAACACACATAAATATAAATAAACTTGCAATAAGTAAAAAATATAAGAATAGAGAAAACAACACCGAGATTTATAGTGGTTCGGCCAAACGTGCCTACGTCCACTCCCTCAAGTCGCGCTTGAAGATTTCCACTAAAAGCCGAGTTTTGTTGTGACTCACTCGCAACCAAAATTTTTCCGCAAAGGTGCACTCCAAACCTTTACACTTTGAGTTTTCTACGTAGGCGCACTCACAAAATTTATAATTTACCCAAATTATGGGATTTCACAAACCGCAAATGTTTTAGATATGAAATTGTAAAACACACTTGGGTACTCACAAATATAAAGAAGATTGTGTGAGTTGCAAACCCAAGTGATCTAAGCTCACTATCAAATGATATGAAGGTATAGTGTGTGAGCTTGAGAGTGTTTGATTATGAAGGTGTGATAACTCTCTTGTTTTTGTCTTAGAGAAAGTGTATGAAGGTTGTATATCAAGTCTATAACATTGGCAAAAAGAAATGAGGTTCATTTATATAGAAAATGAAAAGCATCCCCAACTGACACTGCTGAGACCGGTATGCCGGTATCTGCTGACCAATATGTCGATCTCCAACGGATATATAACCGTTTGGAGAAACTATCTGTTAGACCGGTATGGACACCGGTATGGTAATCGGTTTGGTCCTTGCCGGTTCCAGTATGTGTGTAAAATGAAAGGCTAGACCGGTATGGTCCTAGCAATTTAAACGGCTCAAAAAATATTTTTGGGACCTTTGGAACCGGTATGCCGGTTGCAGGGACCGGTACGCCGGTTTGGATATCGATATACCAGTATGCCGGTTACAGCAAGTTATATGTCTGTTTCTACATAAACTAGACACATAGATATATCGTTTGTAAAAATTTCAGCTTCAAAAACATTAAGATGAATTTTATGAAAATTTTCTAATGTGACATGTATGCAAAAAACACACATATGAACATGTTGTAGTAAAATGGCTCTAGCAAGAGTTCCATATATCGGAATTGTGTTTCGTTTGAACCGTAGAAAACTAGAGACACATATATATCTACCGGTATATCATTTGATGTTTAATTCAACCGTTTGCTAGTTTTTGGAAGATCATTTACCGATGTACTTGTGCATTTGAAGTTCATTTTTGTGCAAATAAAGTGCAAATGATTCTTTTAGCATTCTAAGCCATTTTAAATGCAAGTGATGCAAAATGTATGATTCCTAAGAGCTTTAGATCATTTGAATAAATTCACTTACAATTATATTTAGCTCTTAATCATTATCTTGATCTTCATCTTGCTTGACTCTTACTTTGGCTTTTCCATCTTATTTTTGGATCTTTATTATCTTTGTTCTCTTGATCATCTTATAACTCATTTTAGCTCTTCATCAACATTTTGACTTCATTATCATCTTTTTGTAATGTCCGTTAAAGCACGTCGAAGTCTTCACTCTCGTTGCATCATCAAAATCCATTACGCGATTGTGTCGCTAACATTTCTTTATTTGGATTTTCTTATAGGGTTTATCGATTAAAGTTTTAATGAGCATGATCTTTTATATTTCTCATTTTTCTTCATAATCTAGAATTTTTCTAGGCTTATTCACTTGTAAAACTCTGATATCATTTTTCATTAATAATAATTTACTCATGACGGTATCGTTTTAGAATAAGACTTGGGTGTTAATTTAGTCGGGATATGAGTTTTTGTTATTGGCTATCTCTTGTCTCGCGGTCATTTTCTTTAAAAAAAATGGCCGGCATGTCCTATATATAATGGCAGAGTCTCGTTTTTTTAATTATAATATTAGCAAATGGCTCAAATGTAAAAATGATATTAAATTTCAAAAATACCAAAAAAAAACATCATTTGAATATTTCTTTTAGATGTCGTGTGTTTTTGTCTCATAACTCACTCTCAATATTTATTTAAATCTAAAGATTATGCTAACATCATTAATGTCATCAAATTTGAATTAACATCTAATATATAATCCAAGTACAAACACTCATTAAACATATATTCTATATGTATTCGAGTCACCCAACAAACGAATATTCACATGCGCACACACACAACTTGTCAAAAATATTATCAATTGGATTTTTGGGATCTAATCGTATATTCTAATCTAGTGTTTTTGTAGCTCCTCCTATCATACGCAATGGAGTTGAAAAAGAAGAGCAATAAAATAAAAAAGAAATTTTGATCGATTCCCATCAATCATTTTCTTGAAAGTGTTGGATATCAATTAATTAGACAACTATGTAATTATACTAAGTACAACCACTTCTCATTCTTTGGAAATAACGAACAACTTGTTACATTGAAGTTAACATAAACAATAAGGTAGATAAAAAAATAGGAAAATTCCCCTTAAATTTAGTCCATAGTGTCATACATTAATTTTATACATCAGAGGACATTGTTTGATAGTGTAAGACTCATAATCTTACATTAAGGTCTTGAGTTCGAATCCAGTGAGTGCGTTTCTTGTAAGAGTCTGGGATAATCGAAGATTTTACTTGCTCCGCTTAAGCCCGAAATGAGTGATTTAGCGGTGAGGTTTCTAGCGTTTTAAAAAAAAAAAAGGAAGTTAAACATTAATTCTTGAAGGAAAAAAATAAAAATAAATTTTAGATATGGGTGGTAACTATTTTTGCTCCTATTCATGAGATTAATTAGAAAGTAGCTTTTTTCACCAAAAAATAAATTAATTAGAAAGTAGCTTTTTTCACCAAAAAAATAACATTTAAACTAATAAGAATAAGAGTTATTGTCAATTACTTCAGAAATTGAAAAATAATAAATGAGTTCAATAGTATCATCGTGTTATATTTTACTATTACATTTTTATTAAAAAAAAACACTTTACTACATTAAAAATATTAAAATATAAAGTTTGGTAAATACATAATTAAAAATACAAAATTTTGTAACGATATTTTAATAAAATTGTATAACCCCATTTGTTATTTTTTGATTATTTTTTTGAAAACTGAAACGGTGAAATGATGATAAGTATTAAGTACCCTAAAAATAATGACAACATATTTCAATTTATTTTAAAATTAAAGGACAAGGGCCAATTAGTTGAGACTAAAACGAGAATTTATATATGCATAAGAGAGCTCTATGATCCCTTTAAAGGTTGCTAGGGTTTTGGAAACATGAATAATTTCATTTAAATCTCAAGTTTGCTCCTAACTATGAAACAATTCCTTAATTGTACTTATAGGCTTGACCGAACGATTTACCAAAAGACAACGATAAGAAATTAAATATAAATCAAGAGTTAATGTTCATGTCTAAGAGCTTTAAATACCCTCTAAAGGTCACTAATCATACTTATAGTCTAAGAGACACTTTAATTACTTCTCTCTCTATATATAAATTTTTGTTGTCATTGTAATTTGTAGAGAGTTAATTATATCAATTTGGTTACATATTAATTGGACCATTTTTAATTTTCAAGAGAATTTATACATATATAAACATTTTTAGATACATGGTTTGCATAAACATATTTTATATAACACGTTTCCCATATAATAATTAGTTTATTAATATATATGTCACATGGAAGAATTAATTATAAATAATTAATCATCGTAATTAAGCTGAAAACCAACAGTGTAGTGTCTTCTTTGGTTACTTAATCACCTTTTTCAAATGCAAAGCCTTTCATGAAGTAAAAAAGATTTATTATTAGTATACTTTTTTTTCTTTTTCTTTTTTTAATAGTTGAAAATCTCACCGCCAAATCACATATTTCGGACTTAAGTGGAGTATGTAAAACCCTCAATTATCTCGGGTTCTTAAAAAAAACGAACTTTCATTATCTTTCATTTGGGTTAATGAAAACAAAAAGGATCAACAATAATTATAAACAGCAAATTGTATTTATTGTCATTGCGTTAATCAAGAGTCTCGACAAATTTTTTATGGGTGAAGTTATTTTAATTTAAAATTTTAACTTAAATATATGCTTCAAAATATGAGATATTGATCTTATACATTCCAATAATCATGAATTGTCATCATGAAAATATATATGATTGAATTTAGTTAAATGAATCACTATAAAAATTAGTCACCACCCAAGACCAGCTAGCCACCACCCAAGACCAGTTAGCCACCACCGAAGACCAGCTAATCACCACCTGAGACGAACTGAAGAAGACTAAGGAGGTGCTACAACAGGTCAATGTGGACGACGAGAAGAAGATGGAGCAGTTCGAACAGCAAATGCTGGCTTTCCGTCAGATGTTGGAGGCCTCACTCAGTCAGGGTGCATCGGGCTTGAGTGTCCCCCATCATAGTAGCAATAAATTTTATATCCATTTGTATAAATATTTTGAACAAATAGTTTTAATATAATATGTATTTTTTCTAAAAAAAAATTCAATATAATAATAAAATAATTATTATAATATTTCGTAATTCTGTTATTAATCAGAAATTGTTTTTTCAATTAAATTAAAATTTAAATTAATTATTATAGACCAAAAAACAGTAAAGTAATACTTTTTTTTAAAAAAAAAAAAAAAACATTTTTAACTATTTTCGTCGAACTAGTCGACGCTAAATGTGTTTTTGGCGTCGAAATATTCGACGTTAATAGTAAAAGAATCGCCGCTGTAAGTATACAAATATTATTTTTTAATATATTTTAGCGTCGAAACTAAACGACGCTAAAAGTCGAATTATTTCGTCGCAATATCTGACCTATAGCGTCAGAAAATTTAATTTAGCGTCGAAAAATATTGGACGCAAAATGGAGTTTTTAGCGTCGAATATCTTTGTTTCGACGCTAAATATTATTCTCGTCGATGTTTCGACGTCCAATTTTTGCGTATAATTAATTCGACGTTAATGTACATTTGCGTCGAAACTGTGGATTTTTACGTCGATTAGTTTCGACGCTAAATGGCATAATTTATGTAGTGAATGAAGATTGAACTTTTTTCAGTGATTAATAACCCGGATCGGATTGGGCGGTCAAACCTGTTGAACCGGGGCTCGAATCAAGATCCGGTCTGGGTGACCCCCAAAATCGACCGTAATTGAACTTTCTAAAAATCTGTCGAACCATGTGGTTCAATCGCTGAACCAGTGACCTGGTCCGGATTCAACATGTTTTTATTACAATTTTTTTTAAAAAAATAATAATAAAAATGTAGTTAAAACACCGACTCCATGATCGATTACCGGTTGAACCCCGATCAGACTTTTGACCCGTAACTTTCTCGTTAGATCTATAACCTTTAGTTAATGCATTTTCTTGAAACTTATACTATTATAATGTATTATGTAATACTAGTATCCAAAATTTCAGAATGAATGGAACAAATTTAACATAGTCAACAAAAAGTGAAGCATCATATAGCAAATTCCACTGCATTGTATATATACCCAAATAATGTTTGTTACAAGAAGATAATTATCTCATTCAAATTTAGCTCACTTTCTTTCTCAAAATTTTGCCAATCAATTCAATATTTTGTATTTGGAAAAGGAAATCAAAAGGCTAGCTGCGCAAATTCGTTAAAATTCAAAAAAATTAGTCCCGTCCGAAAATTATTGATTCGGCATTTGCCTTGAAGTATAACATTTATTGATCACATCACAATCAAAGTTTTTTAATTTAATTATTAGAAAAATAATCTCAATCAAAACGCTATTAAAAATCAATTTATTTAGATTAAAAATAGAGACGGTTTTTGGATTAACTTAACAACCAACGGCTTCTTCTAAGAAATGACGGAGTAAACTTTGGCCCGTTAACGTTTTTTAACATTCACAGCCAAGAAGTTATCCATCACATTCCACATCAGCAACCCGACTAATTGAGGGGTCGGATTAAAAAACATCCAAAGTAAATGACACGTGGATGGTTGAAAAGCGCCGTACGATAATAAATAAAGAAAAGTCTTTGCTGACTCAGACCATATGGATAAACTTCATCTTGGGAAAATTGGACCTTTTAGCTAGCAAATAATTTATCACCAGGTGTCAATATCAGACACACCCCTTACGTGGTCCCCACAAAAGTGTAGAGACCCGCAATGTTGAAATGGATCAGTGTGACGCAACGACGCCGTTGGCAGGTAGCGGGCCCCTGCGAGTCCTCGACGACCAGCAATATCGCTATAAATACGGAGCTTGACATGCAGTTTATTTCACTTATCACTTATACTACACCGTTTTATACGTGTTGCTTCCTCCTCTAAATTCTACGCCCCTTCTGAATTCTGATCTTTTCTTGATATTTTTTTTTTTGCTTTCTTATTTACATTTCCAGCTTTGTTCTTTAATTTTCACTTTTCCCAATATCAAACTGAAAAAAAAATGTGTGGCATACTTGCTGTTCTCGGCTGCTCTGATGACTCTCAGGCCAAGAGAGTTCGTGTTCTTGAGCTCTCTCGCAGGTAAATTTCTTATTCTCTTTCACATTTGATTCCATGTTAATTATTAGTTTTAATACATGTGATTCGTATACTAAATTTGGTTATCATGTAGTCAGCATCTATCAATACGATTCTGATCACTGTCCACAGTCGCATAGCCAAAATATTTACTCGAGGGGATATTGATTTTCACAAAAATTAATAATTGTAACAAATTAAAATTATTTAATTAATAGATTTTTTTAAAATTAATTTATGATATAAATTTAAATAATTTTTTAATTGTATAGGAATGAACCTGGACGGTAGTGCAGCTCCGCCATAAATTCGGAAAAAAAAATTAACGGAAATAGCGTACTTTTTTTTTTGGTTTCATAAGTGTTTTAGTTTGACCGGAGAGACGTGACGTATCCCAAGTTATATCTGTTGCTTCTTTGGAGAAAATTTTATTTTATGGCTTAGTACTTTCCTGTAAATGCTTGCCATGTGTAGCTACAGTGAGATATGTGTAATTATTTTCGGGATAAATATACCCATTCATGTGTCATAATGGTTAAGATATTATTTACATTATGTTATGTTTTACATTATGGGTTGTTTTTGTTTTTAGTGCTATATGATTGAGGTATTAAAAAAATGGGAGCTGAAGTTGATATTGCTATTTATGATTTGTAACACATATAGGTTGAAGCATCGGGGTCCTGACTGGAGTGGACTGTATCAGCATGGAGACTTTTATTTGGCACATCAACGGCTGGCTATCATTGATCCTGCTTCTGGTGATCAACCTCTTTATAATGAAGATAAGAAGATCGTTGTCACGGTATAGGAAATATTTTATTAGGATCCTTGATTATTTTTGTAATTATATTGATGGGGAATAATAATCTTATTATGTGTTGAATGAAAATCAGGTGAATGGAGAAATTTACAATCATGAAGCTCTTAGGAATGGTTTGACTAATCATAAGTTCCGAACTGGCAGTGATTGTGATGTTATTGCCCATCTGGTGTGTCTTTTTTAGAGATTAAACCTGACAAATTTTTAACTTTGAATTATTAAAATTCCTGTTAACTTGATGCCTTTTGATTTTTAGTATGAGGAGCACGGAGAAAATTTTGTGGACATGTTGGATGGAATGTTTTCATTTGTGCTGTTAGATACTCGTGACAATAGCTTCATTGTTGCCCGTGATGCCATTGGAATCACCTCCCTGTACATTGGCTGGGGTCTAGATGGTACTCTTTATATTAAGTCTAAGCATATATATCTATGTCTCTTGTTTGAATATGAAATGATTTGTTTTGATAAATATGTTTTATCTGTGAGCATTTAGGATCTATTTGGATATCATCTGAACTCAAAGGCTTGAATGATGATTGTGAACATTTCGAGGCCTTTCCTCCCGGTCACTTGTACTCGAGCAAATTAGGAGGACTAAAGCGTTGGTATAATCCTACTTGGTTCTCTGAGGCTATTCCATCAGCTCCATATGATCCACTTGCTCTTCGACATGCATTTGAAAATGTAAGAAACCATTCTTATAAATCTTTTTCGAATTAATATGCTTTTACAACCTTGAATTTATGTTACTGTAGTCTACTTGCATCACAAGTTTGGTATGTGCAGGCTGTAATCAAAAGGCTAATGACTGATGTGCCTTTTGGAGTCCTGCTCTCTGGCGGCCTTGATTCATCATTGGTTGCTTCTATCACAGCACGTCACTTGGCAGGCACAAAGGTTGCTCGTCAATGGGGAACACAGCTTCATTCTTTCTGTGTTGGCCTTGAGGTTGGTTTTGAATTCTTATGTTGATAGATTGCAGTACAACTTTAGAGAGTCTTTAACGGGTCACTCCATCTATTGGCAGGGTTCCCCTGATCTGAAGCACGCAAAAGAAGTTGCAGACTATTTGGGTACTGTTCATCATGAGTTTTACTTCACAGTTCAGGTAATTGAGACAAATAGTGTTTCGATTATAGGATTTTATGAGCATTTAATTGGTGATTAAATTTGTATTGTCTTTGGGATGTGGTAGGATGGAATTGATGCTATAGAAGATGTTATTTACCATATCGAAACATACGATGTGACAACAATCAGGGCAAGTACCCCTATGTTTTTGATGTCGCGAAAGATTAAATCACTAGGAGTGAAGATGGTGATATCCGGAGAGGGATCTGATGAGATTTTTGGTGGTTATTTGTACTTCCACAAGGCACCTAATAAGGAAGAATTCCACCAGGAAACATGTCGCAAGGTAATAGATGTTACATATGCATTTTGCTTATACCTATATACAGAGCTTCTGATTCAAAGATGTAAAAAGAAAATTGGTTCTGTTTCTGATATTTATGTGCAGATAAAGGCCCTCCATCAGTATGACTGCTTGAGAGCTAACAAATCAACATCTGCTTGGGGTCTAGAAGCTCGAGTCCCCTTCCTCGACAAAGAATTTATTAACATAGCAATGGCAATTGATCCTGACTGGAAGATGGTACTGTTAATTTGAGATCTTTTGGCTATATATTTTCAATCAAAACTTACTGAATGTCATTCCTGATATTTTATTAATTGAATTTTAGATTAAACCTCAAGAAGGACGTTTCGAGAAGTGGATCCTTAGGAAGGCCTTCGATGATGAGGAGCGTCCCTATCTGCCGAAGGTAAAACATAATCAACAACATCATTTGGTATCTACAGATCACATCAATTGTTTTAATTTCAAATTAACATGTGCTGTTTGATATTTCCTGCAGCATGTTCTCTATAGACAGAAGGAACAATTTAGTGATGGTGTTGGCTATAGCTGGATTGATGGCCTCAAAGCACATGCTGAACAACATGTACATATCCCCTTCTATGTTGGCTTTCCTACTTTCATTTATCAATTCAATTATGTTACTTATGATTCATGATTCCTACTTATAGGTTAATGATAAGATGATGCAAAATGCTCAATACATCTTCCCACACAACACGCCTTTGACAAAGGAAGCCTACTACTACAGAATGATTTTCGAGAGGTTCTTCCCACAGGTAATTCAGTTGTACTTATGCTATTGGTGCTCTTGATCGTCTCAATAACTAATCAGATGCATCGTTTCCATTGTCTTGCTGAACAGAATTCAGCCAGGCTGACGGTACCTGGAGGTGCTAGTGTAGCGTGCAGCACTGCTAAAGCTGTCGAATGGGATGCTGCGTGGGCAAATAACCTTGACCCTTCTGGTAGGGCTGCACTGGGAGTCCATCTATCAGCTTATGACGAGCAGGTTGTTGCTGCAAATGCTGTTAAAGCACCGCCCAAGGTTATCGATAGCATACCACGGATGATGGAAGTTGCTGCCGCTCCAGGGCTCGCAATCACTAGCTAATGTCCGCTGCATACCCAGAGAGTGGGTGAATTTAAGACGAAATTCTATCTATGGATCTTTTATATGTCCTGCTGTATTGTGATATAATTTTAGACAATATGTACAAGTTAGAAACTATTTCATATGGTTGTTTAGTATATGCATGTAATCATCATAACCATCCTGTACTTTTTCCCCAGTTCATGCTTTTATTGTGTGTTATGAAAAAAAAATGTACTTGTTTGTTTTCAATACTAGAAAAATTAACTAGAAATAAGTTACCTTATTTCCCTTCACAAATTATATTGTTACTTTACAAGAGAATAGAAACTAACAATTGCAGTTGCTAGCAAGAGAAGTGCAATTATGCAACTTTCTCACAAATATACAAATTAGGGAAAAAAAAAAGGCATTATACTAAAACTTTAGTAGAACAAAGCACTATAAAACAGTTGGTTCCAAGTATCAGGCAGTCCAGGAAGGCACCAGTGGCTACAATCAGCAGACCTATCAGGGTTAGCCTTTTGCTTAGGGCTTAAATCACCACTGTAAATTGAAGGGTGACCATCTTTCCTTAGCTCTGAAAGCATAGTAATGTCCAACAAATATGCAGGACTGTGCATGTCTCTAATCACTGCATCCACCACCCTCATTTGATCAGGATATGCCCCTGGATATGTAGTTCCACTCATCGGCGCCGTCTCCCCATAACAATTCTTTGCTGTGCTTGATGTTGTTGCTCCTGCACTCCATTCACTTGGACTGCCAATTTCATTCACCAACATTGTTTAATCACTAAGAATATCCTAACATTTTATTTGACAACTAATGATTTCAGTAGCTGTAGATTAAAAGCCACAGGAGACTAGGGAAGTGGTCAGCTGCAAATTTGCAGTTAAGGCTCAACAGACACCAATTTAGTCACTGCTGGATATTGGATATGTTCAAATCCATCATCATCAACAAAAAATATATAATATAAAACTTCAAAAAGTTTTAAATGCTACCTAAGGAAATTATGATGGAAAATGATAGGAGGCTATTTCAATAATGGTCATGAGCTGGTTAAAGTTTTGCAAGTGAACATTGATGTGTGACTTCAGATTAAGCTCTATCCACTCAATAAATATTGTGTTTCATATTTATAATATTTTTTTTATAAATGTTTTCACATAACTCTCATCTCTACTTTTCTTTGAAAAGACTCAAGTTTTGGAAAAAAAATCGTTATTTACCCCATTTTAAGAACACTACAATAAAAATTCCGGTGTCAGCAATGAAAAATTAGAAATCTTCAATAAAATGTGGGGTGATATACTTTAGTATTGAGTCATAGATATACCTATTTTTTTTTTGAAATCGTTGGAAACCCCACCACCAAATCAACCTTCTAGCTTAAGCGGAGTAGGTAAAACCCTAGGCCGTCTCAGGCTCTTACAAAAAACGCATTATCTAGATTCGAACCCATAACCTCAAGATGAGATTCTAAGCCCTACACCACCAGACCACGCCCCTATAGGATATACATATACCTATTTGTGAAATCATATCTCACACAATTTCCCCCCTTTAATACCTGATTGTGATTGTATTTGACGGCAATAAAGATGGGACTACAAGTTGTAGCTGACCCTATATATTTTTTATATTCAATTTGGACGAACATGAGAGCAGGGTCCTTTATTTGCCTCCTTTGTGTACAGCTAAGAATGGACCGAATTTTTAGTGCCCGGTGCCACTAACTTTCCAAGCCAACAAACACAATAATTTAGCCTTGATTTTCACCCCACACACACAATTATTTGAGAGTGAGAGTGGAGAGAGAGAGAGAGGGAGAAGAGATTTTACTTGTAATGTGTTGGAGAAATTGACTGGAAAAACACTCTGGTTTTGGTTCTGTCAATGTTAATGTCAACCCAGTTGGCCCATGTTCTCAGCCCTTTCTCCAAAGCTACCAATCTATCCATGTCTCTGTAATATGTTCCCTTTGACTCCATGTAATCCCACCTGCACATTTCATCCCACATCATCTGAAAATTTTCATCAGAATTGGTAACTTAATTCATTAATTGTAATGAGATTAGTTTGGAAAAGGGAAAAAAAAATTGTGCAGACCCTTGGAGGGATCCTTTGTGGCTCCACCAATGACCAGTGTTAAAAGAGAGCACATCTGCATTTTGCCAGGACTTGCCATTACCAGAAATGTCCTCTAATTTTAGTACCCTTTTGCCATGTATTACATCTATGTCTACCAAATAAGGAGCTCTGTAAAATGATACTGAAATTCCAAAATCCTGCATCAATTATCATAATAATATGATCATGAAAAGAATACAAAGAATAAGAAGATAACAATTGTGATTGAATTTTTGACCTTTTATACCCTAGGGAAAAAAAATGAGACTAATGACTGTGGTGCACTGTAAATATACCAAAAATCATACAAGTAGTTACCAAGAAGTTGAAAGTGGAGAGAGGATCTTCTCTGGTCATATGTGTTCTTGTTCTTGGTGCTGCAGCATGTATCATGCAAATCAAAGACTGCCATTGATTTAATCCCAGAGAGTCACCAACAAACATCACAGTCTTCCCTTTCATCTTCAGCAAAAACTCAAGCCCATTGAACCTAATAACAACATAAATGCAATGCATTACAACACTTTTGAGCTTAAGCATAAACTTGAACATGTAACTTTTTACCTTGGGAGCTGGCAATTGAGAGGCTGCCATCTGTATTTGAGGTATTCAGAATCAGGACGACCGAACATCTGGCAGTTGAATTCAGCATCAATAATGGGACATTCAGATGATTGGTACATGGGATATGTGTCATCTTTGACCCAAGTGCCTACAAACAATGCACAGGTGCTTTGGTTTGTTTGCAATATTGGCCTTCTATGATAAATATGATTATTGTGAGGATTCCTCATCACAGCTGATGAAACCACATGGGGCTTAACTAAAACTAGACACAAGATTGTTAAAAATGTACCAAGAAGTTTAAAAAAAAGCACAGCCATTGGAGGAAGAAAGAAAGAAAGAAGATAATTAAAGCAAAAGCTGTTAAAAAGCAGAAGCAGAAAGAGTGAGAGTGAGAGTGAGAGTGAGAGAGAGGGAAGTTTGTTCTGTTAATGAGCAGTTTATATAAAAACAAGAAGTGGGGTTTTGGTTCTGTAGTGTGCATGTGAAGTTAGCTGAGATGGGTAAATCTTGTGAAGCTGATCAATTAGGACTTGCCGCAACTTACACAATTTCTTAATTGAAATGGCAACAACTAGCTTAGATTTTGACTCCAAATAAATGCTTAACGAAATTGAAAAAAGGCAGAGGGACAGTTGAGTTCATATCATGGGGCCAAAATTGAGGAGGGCCATTGAATCATATCTTGAAACATGGTTCTGTTGAGTGGACTTGACAGGCGCCTCAAAGTTGGATTCCTGTCTCTCTATCTTGTTAAACTAAAAGAGAAGAATAGTATTTGCCCAAAAGCAGTTTTTGGCTTGCCTGTCCAAGAATCTAAATTTTGAAAGTAATTGTTATTTGCTTCCTTCATTCATCAAGCTTCCAACATTATTTTCTTTAACGCAACCCCAAACTCAAGCCGGTGACGAATTAATAAGTTTGAGTTTGCATCTTAATTTTAATCTTGATTTTAATTATACATATATAGTCTTTCCTAATTTTAATTAATCACTTAACCCAAAAAGACACTTTGTTGAATGTTGAAACACGTTCAGATTCGACAAGCTAAGGGTGTAATGACTATATAGTTCTATGGTAGCCATGTAACAGACTTGGTTTTAATAAGATGAATTTTTTTTTACTATACAATGGAAGTATCACATTGTTGACGGCTGTTTTTCGTTCCAGGGATAATTCGGGAAAAACCACTCCTCGAACAAACCTCATTCAACGGTGAATTTGTTTGGTTTGTTAGGAACCGAATGCAAATTTGGCAAAAAACAGAATACACACAGATGAACAAAGGATTTATCGTGGTTCGACGGAATAGATCCAACCTACATCCACGGGCACAAAGGAAAAGAAAACTTTTATTATTGGCTCGGGTTTGACCAACCTCTTTTGTTTCTCTAACTCGGGGTTCTTCTCTCTCTATTACAAGTTACAAGTATTTTTGAATAAAATTGCCCAACCTTTTACGATGAGTTCCCAACCCCTTTATATACTAAGACTAATTACACCGTTACGCTATCTTCGTGACGTCAGCCACGTTGCCAAGCCATTATTGCTTAGGCTCTCTTCCCCAAATACCCTGCGGATTATAGCCCAGTCGTCTGACACCCCTACGACCTGCCATCTGAACTTCATTAAATTACCCATTTTTGGTGCTTGTTACAAGCTTATTCCCATATGCCAACCGGTGTTCTAACTGCTCTCTCGCGATAGCGTATGCCGGAAGATAATCTGATGGCCCGCTTCTGTCACATCAGACCTTTTAGAAGATACAAGTTCTCATGTAGAGCTTACTGTTGGCGACTTGGTCGCGTAATTAGATTTTGATGACGTCAACGCAATTGACGACTTCGACGTGCAAACACGAAGCAATACAAAAAGTGTCGAAGCATAAGGGGTGAAGAGCGAGAATATGAAGACTAGCGGCAAATCGAAGATAATGATTAAGAGCTAAATTTTATTGTAAGTGAATTTACTCAAGTGATCTAAAGCTCTTAGGAATCATACATTTTGCATCACTTGCATTTAAAATGGATTAGAATGCTTAAAGAATCATTTGCACTTTATTTGCACAAAAATGAATTTCTATGCACAAGTGCATCGGTAAATGATCTTCCAAAAACTATCAAACGGTTGAATTAAACTTCAAATAATATACCGTTAGATAGATATGTGTCTCTAGTTTGCTACGGTTCAAACGGAACATAATTCCGATGCATAGAACTTTTTCTAGAGCCTTTTTAGTACAACATGTTCAGATGTGCGTTTTCTGCATACACGTCACATTAGAAAAATTCCATAAAATTCATCTTAATGTTTTTGGAGCTGAATTTTTTACAGAAGCTATATCTATGTGTCTAGTTTATGTATAAATTACGGATCATGATTTGGAATTTTCTAGAGAAAGTTACGGCCAAAATACCAAGTATCGTCAGTCTTGACTGATCATGCACATACTGAAACCAGGGAGATCCATGCCGGTCCCCATGCCGGTTTGCTCGCCGGTCTCCATGCCGGTTTTAGCTGAGCAAATAATGCTCTCTGGAACCAGGGTGCTCCTCGCCGGTCTCCTCGCCGGTTTGCTCGCCGGTCCAACGACTAGTTTTTTGAACGTTATGTTACCGTTGGAGCCCTAGACCGGTATGCCGGTCCCCTCGCCGGTGTGCTCGCCGGTCTCGCTGTAAGTTGGGGAAAACTTTGCATTTTGTTATAAATAGAACCCCAACTCCTTTGCCTTAGGTTAGAGATCTAGAAAACCTTCATATACATTCTCTAAGGCAAACAAAAGAGTGTCATACACCTTCATATTCATAAACACTCATCCAAGCTCACACACACATCTTCCACATCATTTAGTGAGCTTAGAACACTTGGGTTTGCTCTCACACAATCTTCTTATTATTTGTGAGTGCCCAAGTGTGTTGTAAATCTTTCTTATCAAAAACACTTGTGGTTTGTGAAATCCCATTGTTTGGGTAATTTGTAAAGGTTGTGAGTGCTCCTACGTAGAAAACTCAATCTTGTAAAAGGTTCGGAGTGTGCCTTGGCGGAAAACTCTTGGTTACGAGTGAACCACGAAAAACTCGATTCTAGTGGAAATCTTCAAGCGAGGCTTGAGGGAGTGGACGTAGGCACGATTTGTCGAACCACTATATATCGCGGTGTCGTATCTCTCTTTCCCTACTCTTTTACACTTGCAAGTTTATTTGTATTTACACCAATTGAATAGAAACTTGCATATAGGTCATTTATTTGAATAGAGAAAATTGACCTAAAACTCCCACTTGGTAATAAGAGCCTAAAATCGGCAAAGATTTTATATTTCCGCATTTGTAGCGATAATCAATTCACCCCCCCTCTTGGGTATAGAGATTTCTTTGTCGCTATTGCTTGTAGGTACTTTCACTACATCATCTAGGTTTTAACGTAACACCCTCATCCCGAAATGGAAATCACATCGCTACCCTTCTTCACCATAAACATACATCATTCATTTAATAACTCAATAACATCATACCACGCGTGTTACAATAATATAATTCCACGTATTATATACATATTAATTGATAATATTACGTGAGATAATTTTATTCATCTGTATAACCTGGCAAAGTGTAACAATCTTCTTAAATCATGATATTTTTAAAGTGGTGAAAGTGAAATTTATAATGCAATATGTGAGTCAAAAGTGACAGTTCATGTAATAATTGTGCTCAACAGAGAGCTAAACAGTTGAATTGAGTTCTCAAAAAAGAAACTGTAGGACAAGTAAGGGGATATGAATCATATGATTATACATGTTATTTCAACTTTATGATAAAAATTTCAAGAGATTGAACCGCTGAATTTATGCAAAGCATGCATAGAAAATGAAATTTAACCACATCATGTGATCAATTCTTTACTTTATGTTTGTGGTTGTGGGTGCATTTTACATAATCCTATATTTCTAGTGTTTCAAAACAAATCTTTCTTCAATCCCCACACACTTTACCTCGCAGCTTTCCAGTTTCCAGATCTCGAAATCCAATTAATTTACTTGTACATTAGTTACAATTAAGAAATATTTTCCATACCTATCTTGAAAATCAAGAAACCACTACTAGTATTTTACCTTTTGGGTTCAAAACTTCAAATATAAAACGTTTGATATAGAGTTTAGTGAGTTTATAAGCTAACTTATATTCTCATTGTAATACTTATAAGATAGTTTATACTCTCAATCAATCAAATACTCTCTATTAAATAGTACCCGAGCTTTCAAAAAATTTCGTTACCGATCTCCTACGAAAATTTAAGGCATAAAAATAATGAGTAGATATTGTATGTAACAGTAGCACAATGTAAATATACTCCAAAAAAATTATGAGCAATGATATATACATATAAACTCTTACTTACAAATTTTACACCACTCTCATTGTAGCTACAATGATGCTACAATAATCACTATAGCTACAATGAGAGATGTGTAAAAATTATAAGTAAGAGTTTATGTATGTATAATATTTTTGAAAAATTATATAACATAATGCAATTATTTTGGGATACCGATGGTGGATAAATAAACCCCAAGTTCCCCGATCATAAGGAACACGTAACCTGATCAGGAGCCAATAAAGGATGTGGTGGGAGTTGTTTTGGTTGCGTGTGTAAGCTGCAAAATCTGTGGCCATTTTATCCATTTAGCTTATTCTATTCAATATCTGATACAATTGTCTTCATTTTGAATGATCTGTTTTGTTCCAGCTCTGCATTAATCTGGGAATTTAATAACCAAATATAAAAATCATATAATAATCAATAATAGATTGACCAGATAGCAGCACCACGTCAACAATATTACACATCATAACGTGCCTCCTTTAACATACGTACTTATCAATATGGTAACTTTTACTAATGATATCAAAAGGACATATGACAGTATTTCTTTTCCAAAATCATCGTCACTCTCCTTTTCAATTCCGGCAACAAAATGAAACTCAACATGGCTTATAACGAGCATGAATATTCTGCAGGCCAAAAAACTTTATGCCTTTATCATGCAGAAAATTTTGATGGTTCATATGATACCCTATCTTCATTATCGCAGTGGCTCATATAACAATTTGATTATTTAACCGAGGAAGCAGTTGACATCACACATTTTTTTTTTTGGAAATATTAGAACCGCCGAATCACCCGACTCGGGCTTAAAAGAAATGCACCCCTAGATTCGAATATAACATAAGGCGGTTGATATCACACCACTTTTGCTCATCTCATCAATCTGGATTGATTGCGTGAAATTACAACCAGTAGTGTCATTCTTTGTTGCAACCTAGCAAAAATGGCAATGATCGATAATGGTAACCATCATCATATACAGAAATTCTAAGAAAGAATCAAGAAAACTATGCCAATTTGGAACCAAAAAGGCTGAAAGGAATGCATATGAACCAGAGTTAATTGGTATAAAGACATAATTTCATGCTTCCACCAATGCTCATGCTCTCATGGTCTATTATATATTATGATTAGGCGGAGAGGATTCTATAAAAGCTGCACACCTTGAGAATTCTTAGGATTTGTCTTTCCGTTATCTAATTAAATGAAGGAAAGAGACATACTCTGCTAGCCTTAATTTATTCCGCAGTCACACTATCTTCAATTTCTTCTTCTAGGAAAGTATAATCAATCGATCAATTGTAGTCTTTCAGAATTTGTCATCCTTGAAAAGCCAAAAGAAGTTGTCTATCTCTTTAGGACTCTAGAAATGGCAGGTAAAATCAGCCTCTTATCTCCTACTTCCAGAGCTTCTGAATAAATAATCCAAACAAATAGTAAGAATATGATACGAATGAATCAAATCTATTATCATTCGCTCCCATTTGAAACAATAACTTTGAAATTATCTATTAGCACTCTCAAACAAAAATCTCTATATAACCCAGAGATGATGAATTAGGTAATAACTAAATTATGTCAAATTAAAAATCTTTTCGATTTTACGCTATTTAATTAGTAGTTTTATTGTTTAAGCTTAGATATCAATTTCCTAAATTAATGAATTCAACAATGAATTCCCAAAAGTAAGTTTCTAAATAATATGGAAAATACAATATGAAACTTTGCAATAAATTAAAGAGATAGGGATTGAGAAATTGACATTGTAGTTTACAGTGGTTCTACCAACTCTTTGCTTACATTCACTCCCTCAAACCACATCTAAAACATGATTATCCGATTAAAGAGACTAGTTGCTTATGATCCGATATATGATTCGTACATGGCAGACACTATTCCAGCCCCAGGCCTTGCATGTGACATCTAATACTGGATCGTAATACGCAATACTACATATACTACGTATGACATAGATTATATATTCCTTAAAGAATATTTCTGGAGAATTGGGTAGGCACGATGCTTTGCTAAAAGTCAATTATGTCTTGTAAATCGATAAGAACGTGGTAGCGGGTACACACGTGTTCAATTATCAGACGACCGAATTTACTATCAACATATCCAGAGATCTCATGGGTCGCTTCTTGAAGATTCACCGATGACGTATGACTTAATTTGAGTTTAATTAGTACAGAGAGAAAATTAATCTAGGATTAATTGCATAAAGAATTTATCTGGGATAAAATTCAATTAATAGAGAGAGCGATTAATTCGGAATTAATCGATTAAATAATATATTCAATATATTATTTGAAAATAGATTTCATAACAGAATTAAAATTGGATTTTAATTCGGGCGAACAAATTAATTTAGAATTAATTCGCGAACGACATTCGTAATAATTTTACAAGACATTATTATTTAATTAAATTTGATTTAATTAAGTCGCAACGAAAAATTCTTTAATTCAGAATTAATGAACCTGAGCCCGGAATGTGTTTGTGGGCTCACTCAGATTTTGAATCAAGTGGGGCTCACATAAGTCACATCACCTAATCTATCTCATCACCTTTTGGTTGATGAAAGTAATTAGTTGTTGGTGGCTTGTTCAACACACAAATGTGAAAGGCATGAGTGACATTTACCAAATCTTGGATTTGGTATATCATTGTTTTGTTTTTTGAAAATCAAAATAAGTCACACAATTCATCATCTCATCTCTTCTCTCATTAGCGTGAAAAGCCACTCTCCAACTCTCAAAATTTGTTCACTTTGCCGTGAACTTCAATGAAGAAAATGAAGAGTTTTGTTGCAAAATTCATCATAAGCTAGCACTTAAGGAATCATACAAAGGTGATAGGAAAACTTCTCCCATTGAGTTTTGAACCAAACTTCAATGCTTGGAGCTACACCAATCATCAAAAAGGAGCTTGGAGCACTTCAAATGAGCAATCACAGCCTGAAACAACCATATCCACCGTGCAAAACTGCACTCCAAATTGCCTTAAGCTATCGCGCAAATAGCCCTACACAGCAGTCCCAATCCACTCCAAAACAACACCATAACAGCAGCCCAAACATCAAAAAATCGCAGCCCCCAACACACATAAAAACCGCAAAAATAGTCCTCAATTACCGTGAGAACAGTGACCAGAAATACAGCAAAAACAGTAAGCAAACAGCGGCCCAAAACAGCGAGCGACGAAGGAAATCGGAAAACTAGTAAATCGGAAAAGTAGCGGAGCATCCACCCTTCCAACAAATGTGTAACGCACTTCAAAGAGACGACTTAATAGATTAGACCTGAGGGCACCCCCTTTTTTTATTCTCCTTTATTTATTTTTTTTTTATTTTCTTATTTTACTTCGCATGAGTATTGTGGATTGGTGTATGATATGGCCTTTGGATGAATGAAATATGTGTTCTCTCTTGCGGTATATCGGATGAAAACCCAGACGTAAATTCCGTAGCCGAATCTGAATGGACGGTAGTGCGGTTTGTACTTGGGAAACAACTCCACGTACCACTCGAGAGACACACATATTTCATTTCATCTAACCTTGTGTTTAAGCATGATTTAGTTGTTTAGTATGTTATTTATCTTTTTAAGCATGATTTAGTTGTTTAGTATGTTATTTATCTTTTTAAGCATGATTTAGTCGTTAGTGTGATATTTTTTTTATGCATGATTAGTTGATTATTTCCAAGCATTAGTTATTTCTTTCGCATTAGGAACTTGATTATGTCTCTTCTAAGTTTATGTTTAGATTATTATCTATTTACATTGCCATGCTTAGCGATTTAATGTATGCATGATATTGTGTGTTTACCGTTATTCCGACTTACTTTTATGCATGCAAACTTAGATATAGGTAGTATGCAAACTTAGATATAGGTAGTATGCAAACTTAGATGTAGGTTATTGTTGCGTAGACTTGGTTAGATTATTGCAAAAATCCATTCATTACAAGTGGCATAAGTAAGTGACCATTCTGAACCTAACGGTTTGAAGTCTTCCCTTGCGAGGGGTGAGTGCGGCCTTAAATCATTTTCCTAATGCACACATTACACCGTGAGTTTTTCGTGACTCACTCACAACCAAGAGTTTTGTCTCATAGGTTCACTTTAAGGAATTTCACAACCACAAGTGTTTAGGATAAAAAGATTTACAACAAGACTTAGTTACTCACAATATATAAAGAAGATTTAAGTGTGAGTTTCTAACCCAAGTAACTCAAGCTCACTAAGATAATATGAATGTGTAGCATGTGAGCTTTGATTATGATGAGAGTATTTGATCAAGAAGGTTTAAATTAGTCTCAATGTTTTTTATTTGAAAGAAATGTTAGGTGTAAGGACTTAGAAAAAACGAAATTGAGACTCAATATATTGTGAAGATAAAAATTGCCCAAACTATCTGTCATGAGATCTGTATACCGGTCTATAGGGGCTGATATGTTGGTCTTGCAAATTAAACGGCTATATGACCGTTGAAGATTAAAGCGCACTAACCGGATTACTGATCGGTATGGTGACTGATATGCCGGTTAGCTAACCGGCATAAGGATCGGTATACACCGTCTCAGTTCCAGTCGATATGCAAAGTTCAGACTAACCGGTATGAGAGATTGGTATGAAGTAGCCTGGTTATAGAGAGCAAACAAAACTGTCCAAGGCAGAGCAGGGTCACCGATATGCCAATATTAGGGATCAGTATGTCGGTCTCAGTGCAGAAACTCACGATTTGAAGATTTATAAATATTTTGCACATGACCCTAATGTATTTATATGAATGTGCATGAGTCTTATGAGCTTAAAGTATTTAAATTATCAACTCACTTACATTGAGAGTCATAAAGCCTATACGACTACATTATATATCTTTGTTTAGCGCTTGAGTCTTCATATATAATTGTTCGACATCTTTTTCTAATGTCCGCAAATACGCGTCGAAGTCTATTGTATTGCATCATTAAAATTAGTCATTGAGAATATGTTGCTAACAAACTTTAGCCACCCACCCAAGCCCGAGTGATTTTAATGCGACACATCCATATTCAACGATACATATTACTGAAACCTGGTACCGACAAAGGGTATTTCTGTGGCATTTTCTCTGAAGACCCTTGAACATGAAAATCATGTTTTAGATTCTAATATTTGACATAACCCAATTTTAAAGATAATTTCATGTAATTTTATACAGTTATCCCTAATTTATGAAGCTTACCTTACAGTTGAAACAAATATCAGCTCGTTGTTTCTCTCCATAAGAACTGTGAAAAACCCTCCGAAGTGCAGATGGTTAAGCACACTGACTTCAAAAATTTTGGACAAGGATTTGGATTGAACATATAAGCTATAGATCTGACCTTCAGGTACTGAGCTCGAATCAGTAAGTATTTTTTTTTTTTTGTAAGAGTATGAGATAGTTGGAGGTTTTACGTGTTCCGTTTAAACCCAAAATAAGTGATTTGGAGGCTGAGTTTTCAACGATTTCAAAAAAAAAAAAATCTGAAATTAAAGGATTAACTAATACGCCAAGGATCTAAATAGTCTTAGTTTATTTTAGAATCACTGATAACTAATAAGCAGTAAATAATCCGCATAAGATAAATTCAATCAAGGGGTAAAGCAAAAGGTATCCAAAAAATGGCCTATAAGAGACAACCATGACAATTGACATTCCTAATTCATCATTTGAAGTTATTGAAAACATCAATTCTCCAAGTTTATAAAAATTTCCGCTTTTCTATGCAATAACTCTAAAAAAAAAAAACAGCATAAGGTAGATAATTAAGTGTAGTTTTGGTGGTTCAGAATCATTAACTACTATATGCCGAAAGAGAAGTGATATAAATACATAAATTCTTACTTAAAGTTTTCTCACCCCTCACTAGGGGTGGGCACCGGATCGGATCGGGTCAGATCCGATCCGATTCGATCTGATAATATCGGATCGAATCGGATCGGATTTGGCTATCGAACCCAATCGAATCATGTTTGGTTCGTTTGTCGAATTTCGGATAGGATCGGATAAATTTGATAACTATCGGATCGAATCGGATTTTATCCGATTTGATAACAAATCCGAATCCGATAAGGAATCCGATTTGATAACGGATTCGAAATCCGATAGAGAATCTGATTTGATAATAAATCCGATAGTAGATTCGATTTGATAACGGATCCGATTCGAAAAATTTATCTTAAAATTTGTAAATTCGTAACAATTTTATCGAATCGGATCGGATAACTTAAAATTCAAATCAATTTTATCAAATCGGATCCGTTATCAAATCGAATCCATTATCGGATTCATTATCAAATCGGATTCTCTATCGGATTCGAATCCGTTATCAAATCGAATTTATCCGATTCGTTAAGTATTCGAATCGGATCAAACAAATCCGATCCGATCCGATAGTTATCGGATCGGATCGGATCGAGTTTGATAAGGTTATCAAACCTTATCGGATCAAACAAACTAATACTAATCGGATCGGATCGGATTCGGATTCGATCAGATCCGATCCGAATCCGATAATGCCCACCCCTACCCCTCACTGTAGCTACAATAAATTATTGTAGGTCACTGTAGGTACAGTGAGAGGGGTGTGAAAACTTTAAGTAAGAGTTTATGTATGTATATCATTGTTGATGCTGAAAAGGCCCATAGAACAAAATATAATTAAGATCTTGCTCAGGACGTGAAGAATCCAAATCATCATGTGTAGTATGCAACATTATTGGGTCGTCTCGGGAGTATATCCTTCTTATCGGGAATGGCTATCATCCTTTCATCCTATCTCCTTTATCTCCTTTTAAGGGTTAGGATTTAACCAAGATAAATTCAATGGTCATTATCTTGACAACACAAAAGCCACTCATCAAATTCATTAATGTGTTGTCAAGATAATGACCATTGGATTTATCTTGGTTAAATCTCAATCCTTAAAAGGAGATAAAGGAGATTGGAGTGAAAGGATTGTAGCCCAACCCCTTCTTATCAGGAGATATTTAACCTCTTTAATCCCTTATACATTCCATTTCCTCTTTCAGATGCTTCTTAACATCCATTATTAAACTCTGGATATGAAATGCTAATTTGCTATTAGAAGATTGTTCACCATTGCGACTGTTAAAACAATTGATGACAGAATTGCCTCCGGATTAGCTGTTAGTGCTGGGAAAACCTGGGGTACTGATTTATATTTTTATCATGACAAGTTCCATCTGATTCAGTTAAAAGATTCTTATTTGGTCCAAGATCCTTTGAAATGGATACTGATTTATCCTAGTCAGGCTTCTCTTGAACAGGTTGCAACTAGTTAAGTTCGGACTCATTGCATTGGAATTCCCCAGCTTTCAACAGGCACAACAGCAAGACAGTTGGCCAGTTCTATTTTAGGATGAATAATTATATGTGTACTAAAAGGATAGGGTGACAAAATGACGATTAAAAGAAAATGATCTCTAGCAATTTTTTCACAATCCAGAAGAAGTCCATTCCTTGAGCTTCTCTTAACCCTTCTTATCCCACAAATCACACCAAATTTTATTCACTCGATTAAATCCGGAAACAGCCGGTTACCCCGATGATTCCAAGTCTCTGTGAATTCAATCCAATCCTTAATGTGTCAATTCCAACTGTCATTTTATCTCTCTGGATAATCATCTTCAATATAAAAAAATTACACCTTCCTTCCTAGCCTCATTGTAGTACACATCCACACAGAGTTCATATCTGATGCTCCATTCCAAAAGCTTGATTGAAGGTGGCAATGGCCTTATTTGTCCAGGACCATGACACCGACTTGCAAGGGAAGCCTTGTATGTCAGATTCCCTCAATTTTTTTTCCAACGGTTTATATTAAATATAAATATCATTGAATTTATAAATTAAACTCTTAAAAATTACAAATTCTCCTTTCAGAAAATCTCATGGCTTCGCCTCTACTGACTTACATCATCAGTAAAATTAGTAGTATCTATAATTGATTAAATATTCATAATATCGACAACATTATCAACTCTATTATCAGTAAGGAGATGATCATATTTAACAAGACGGCGACCGCTGCTACTTGCAATGATTGTTCCTGCTTACCATCAGCCCAAAAACCCATCTTCCTCATTTCTCACCAACAAAATTTCATATTTCATTACATAACTTAAAATCCCCATTAAATAAATTGCAAATTCGTTGCAAACGCCCCAAACTAAAGTATATATAAAAAAAATATAATAATAAAGATCATGTACTGCAAATTCCTGAGAAGTAAGTGATTAAAAACAAATTTTTAGTTAATAAAACCTATTGTGGATATTCGTTTATAAACTTTTTATCAAGCCATGCATGAATGCCAAACAGAATTAATAGCTGATCCGTAGATCGAAAATAACAACAATGTAGCTAAAATCAAAACAAAACAAGAGAATAATTAGAAAGAAATTAAGAAAACCAAACACAATCAAATAAGAACCAAAAGGCTATCCAAAAATAATACTTTCGAAGAGAATTATCAATGACATCCCAATATTTTCTATTTTCTCAAATTTTCTCATAGTATTTTCATATATTTCAAGTAGGTAACTACTTCTGAAATGACCAAATTCTAATTTTCATCATCTCAAATAAGAGTTCATAGCCACATGTTATGGACATAAATTTTGTATTACATTGTTGGATGAATTGTATATCTTTGAAAATTATAAGTGTGTTTATATATATATGTGTGTGTGTGTCAATCTGCTTTTTAATTCTATAATTATTTTCATAAAAATTTTCATCCAAAAAACTGTGAGATAATATAATATATTGAGATGGTGATGTCTTAAAATAAATTAAATAAACAAAGAGTATGATAAATTTTTAAAGCATTTTAATAATATTAAACATCCCCACATTTTTCTTCTGAATATTAATAAATTACTAATAATTACTCATCAATCGAGTAAAATATGTTTCTATTTGTTGTTGAAAATTAATATGATTATTGATATGCAAGGAAAAGAAAGGAAAAAAAGACTCAGGAAAAAGAAAAATTTTCCATTATATTTTTATTTATACATATATTGTTTCCTTTTTTTTTTTTTCTCACAAAAGTATTAGAAAGTATCTATTTTTAAGTACGTGGCTTGGTAGTGTAGGAATTAAGATCTGGTTTCATAGTCATGAGTTCGAAGTTAGAGGGTATGTTTCTTGTAAAAATCGTCTATAATATAATTTATGAAATATTTTTTCAAAAATATCTTGTAAGAGCCTTTACGGGTGCGTTTCTTATAAAAGCTTTTAGGGGTGCGTTTTTTGTAATAGTCACGAGACAACATGAGATTTTATATTTTTACCTACTCAACTTAAGCCCGAGTCGGGTGGTTTGACGGCGAAGTTTCAAATATTTTGAAAAAAAAAAAGTATTTATTTCTATATATTATAAATATTTGCTTTTATCCAATACACTTCGAATATTTAAAACCTTAACCGACTGATTTACTATAAATATGAATGATTTGCCAAAATAAGACACCAAAAAAAACATGCAATATTCCCTGAAAATGTATTTTCAATCTCTTATTTTGATACTCAAATTAAGATTCCGTAAAAAACAACCCCAAAAAAAAAAAAAAAAACATTAAAAAGCACTGTTAAAATAAACAAGCAATAGAATAGATAAACATTAATTAGTAGTAATAACAAATAAATAGAAAAATAATTACAAGATTAATCAGGAAATAATCTTGAATCTTTGAAGGCCCACCTTAAAGCCAAGGGTCTTGATATCTTGCTGGACTTGTGCTTGAAAATCAGTGTAAGTAAAAGGATTGTAGTTGGAGCTTCGAATCACACAGCCTTCTCCTGGGAATACAAAGTAACCTACTGAGAGTCTCTCCTCGTTTTTGTATAACTTCACTCTATGCTTCACGCTCATATACTCATCATTGCTTATAGCCTATATATATATATATATATATTATTCAAAACATATACATTTTCATCAACAATAACACCTCATTAACTACAGCTAGAGCTAGCATATATATATATATATGTCTCTATGTTTTAAAATCTTAATTTGAATATAGCCAGACAACTTCCTCAGTTAAAATTTAATCTAATATCGAAGCTACATATATAGCATTGTCTATCACTTCCACATATTTTAAACTACATATATAAAAGAAGTTAGATATAGTATATGATTAATGTTGGAAAATTGCTTATAAGTAAGCATTTTGAGGCTCAATTTTAAGCATGGTCCACTTCGTGTTAGTGGTTGTTATTAAATGATTCGGATACTCCTCCGTGAGTACCAAGAATATGCTGAAATCCAAGTTTGACATGAAAGACATGGGTTTAGCAGATGTCATTCTGGGAATAAAGATCTCGAGAAGTCCTGATGAACTTATTCTTGATCAGTCACACTATGTGGACAAGATTCTTGGTAAATTTAACACTGATGATTCTGCTGTGGCTAGAACTCCTTTAGATGTGAGTCTACACCTATCAAAGAATAGGGGACATGGTATATCTCAAGTAGAATACTCTAGAGTGATCGGGAGTTTGATGTATCTATCGAGTTGTACAAGACCTGATATAGCCTGTACAATAAACAAGCTCAGCAGATATACGAGTAATCCAGGGGTTGATCACTGGAAAGCAATAGTGAGAGTACTTAGGTACTTACGTTTTACTCGTAATTATGGGTTGCACTATCATAGATATCCAGCTGTAGTCGAAGGATACAGTGATGCTAATTGGATATCTGACATGAAAGACTCAAAGTCTACCAGTGGCTATGTGTTACACTAGCAGGTGCAGCTATATCATGGAAATCCTCCAAACAGACTGTGATAGCCAGATCTACAATGGAATCAGAATTCATTGCATTAGACAAGTGTGCTGAAGAAGCAGAATGGCTTCGAAATTTTCTAGAGGATATTCCAAGTTGGCCTAAGCCAGTGCCAGCAATTTGCATTCATTGCGATAGTCAATCTGCAATTGGAAGAGCACATAACATTATGTATAATGGTAAGTCTAGACATATTCGTCGTAGACACAATACCGTTAGACAATTACTCTCTACTGGAGTTATTTCGATTGACTATGTAAAGTCAAAGGATAACATTGCGGATCCGCTAACCAAAGGGTTAAATAGAGAGTTGTTGTGGAAATCATCGAGGGGAATGGGACTAAACCCCATTAGATAAATGTTATTACGAAGGAAAACCCAACCTTGTTGACTGGAGATCCCAAGATCTAGGTTCAATGGGACAACCTACTCGTAAAATACATAATTGGTTCACTGTGGGGGGGTTACCCTCTAGTCCATTCCTATGGTGAAATGAAACAGTGATGCTTGTATGGATTGAGGTTAAGCAAAGGCTTTTAATGATTCTTATGCGTCGGGAATCCGAGCAGAGTATTACGAGATGCTCTTAAATAAGAAATCACCTATGTGAGAGAGAAGTGGGGCCGTTTCAAAGGGAATTGTACGGGGTCAATTCTTAGAAACTCTTGCAGAACCAGGTTGATGTTCATGGCCAAAATGAACATAATAATGAGAACTCAGATGTGTTAGGTTAAATATCTGTGTGATAAATTTTCTCCATTTACATGAACGGCAGTACAGTTCAATGACATCGCGTCCACTGTCAGCTAGTAAATGAGATATATTTTCACAAGGGAAGGTTCAAAGGCTGAGGCCTACCTATCCTATGCAGGTGTTGAACCGTGTGAACTCTTCTAGGTCAAAATAAAATGTTTTATAAAATAATTTTATTCGACGTTTTTTTTTTTTCCTCCAATTTCATTCATGTGGGGATTGTTGGAAAATTGCTTATAAGTAAGCATTTTGAGGCTCAATTTTAAGCATGGTCCACTTCGTGTTAGTGGTTGTTATTAAATGATTCGGATACTCCTCCGTGAGTACTTCGAAATGGTATATTCATATGCTTAAAATGATGCTTGGGTGAATGAGAAATTGTTGCTCAAAGTTCACCCATTGATGTTGGAAAATAAAGAAAAGTAAGCTTGTCCCATATGGGAAAGCTATGAAGAGAATATTATGCTTATATATGATTGCTCATATGTAGATGGGTAAGAGTTGTAAGGATAGAGGCTCTCTCTACGTGCGCGGGGGGGGGGGGGGGGGGGCAAATCAAATCCGAATCAAGCTTGGCTCGTGTGCACCCGCGTGTCCTGCGTACACGAATGCCGGACCAAATTGTGCGGGCTCGGCCCAGCCAATTTTTGCAAGCCTCTTCATTTTTTCCAAGCCTTTTGAAGTTCCATAACACTCAAATTAACTATATCAATTAATTTAGTGGTTACTTCAAATGAAAGGTCTCCCACTAATGTGTTTTAATTGGTGTGTTTATTTTGTTTTAAGTAATTGACTGTTTTCGTTTTTCATTACTGAGAAGCTAGAAACAAAAATTTGCTTTACTGTTTTTCTGTTGAAAGAGTTCGAATACATCTTGGTTCGTTTGAAGACGATTTGGTGGTGCCCATTGTCGCTTATTTCCGTTGCATCCTGGAAACAAACGTCTCGCATTCTACTGCACCATTTCGGTAGGGGACGAATTTGTTTTAAGGAGATTGTTGCCGCATCAACAAGCCTCGGAATTCTTTCCACTGCCTTCGTTCCTGATCTGTGCCTACCGTTCACTATCTACTGTTGTCCTGTTATTTTAATATTACTTCTGTATTGTTGATTATTGTAACAACTGTGTTGTATTTACTGCTGTTCAAATTCTTTTGTAAGGACACAGTAACAAAACAAATTATTTGTAATAGTCTTAAAACAAATTCGACTCTGTGGATATGGAAAACAGTCCAAACACAGTAGATCCGAATATGGCAGCCTCCTCGGCTGGCCAAAATATTGTGGCAGCCCCCGTGGCTGGCCAAAGTGCAGTGGCAGCCTCCTCGGCTGGCCAACTTGCTTCAGCCTCTGGGCTTAATATGGCAGCCGCTGTGGCTAGCCAAGGTGTCACTGCCTCTGTGGCTAGACAACCTGTTGGACATGTGAGCCATGTCAATCCTGCTGCAGAAAAACCTGAAAAATTCAGTGGACAGAATTTTAAACGGTGGCAACAGAAAATGTTTTTCTACTTGACCACATTGAACCTTGCGAGGTTTCTAAAGGAAGATGCTCCTGAACCCGTGGAGGGTGAGATTGATATCCAAGTTATCAGTGCAATCGATGCTTGGAAACATTCTGAATTCCTATGTAGGAATTATGTGCTAAATGGGCTGAGTGATTCCTTGTACAGTGTGTATGCCGGGATGAAAACAGCAAAAGGGCTTTGGGAATCTTTAGACCGAAAATATAAAACTGAGGATGCCGGTACTAAGAAATTTGTCGTAGGCCGTTTCCTAGATTTTAAGATGATTGATTCCAAAACTGTGTTAAGTCAAGTACAAGAATTGCAAATTATTCTAGCAGAAATTCATGCTGAGGGGATGGTTTTAAGTGAAACATTCCAAGTAGCCTCGATAATTGAAAAACTACCACCTGGATGGAAAGATTTCAAGAATTATTTAAAGCATAAGCGAAAAGAAATGAGCATTGAAGACTTGGTTCTTAAGCTTAGAATTGAGGAAGATTACAGAGTATCTGACAAGAGAGGAATAACTCATGAGGCCAAAGCAAATGTTGTTGAACATGGCCATAAGAACAAGAACCCTAAAACAAAGGGTCAAAGATGGGCCCTAAAGGAGGAGTTTCCAAGAAATCCAATTTCAAGGAAGATGCTTCAACTGTGACAAAATGGGTCACAAGTCTTCTGAGTGCAGACTGCCGAAGAAGAAAAAGAATCAAGAGGCTAATGTGATGGAAAATATGACTCAAGATGTTTCAGACATTAACCTTTCAGCTGTGGTTTCTGAGGTGAATCTGGTGGGTTCTAACCCAAAAGAGTGGTGGATTGATACTGGTGCCACTCGACATGTGTGCTCGGACAAGAGCATGTTTTCTTCATTTGAGCCTACTGGTAATGGGGAAAAATTATACATGGGAAATTCAGCAACATCTGAGATTGAAGGTCAAGGCAAGGTGATTCTGAAGATGACCTCTGGGAAAGAGTTGACTTTGAACAACGTTCTGTATGTACCAGAAATACGGAAGAATCTTGTGTCTGGATCGCTTCTGAACAAGCATGGATTCCGGATGGTGTTCGAGTCTGATAAAGTAGTTTTAACTAAAAATGGGATGTATGTGGGAAAATGGTATGTAACTGATGGGCTCTTTAAGCTCAATGTAATGGTTGTTAAACCTAAGAATATCAATAAAGCTAGTTCTTCTGCTTATATTGTTGAGTACTCTAATCTATGGCATGGTAGATTAGGACATGTTAATTTTAATTCATTACGGAAATTAATTAACATGAACCACATTCCAAATTTTAAAATTGATAACAAACATAAGTGTGATACTTGTGTTGAGGCAAAACTAACTAGATCATCTTTTCATAGTATTGAAAGAAACTCTGAACCACTTGATCTTATTCATACCGATGTATGTGATTTTAATTCAATACAATCGAGAGGCGGTAATAAATATTTTATTACCTTTATTGATGATTGCACTAGATTTTGCTATGTGTATTTGATGAAAAGCAAGGACGAAGCTATAGAGAAATTTGTTCTCTATAAGAATGAAGTTGAGAATCAACTGAACAAAAAATTAAGGAGTTGAGAAGTGATCGTGGTGGTGAGTATGTTTTTCTTTTGAATCACTTTGTGAACAAAATGGAATCATACATCAAACCACAACTCCTTATTCACCCCAATCCAATGGGATTGCAGAACGGAAGAATCGTACCTTGAAAGAGATGATGAACGCTATGTTAATCAGCTCTGGCTTACCTCAGAATATGTGGGGAGAAGCTGTTTTATCAGCTAATTACCTTTTAAATAAGGTACCACGGAAAGATGCAGGAAAACTCCTTATGAGATGTGGAAAGGAAGAGTACCTTCCTACAAATTTCTACGAGTGTGGGGGTGTCTTGCCAAGGTAGTTATTCCTCCACCTAAAAAGGTGAAGATAGGACCAAAAACTGTTGATTGTATTTTCATAGGATATGCACATAACAGTAATGCTTATCGATTTCTTGTGCATGAGTCTAATATACCAGATATTCACAAGAATACGATAATGGAGTCGAGGAATGCATCCTTTTTCGAATACGTTTTTCCTTGTAAAACTAATTCGAATTCAAATGTACACAAACGGGTACATGAGACTATTATTGAAGATAGTCAGGACCGAGAACAAATAAATGTTCCAGAGGATCAACAAGTTGTTGAACTTGAACCAAGACGTAGCAAAAGAGCTAGAACCGAAAAATCATTTGGTCCAGATTTTCTGACATTTTTGCTAGAAAATGATCCTCAAAGCTATAACGAAGCTGTAAGGTCAGCTGATGGTGCTTTGTGGAAGGATGCCATCAATAGTGAAATTGAATCCATCTTACAAAATCACACCTGGGAGTTAGTGGATCTTCCTCCAGGATGTAAACCTTTAGGGTCCAAGTGGATTTTCAAAAAGAAAATAAAGGCAGATGGATCAATTGATAAGTACAAAGCAAGACTTGTAATTAAAGGTTACAGACAACGTGAAGGTCTTGATTACTTTGATACTTATTCTCCTGTAACGAGAATAAATTCCATAAGGATGATAATAGCGATTGCAGCTCTGCGCAATCTTGAGGTACATCAGATGGATGTGAAAACAGCCTTTCTAAATGGAGATTTAGATGGAGAAATTTACATGGAACAACCTGAAGGCTTTATAGCTCCAGGACAAGAAAAGAAAGTCTGTAAGTTGGTTAAATCCTTGTATGGATTAAAACAAGCTCCAAAACAGTGGCATAAAAAATTTGATGACACCATGTTAGCAAATGGTTTCAAAATCAATGAGTGTGATAAATGCATTTATGTCAGAGAGACAGAAGTTGGCTATGTCATTTTATGTCTCTACGTTGATGACATATTGATTGTCGGGAGTAATGTTAAAATGGTGAAATCTACCAAGAATATGCTGAAATCCAAGTTTGACATGAAAGACATGGGTTTAGCAGATGTCATTCTGGGAATAAAGATCTCGAGAAGTCCTGATGGACTTATTCTTGATCAGTCACACTATGTGGACAAGATTCTTGGTAAATTTAACACTGATGATTCTGCTGTGGCTAGAACTCCTTTAGATGTGAGTCTACACCTATCAAAGAATAGGGGACATGGTATATCTCAAGTAGAATACTCTAGAGTGATCGGGAGTTTGATGTATCTATCGAGTTGTACAAGACCTGATATAGCCTGTACAATAAACAAGCTCAGCAGATATACGAGTAATCCAGGGGTTGATCACTGGAAAGCAATAGTGAGAGTACTTAGGTACTTACGTTTTACTCGTAATTATGGGTTGCACTATCATAGATATCCAGCTGTAGTCGAAGGATACAGTGATGCTAATTGGATATCTGACATGAAAGACTCAAAGTCTACCAGTGGCTATGTGTTTACACTAGCAGGTGCAGCTATATCATGGAAATCCTCCAAACAGACTGTGATAGCCAGATCTACAATGGAATCAGAATTCATTGCATTAGACAAGTGTGCTGAAGAAGCAGAATGGCTTCGAAATTTTCTAGAGGATATTCCAAGTTGGCCTAAGCCAGTGCCAGCAATTTGCATTCATTGCGATAGTCAATCTGCAATTGGAAAGCACATAACATTATGTATAATGGTAAGTCTAGACATATTCGTCGTAGACACAATACCGTTAGACAATTACTCTCTACTGGAGTTATTTCGATTGACTATGTAAAGTCAAAGGATAACATTGCGGATCCGCTAACCAAAGGGTTAAATAGAGAGTTGGTTGTGAAATCATCGAGGGGAATGGGACTAAACCCCATTAGATAATGTTTATTACGAAGGAAAACCCAACCTTGTTGACTGGAGATCCCAAGATCTAGGTTCAATGGGACAACCTACTCGTAAAAACATAATTGGTTCACTGTGGGGGGGTTACCCTCTAGTCCATTCCTATGGTGAAATGAAACAGTGATGCTTGTATGGATTGAGGTTAAGCAAAGGCTTTTAATGATTCTTATGCGTCGGGAATCCGAGCAGAGTATTACGAGATGCTCTTAAATAAGAAATCACCTATGTGAGAGAGAAGTGGGGCCGTTTCAAAGGGAATTGTACGGGGCTCAATTCTTAGAAACTCTTGCAGAACCAGGTTGATGTTCATGGCCAAAATGAATAATAATGAGAACTCAGATGTGTTAGGTTAAATATCTGTGTGATAAATTTTCTCCATTTACATGAACGGCAGTACAGTTCAATGACATCGCGTCCACTGTCAGCTAGTAAATGAGATATATTTTCACAAGGGAAGGTTCAAAGGCTGAGGCCTACCTATCCTATGCAGGTGTTGAACCGTTGAACTCTTCTAGGTCAAAATAAAATGTTTTATAAAATAATTTTATTCGACGTTTTTTTTTTTCCTCCAATTTCATTCATGTGGGGGATTGTTGGAAAATTGCTTATAAGTAAGCATTTTGAGGCTCAATTTTAAGCATGGTCCACTTCGTGTTAGTGGTTGTTATTAAATGATTCGGATACTCCTCCGTGAGTACTTCGAAATGGTATATTCATATGCTTAAAATGATGCTTGGGTGAATGAGAAATTGTTGCTCAAAGTTCACCCATTGGTGTTGGAAAATAAAGAAAAGTAAGCTTGTCCCATATGGGAAAGCTATGAAGAGAATATATGCTTATATATGATTGCTCATATGTAGATGGGTAAGAGTTGTAAGGATAGAGGCTCTCTCTACGTGCGGGGGGGGGGTGCAAATCAAATCTGAATCAAGCTTGGCTCGTGTGCACCCGCGTGTCCTGCGTACACGAATGCCGGACCAAATTGTGCGGGCTCGGCCCAGCCAATTTTTGCAAGCCTCTTCATTTTTTCCAAGCCTTTTGAAGTTCCATAACACTCAAATTAACTATATCAATTAATTTAGTGGTTACTTCAAATGAAAGGTCTCCCACTAATGTGTTTTAATTGGTGTGTTTATTTTGTTTTAAGTAATTGACTGTTTTCGTTTTTCATTACTGAGAAGCTAGAAACAAAAATTTGCTTTACTGTTTTTCTGTTGAAAGAGTTCGAATACATCTTGGTTCGTTTGAAGACGATTCTGGTGGTGCCCATTGTCGCTTATTTCCGTTGCATCCTGGGAAACAAACGTCTCGCATTCTACTGCACCATTTCGGTAGGGGACGAATTTGTTTTAAGGAGATTGTTGCCGCATCAACAAGCCTCGGAATTCTTTCCACTGCCTTCGTTCCTGATCTGTGCCTACCGTTCACTATCTACTGTTGTCCTGTTATTTTAATATTACTTCTGTATTGTTGATTATTGTAACAACTGTGTTGTATTTACTGCTGTTCAAATTCTTTTGTAAGGACACAGTAACAAAACAAATTATTTGTAATAATTAATATACGCATGTGTTAAAATACGGAAATGAGGCTCCACAACGCCGTCGAGCTATAATAATATCTAATCACAAATGGTTTATGACTTGGTTGTTAAGTCCTAAGTTCGAGTTCTATAGTGTATTTCTTGTAAGAGTCTGTGATAATAAAGAATTTTATATGTTCCGCTTAAGTGGTTTGGCGGCAGGATTTCCAACGATTCCAAAAAAAATAAAATTAAGAAATATTTGCAAAAATAATAAATAAATTATTGCAGGCTTGTATATGGTTGTTAGCAAATTCATCAACAGTGAACAGCTAATGATCATATGTAAGTCTGACTATATATATATATATATATAGAGAGAGAGAGAGAGAGAGGGGTAGATAAATATAAGATATTATTGACCTGCATCATGTCTCCAAGATTGACGATGAGTGAGCAGGGAATGGGTTGAACAAGGAACCATTGATCGTCTTTGATAACTTGAAGTCCACCAACAAGATCCTGATTCAGTATGGAAAGCACAGAACTGTCTGTGTGAACCTCCATGCCCAATACTTCTTTGGCTTTACATAATTTTGGGTAGCGATAAACTCGTACGAGTCCAGTTGATTCTGAGAGATAGCAATTGGATTCTATTGATTCCAAGTTAAGGTTCTTTACCATTGCTTCAAATATTGTTCTTGCAATTCTACCCATATGCTTCCCATATTCCTCCAACAAAACTCTAGTAATTAAAATCACAATAATTTAATTATAAGTTCAATAACAAACAAAAGACATTGCATTATTCAAAGGGGTTTTGGTAATTTCATAAGACTTGCAAGAAACATGTTTAAATCAAAATCAATTAAATTATGTCATTAATATATAACTTAAAATTCAAATAAAATCGTACATATAACCGTTAAAAATTAAAGAACAATGAGATATATTTCCACGACAACATAAATAAACAATATGATCCTTTTGAGAAATTAGCTCAGAATCTAAAGACTAAATGAGTGTATTATCCTATTTTAATCATTTAATTATTAAATTAATCTTTCATAGTTATTCTCCAACGAAAACCTGCATGTGCACATTAGACGAGGCAGTACTGTCTAGCATCGAATCATGAAAATATTTTGGTTCTTATATATATATGGTCATGATTTAGTAGTCCACTAAAAATTAAAGAAAGCGACTTTGAGAAATGTAAAGTAAGATTTTTCATTTTTTTCTGAAAAGGACGTAACCTTTTGGTCGAATGATATTGTCTCTCAAGAATCTAGTAGTAGCTTTTTTTTTTTTTTTTTTTTTTTTTTTTCATGGTTTGAAATTTCACGGCCAAATTATTCATTTCAGATTTAAATAGAACAGATAAAATTTCAAATTGTTCCAAATTTTTACAAGAAACACACTCTATAGATTCGAATTCAGGATCTGAAAATCACACTCTAAACACTACACCACTAAATCAAGTCCCTCATAGAAACTATTAGCTTTATTATAAGCCACATAAAAGGCATGCAAATGATTCATTTGACCTTAATTAATTTCCCAGATGATAATTAAAACTATATATCAGTATGATATTAGCAATTTTCATAAAATTTTGGCCACTAACTCTAAAATTTTGTCAATAAAACATTAGGAATCTACCTACCGCATATTTTTCGGGAAAAAAAAATTTAATAATAAATAAATAAAATTTATTATCATTTCACTAGTTTGGTAATTGAAAAATAACAAATAGAGATCAGAAATATTAGAAAGTAATATTTTATTATTATATCATTATAAAATTTTATATTTTTATAAAACCTTATAATAAAGATATTAATATAATATTACAGCACAATATTTTTTGTACCTATTTATTATTTTCAATTTAGGAAGAAGTGAAATGATAATAAATAAATAAATAAATAATACCTAAAAAGAAGCAAAGACACAAGAAAAAACAAGAACAAAAGTGAAAACTAAACCTGAAAGAATCAAACAAGGGATCTTGATGAGCTTGAAACTGATCATCCTCGGAGAGTTGACTGAGAAAAACATTGAATCCTTCAACCCAGTTGGTATTTTGGGGACCTCTAGTTAGGGCAGACCCAGATGGAGTTAGGGCTGGGGTACCCCAAAAGTAAGACACAGCTTTAGAATTAGTAAACAGGCTTTGCTTGGACTCAAATGAAAAAGAAAAAAGATTCTTGGCTTGGCTTTGAATTTGGTTCATTAGAGTTTCAGGAATCCCATGGTTAACCAAACGAAAAACTCCCCAATCTTTGCATGCATCTCCTAGCTTAATATTCTCCAGGTTTATGCTCTCAAGATCGATTCTCGGCACAGGATCTGAATAATAACATTCCTGGAAATCTTCATCCGATCCATCGGAATCAAAATCTTTGTGTTTCTGGCGAAATTCAGGAGGGTATGATTCAAGACTCATTTTCTTTTTTTGTTTTTTTTCGTTTGTGTTATGTGGAAGAGTTGTCGAGGGGCCATATGCATTATATTTTTGAATGTATGGTATATATATATACACATATATGCTGATGTTGACACGTGTCAATGTTTCATAATTTACCACTACTGTTTGTGGCATGTGATATAGTTGGATGTTTCCTACAAAGTAAAACTTGGCTTTCAGGTCCCCTACTGATTCACTGACCTGATGTGCAAGTTTTCATTGATAGATCCGTTTTGAATTTTATATAAAATTTTGAAGGAATTAGTAAATAGATTCCCCATCTCGAGGTAAAATGTTTTTGTTTGATTTTATGTCGTTTACGTATGTATCTTTATCCAAAAATATATTGTTGATGAGGATTTCTACAACCAAGGTATTCGAATAGTTCGGGGAGGACAGAGATTGAATTTCCCTTTTTAGGGAGGATAAGATGTTCGGAGGTATTAGTCAATTCTCAGACAATGGGAGAGTCCGGACATTGTTTCCCAGACCTGGCCGACTAGAGGATACAACACGGTGCAAACTTTAAAGGCCGACAACATCAGAACCGATGCCGATCACCTTAGTCCGATAGCTCGGTTTGGGGTCACCTTATTTTCTGGAACAAGTCGGTGAGCTCGGATATTCCGGGTCAGGTCGGAAATAGTCTGGGTAGTTCGGTGAGTCTATTGGTTGACCTCTTGGTGACTGACGCGTGACCAGGATAGTTTGGACTTCTTCTTCCGAAATCTACTTTCGTACTAAAAGATCATACATGTTGTCATCATTAATGATAAAGTGATAAAGTATGATAGTGTACTTTTACGGCGTGATGTGACAGGAAATCAGAAGGTATGCTTTACTTTCCGCGAAGCAGTTGGGGGAGAAAGCACGTCAAATCGTCGGAAATCTGCAGCATTAACGTCATAAAGATATGAGAACAATGTCGTGTAGTCATTAATATATAAGGGATGATTGATCTCATTTGTAGGGGTTGGGAAAATTTTCATTTGAACATTACTTTTAAAAAACAATACAAAGAGAGCAACCAGCTCGGATTCCCTTGGTTCACGTTTGAAAACTGATCAGCCGAGCTCGGTTTAGTAATAAAAGCAACCCCCCACTTTGTGCCCGTGGAAGTAGGTCAGGCTTGCTCCGCCGAACCACGTTAAATACTCTTTATCGATCTTTGTGTTTTTATTGCCTTTTTGCTACATTTGCTTTTGGTCTCTCATAACCAAACAAATTCAAGGTTGAATGAGGGCTGTCTTGGGAGAGTTATCTCGAAACTGCCACCGGGACGAAAGTCACCCGTCAACATATACTAATCACATTTTGTGAAAAATAATAATTATTAATTAATTTGCATAAAGTTGTATTAGTACAAAATTCAAATCCCCTTAAGATCTTAATTTGTGTTATATGCACATTTGTGTAATATATAATTAAGATTTAATTACTTTCACATTCTTATCACATAGCTACTATGTATCTCATAGGTTTATGTGATTATTAAGATTTAACTACTATTAAGATTTAATAAGGGAATTATGGACCAAGGTGAAACTCATGATATAATAGAAGAATTATATACTGTAAAAATTATTGTGATTTTCTAATCACCGAATAGTGTTTTTGTGAATAAATAAACTCTATCACATATGAGTTAATAGAATAAATAAATTCTATCACTACTTGAATAGAATTTACAAGTATTACAAAACTTGTACACAAAATTTCACACTCTTTAAGCTCATCTTACTTGGAGCTTATACTCTAAGCTTTCTTAATTAAAGCTTCTTGTTGAGGATATTTGAGCTGTCAATTATCTCTGAATTTATAGCCAAAACAATAGCTCAAATATCAATAAATGAATAATTTACACCTAAAGTTATTTTGTAATTTTTTTCATTTTTAAACTCCACCTAAATATGTTTTGAATGCTTGCAATGATGGTTGACAATACATGCGACCATGCATATAGCTTGGATTCAACAAAAATGACTGTGAGCCGATGAAAAATTGCCTCTAATAATAAAGAAGAGTAGTATAGAGTTGGGGAACCAAATTTGTATCTCTAACTATGTGGCACAAATATAAATTCATTACTGGAGCGAAAAGTGATAAGACTCAATAATTAATAATCACATAAACCTATGAGATATTGTGATATTAGTTGGGATATAAACTTTATATCATTAAAATATAGTATTATTAGATAAATAAAGTCCTTATCTTCAAGGAGTATGGTTTGGTAATATAGGGTTTAGAATCTCACATTGAGGTCTTGACCTCTGTACGGGCCAAATTTGGTCCAATGGTAATTTCAACATTTTGCTTCAGACCCAATACTGAACGCACCCCAGACACCCCAACATAAGATCCCGGCCTAAGTTGCTACATCAAACCCACACACTAAATGAAGCCCAAATCTAAAAGTCAGCATTGGCCCAAAGATGTTTCACAAGCCTATGTCCAAACCGTATCCAAGACTCACCATGCGCCAGCCTACGAAACGCCCAGACCCATAAATACCCTTAATAACTCATTCGTTTCCAGTCTCATAATGGACAAGTAATTAAAGGCAATAAAGCAAGCACGCCTGTTTTCCGAGCATCTATCTAAGAAGAGGAATTCACGAGGGACAGACGGACAAGATTCACTACTCATAGCTCGATAGTCTTCTCCCCAGTACTTTCATCATACCATACCTACCACCCTCACGACAGCTCACCGGGATCAAGGTAACATGTGACCTTGCTCCTCCTACTACGGCTTTTACAGCCCATCACCTTCGCTGACTTGGGCGACGAAGTGCCTATGGCTTCCACCACACCGGTGGGTAGACCATCCACGCTCACTCTACCTTTGTTTTGTAGGATAGACAGTGCCCCCAACCTACGAATTATTGATTGTGGACCTCGGCGAAAATCAGCGTCTATAATTTGGCGCCCACCATGTGGTCTTATCGATTCATAGCAAGCAAATACCCCTCAGTCTACGATCCTTACAAACATAATTATCCATACCTTCGAGCAACACATAGACACCAGACCCTGTGGTGGCATAATTATCCGCTCTACAACAACAGTTACGATCAATGGAAGAAGAAAATTGAGCCATGCAAAGCCCCAGTTCTAATCTCCAAAAGTAATTGGAGCATAATTCTTCAACCTCCGACACGCGTGAGCCTACGAGTCACCTCAACGATCTTATCATCTAATCCAATCTCTTATGAGCATTCAATAATATGACAATTGAAAATCCATCATCAAGTGACCATCCACTTAATCACTAAAAGAGCCACCATATTTCACCAGTCGATCGATCACAAGTCATCTCTGCCATGCAAAAGGAAATGCATGAGTTCAAAAGAGCAATTCTCTCCAGTATACCTGGGGTTAGACTACCAGTGAGTAAAAATCGACCCAACATTCTTACTCTCATAGAACTCCCACGAAAGTTCATTCCCCAGATATGAGGCTATATGATGGATCCACATACCCAGACTACGTGGAAGGATTGTCATAAGCTCCCAATGACGTGGAATGATGGCCATATTCTCCATACGACATTGATGAATCGCTATCAACTTTAAAGTACATATGAAGGTTGCCATATTCTCCAGATGACATGAATGAAATATCATCTACTCCAGAAGATATGGAAGAATTGTCATCTCCTCCAGACTACATGAAAGGTTTGTCATCTCCTCCAGACTACATGAAAGCTTTGTTATTTCCTCCAGTCTACATGAAAGGTTTGTCATCTCCTCTAGACTACATTAAAGGTTTTTCATCTCCTCTAAACTACACGAAAGGTTTGTCATCTCCTCCAGACTACATGAAAGGCTTGTCATCTCCTCCAACTGACATGAAAGGTTTGTCATCTTCTACAGTCGACATGAAATGATTGTTACCCATGTTGGGGTTGGTGCTCAGAGCGCCAATCCGGACCGTATTTATGTCTGATTCATGAATACGAACATCCCCTTATTCCATAATATTACTTATTTATGGTTGCACCTCTTGTTCTTATATACGTATTCGATCTGATTACGATTAGATTGAAACTAAATGTGGTTTAGTGATATGTATATATTAGACAAAGGCCCGATAATATATAATGCAGTACACAGTTACAAAGTTAGTTTGTAATTGACATTGGGAAGTGTCACTGCTATATGTATATTATCAAACATAGTTCCTGGTCAAGATTTGCTAACACGGGTCGGTTAGTCAAATCCGTTGATACCAGTACATGTCGTATATCGAGACTTGGTCCGATGGTTTATCCCAATGAACCATGAGTCTATGGAGACTCGTATAGACGTGTAGGTGTTTATAGTGGATAAACACTGAACGGCTCACCAAAGATTCTTAATGGATGGTACACCAACGTCAATAAGAATCTTCTCGGGATGAGTAGCATAGTGGTCCTTCGACTTGAGACACCACTGTGGATGTATGAGACATCCTCCACACTTAGATGGCAGTCACGTCACCGATCTATTTAGATCAGACCTCCGCCTGTTCGTTGGGTGTGGATCGATCCTCAGGATATCCTGTGTGTGTCAAGATAGGATCCGTCAGTTCTGTGTACAGAGCATAGATAGTCCATATATATTTAGCAGTCTGTTAAATCTGTGGCCACAGTATACATCGGAAGTAAGTTCCGAGTGTTATTTAGAGACTGCTAATAGATACGTCGATGAGATAATACCTATAGAGATTTGACGTTTACATCTATATCTCTGGGATTATCTGGATACCTGTGACGGAGGGATTATACGTATGCAATGACCTCGACCTGTATGATTCAACTAGTTTATCCGTGATCGTCATAATCTACGGGTGGATAGATTATGGACATGAAATTGGATTTCGTGACGGATATACCTGAATCTAGAGAGTCTCAATAATGAAACATACTCGTAGAGCACTATAGCAACATTTATGAATAATGATGATTATTTATAAATCGTTTAATCGTTAAACGAAAAATACATGCGAACGGGCTGAACCGTCATTTCCTAATTAATGTGTATTTGTATTTAATATATGATATTATTAAATACACATTAATAAATAGTCAAATAAATGTATTTGACATATATCATCAATATATGTATTTGAGATATTTAAAGTAAATATAATACATATATTTGATATATTTGTATTTAATTAATTATTTAATTATTTAATTGTTAAATGATTAATATAATTAAAATATAAATATATCACCAATGATAAAGTTAGGAAGTGATTATAAGTTGCAATTGTTGACTTATACATTAAAGGAAAAAAGTTGTCAAATTGATTTTGACTTCTTAAGATATTTGTTTAAAATTGTTTGAAAAATGAAAATATCTTTTTCCTTTATTTTCCTTTAATTTCGGCCAATACACTTAAAATATAAAAGTTATATTTTTCTTAGTTGCATTTGTTGACTTAATTAAATGTCTTTAAAGTTGTTTTTAGATATTTAGCCAAGTTGATCAAATGTAAGGTGAAATGAAATTGAAATTAATTAACTTGTATTTGGTTTGGTGAATTTCGGCCAAGGCATCTTTGATACAAGTATATATTGTTTTTCATTTCATTTCATTGATAACCTAATACACTTTAAAAGAAAACTCCATTAATGGAAACCAAGGAAAGCTTGTGAGAAAGAAAGAAGAAACCAAAGAAAGCTTGGATTTTAGTAAGTTTTTCCAACTTGCTATTAGAAAGGAAAATGTTCCTTAGGATCTAGGCTTTAACATATGATGTTCTTAGGTTATTTCTTTCTTTATTCTTTGTGTTTTTGATGATGGAAGTTTTGGTGAAAGTGTTGAGCATGTGTGATGGAGGAAGATTGTGACTATTGTAGTTATAAGCTTTCTTTTAAGGTTTTGGAAACCTTGTTGCTAATCTAGAGTTGTTGACCCACTCTTAGATGACCTAGATTTGATCTTGAGTTGTTTCATTGTGTTGAGACTTTGATTGGATGGAAGAAACATGAATAAAGTAATTGATTTAACCAATTTGGTCTAATTTGTCCAATTTGAAGAAATTGAAAAATTAGGGTTCATGACCAATTCCAAATTTGGGGATTTTCATATATGTTGTGCATTTGGATGTGTATATGATGCATATAAAGTTTCATGTTCATTGGATTACATCTTGATGTGTTTTGATGCATGAAATGACAAAGTGCACACTTTGGCACCAAGGTGGTGCATTCGGCCAAGAGTTGGAAATTTGGGGATTTGGTTGCTTTTGGTGTTTTGATGTTTTGAACATGCTAATTTCATCTTAGAAATGATTTAGAATCATTCAAAATTGATTAGATCAATTTCAGACTAAAATGGACAAAATACCAAGTGTAAGGGCAATTCGGTAAATTCACTTAAATATGATTTATTGAATTTATTTTCATAATTTGATTATTGGAATATTAAATAAATATGTTTATTTAATTAATCCGAGAAAAAGTTTTTGAAATCGGAAAATTTGATTTTCCACCGCTTCCGCTGCGTTACCGGATTAAGCCCCTAAAACACATACAACCCATTCTCTATATGAATGTATAGATTACCATTAACTCCAGACTACATCGAAAATCCTTCATTGTATCTAGTGGAATGATGAATTTCTTGGACCTACATCGGGTCCAGTCGACCTCTACCAGGTCTTGTAGAATGAGGAGTGGAGACCTACTTGGACCTTCATCGGGTCCAGTGGACCGTAGTCTCACGGACCTTCATTAGGTCTAGTAGAATAAAGAATTCCATGGACCTCCATTGGATTCATTCGACCAAAGTTTCACGGACCTACATCGGGTCCAATCGACCTCTATCAGGTCTTGTATAATTAGGAGTGGAGACCCACATGGACCTACATCGGGTCTAGTCGACCTCTACCAGGTCTTGTTGAATGAGGAGTAGAGACCCACTTAGACCTTCATCGGGTCCAGTCGACCGCAGACTCTCATGGACCTTCATCAAGTTCATTCGACCGTAGTCTCATATACCTCTATCAGGTTAGGTGGAGTGTAGACTCACATATACCTTCATATAGTATAAAGGAATGGAAACTTTCTTAGACCTTCATCAGTTTCAATCGAATGTTGACTCTCATATACCTTTTTATAGTATGATGGAGTGAAGATCTTCTTGGACCTTCAACAGGTCGAATCGAATATAGACTCCCATGTACCTTCATATGGTATGGTGGAGTGAAGATCTTCTTGGACCTTCATCAGGTCCAATCGACTGTAGACTCTCATGTACCTTCGTATGATATGGTAGAGAGAAGACTTTCTTGGACCTTCATCAGGTCCAATCGACTGTAGACTCCCGCGTACCTCCATTAAGTTAGGTGGAGTATAGACTCACATGTACCTTCGTATGATATGGTAAAGTGAAGACTTTCTTGGACCTTCATCAGGTCCAATATACGGTAGACTCCCGCGAACCTCCATCAGGTTAGGTGGAGTGTAGACTCACATGTACCTTCGTATGATATGGTAGAGTGAAGATTTTCTTGGACCTTCATCAGGTCCAATCGACTATAGACTCCCGCGTACCTCCATCAGGTTAGGTGGAGTGTAGACTCACATATACCTTCGTTTGATATGGTAGAGTGAAGATCTTCTTGGACCTTCAACATGTCCAATCGACTGTAGACTACCATTTATCCCCATATGGTATGGTGGAGTGAAGACTTTCTTGGACCTTCATCAGGTCCAATCAATTGTAGACTCTCATGCACCTTCATATGGTATGGTGGAGAGTAGACTCTCATGTACCTTCATCAGGTATATTGGAATGAAGACTTTCTTGGACCTTTATCAAGTCCAGTCAATTGTAGGATCCCACGTACCTCCATCAGGTCAAGAAGAGTTTAGACTCACATGTACCTTCATCAGGTATAGTGGAATGAAGACTTTCTTGGACCGTTATCAAGTCTAGTCAATTGTAGGATCTCGCGTACCTCCATCAGCTCAGGTAGAGTGTAGACTCATATGTATCTTCATCAGGTATAGTGGAGTGAAGACACTTTTGGACCTTCATTAGGTCCAGGCGACCATAGTCTCTTTGCCCTTTATAAATTCTGGTAGACTGAGAAATGAAAATCATCCTAGAACTTCATTAGGTCGAGTCGACAATAGCTTCCTGAACCTTCATTATGACCATTCGACAATAGTCTTTTGGACCTTTAGTAGGTCGTAGACTCCTTTGGGCTTTCATTAAGTCCAGCAGAATGAAGACAATCATGAAACTTCATCAGGTTTAATAAAGTGGAGACCAGTTTAGATGCTTTACAAGATCTAGTAGACTGGGGACAATCTGGAAGATAAAAGAATAGCCTTCCTCAAATAATAATTAGACCATCTATCCCAGCCGACATGCTCTCCATATGACAGGTATAAATATTTTCTCTCCATTTATATACCGTATATGTGGTTTTGAAACTCGCAGGTAATGTCATACAGCTCAAAATCTGGACCTTCATTTGGTACAGACTACATTAAGACTCATCTGGTTCCTCTTCAGGACCAGTAGGCTGGAGATTGTCCTGACCTTCATCTTGTCCAGTAGACTGGACACTCCCCAATTAACTCGTGATGGAGTAAAGTTCAGTTCATGGACATTCTTCTGGTCCACACGACATGTAGACTAGGTTTGGTCTCTCCTCGATATCAAACGAGTGAATGTCTTCCTAGACTTCATCAGGTCCAGTAGACGGGACACTCCCCAATTGACTCATGATGGGGTCAAATTCAGTTCATGGACCTTCTTCTGGTCCACATGACATGTAGACTTGGTTTGGTCTCTTCTCGATACCAAACGAGTGAATGTCTTCCTGGACTTCATCATGTCCAGTCGACGGGAACACTCCCCAATTGACTCGTGATGGGGTCAAGTTCAGTTTATGGACCTTCTTCTAGTCCACACGACATGTAGACTCGGTTTGGTCCCTCATCGATACCAAACAAGTGAATGTCTTCCTGGACTTCATCAGGTCCAGTCGACGGGAACACTCCCCAATTGACTCGTGATGAGATCAAGTTCAGTTCATGGACCTTCTTATGGTCCACACGACATGTAGACTCGATTTGGTCCCTCCTCGATACCAAACGATTGAATGTCTTCCCGGACTTCATCAGGTCCAGTCGACTGGAACACTCCCCAATTGACTCGTGATGAAGTCAAGTTCAGTTCATGAACCTTCTTCTGGTCCACACGACATGTAGACTCAGTTTGGTCCCTCCTCGATACCAAACGAGTGAATGTCTTCTGTACTTCATCAGATCCAGTCAACAAGAACACTCCCCATTGACTCGTGATGGGGTCAAGTCCAGTTCATGGACCTTCTTCTGGTCCACACGACATGTAGACTCGATTTGGTCCCTCCTCGATATCAAACAAGTGAATGTCTTCATGGATTTCATCAGATCTAGTCGACAATAACACTCCCTAATTGACTCGTGATGGGGTCAAGTTCAGTTCATGGACCTTCTTCTTGTCCACACCACATGTAGACTCGGTTTGGTCCCTCCTTGATACCAAACGAGTGAATGTCTTCCTAGACTTCATCAGGTCCAGTCGACGAGAACACTCCCCAATTGACTTCTGATGGGGTCAAGTTCAGTTCATGGAAATTCTTCTGGTCCACACGACATGTAGACTCGATTTGGTCCATCATCGATACCAAACGAGTGAATGTTTTCCTGGACTTCATCAGATCCAGTCGACAAGAATACTCCCCAATTGACTCGTGATGGGGTCAAGTTCATTTCATGGACCTTCTTCTGGTCCACACGACATGTAGACTCGGTTTGGTCCCTCCTCGATACCAAAAGAGTGAATGTCTTCCTAGACTTCATCAGGTCCAGTCGACGAGAATACTCCTCAATTGACTCGTGATGGGGTCAAGTTCAGTTCATGGACTTTCTTATGGTCCACACGACATGTAGACTCGATTTGGTCCCTCCTCGATACCAAACGAGTGAATGTCTTCCTGGACTTCATCAGGTCCAGTCGACGGGAACACTCCCCAATTGACTCGTGATAGAGTCAAGTTCAGTTCATGGACTTTCTTCTGGTCCACACGACATGTAGACTCGGTTTGGTCTCTCCTCGATACCAAACGAGTGAATGGCTTCCTGGACTTCATCAGGTCCAGTCGATAGGAACACTCCTCAATTGACTCGTGATGGAGTCAAGTTCACTTCATGGACCTTCTTCTGGTCCACACGACATGTAGACTCGATTTGGTCCCTCATCGATACCAAACGAGTGAATGTCTTCCTGGACTTCACCAGGTCCAGTCGACGGGAACACTCCCCAATTGACTCATGATGGGGTCAAGTTCAGTTCATTAACCTTATTCTGGTCCACACGACATGTAGACTCGATTCGGTCCCTCCTCGATACCAAACGAGTGAATGTCTTCATGGACTTCATCAGATTCAGTTGACGAGAACACTCCCCAATTGACTCGTGATGGGGTCAAGTTCAGTTCATTGACATTCTTCTGTTCCACACGACATGTAAACTCGATTTGGTCCCTGATTGATACCAAACGAGTGAATGTCTTCATGGACTTCATCAGGTCCAATCGACGGGAACACTCCCCAATTGACTCGTGATGGGGTCAAGTTCAGTTCATGGACCTTCTTCTGGTCCACACGACATGTAGACTCGATTTGGTCCCTCCTCGATACCAAACGAGTGAATGTCTTTATGGCATCATCAGATCCAGTCGACGGGAACACTCCCCAATCGACTCGTGATGGGGTCAAGTTCAGTTCATGGACCTTTTTCTGGTCCACACGACATGTAGACTCGATTTGGTCCCTCCTTGATACCAAACGAGTGAATGTCTTCCTGGACTTCATCATGTCCAATCGACAGGAACACTTCCCAATTGACTCGTGATAGGGTCAAGTTCAGTTCATTGACCTTCTTCTGGTCCACACGACATGTAGACTTGATTTGGTCCCTCCTCAATACCAAACGAGTGAATGTCTTCCTGGACTTCATCAGGTCCAGTCGATAGGAACACTCTCAATTGACTCGTGATGGAGTCAAGTTCAGTTCACAGACTTTCTTCTGGTCCACACGACATGTAGACTCGGTTTGGTCCCTCATTGATACCAAACGAGTGAATGTCTTCCTAGACTTCATCAGGTCCAGTCGACAGGAACACTCCCCAATTGACTCGTGATGGGGTCAAGTTCAGTTCATGGAACCTTCTTCTAGTCTACACGACATGTAAACTCGATTTGGTCCCTCCTCGATACCAAACGAGTGAATGTCTTCATGGACTTCATCAGATCCAGTCGACAATAACACTCCCCAATTGACTCGTGATGGGGTCAAGTTCAGTTCATGGACCTTCTTCTGGTCCACACGACATGTAGACTCGGTTTGGTCCCTCATCGATACCAAACGAGTGAATGTCTTCCTGGACTTCATCAGGTCCAGTCGACGAGAACACTCCCCAATTTACTTGTGATGGGGTCAAGTTCAGTTCATGGACATTCTTCTGGTCCACACGACATGTAGACTCGATTTGGTCCCTCCTCGATACCAAACGAGTGAATGTCTTCCTGGACTTCATCAGGTCCAGTCGACGGGAACACTCCCTAATTGACTCATGATGGAGACAAGTTCAGTTCATAGACATTCTTCTGGTCTACACGACATGTAGACTCGGTTTGGTCCCTCCTCGATACCAAACGAGTGAATGTCTTTCTGGACATCATCAGGTCCAGTCGATGGGAGCACTCCCCAATTAACTTGTGATGGAGTCAAGTTCAGTTCATGGAACCTTCTTCTAGTCCACACGACGTGTAGACTCGGTTTGGTCCTTATTCGATACCAAACGAGTTTGAACTCCTGGGCTTCATCAGGTCCAGTCGACGGATACACTCCTCGCTTAACTTGTGATGGAGTATGATCGGAGACAACTCCCAACTCGATCAAATTGGGGACATCCCCCTAACCCCCGACTAGTCATATTCAATATCGTAGTCACATTGTCCAGGCGACACTGAAGACGCTCGATCGTGGCTCGGTTCGGGTAACGAAGACTTTCTTGGTTTGGTTCGGGCAATACGACCAAGGAATACTCTCCAAGCCAATGACTCATTGACTTAGAGAGTATGGGACAAACTGTACGAGCAAAATTTAGTCCAATGGCAATTTCGACCTTTTGTTTCAGACCCAATACTAAACGCACCCCAGACACCCCAATATAAGATCCTGGCCCAAGTTGCTACATCAAACCCACACACTAAAGGAAGCCCAAATCTAAAAGTCAGCATTGGCCCAAAGATGTTTCACAAGCCTATGTCCAAACCATATCCAAGACTCACCATGTGCCAGCCTACGAAACTCCCAGACCCATAAATACCTTTCATAACTCATCCGTTTCCAGCCTCATAACAGACAAGTAATTAAAGGCAATAAAGCACGCCCGTTTTCCGAGCATCTATATAAGAAGAGGAATTCACGTGGAACAGATGGACAAGATTCACTACTCATAGCTCAATAGTCTTCTCCCCAGTACTTTCATCATACCCTACCTACCGCCCTCACGGCAGCTCACCGGGATCAAGGTAACATGTGACCTTGCTCCTCCTACTACGACCTTTACAACCCATCACATTCGCTTACTTGGGCGACGGAGTGCCTACGGCTTCCACCACACCGGTGGGTAGACCCTCCACGCTCACTCTACCTTTGTTTTACAGGATCGCCAGTGCCCCCAACCTACGAATTCTCGATTGTGGACCTCGGGCGAAAACCAGCGTCTACAACCTCTTGGTTCGATTACAGAGAGTGTGTTTCTTATAAAAGCCTTGGATAGTCGGAGATTTTACCTGCTCCGATTAAATCCGAAATGGATGATTTGGCGGTAAGATTTCTGACAAATCCATTAAAAATAAATAAATAAACGTCCTTAAGATTGGTACTTACTCCATTACTTAAACCTATACCATTCAGTTGCATACTACCATGCATACATTTACTAAATTCCAAATCATCAGAATGATTTTGTGCCAAAATTGAGAAAGTTATTGAGCCATGTATCGAAACTCAGGAAAATACAAAGAATCGTGTTCCTAATAGGGTCAAACTACGTCTTAATGACAAATTTCTCCAAAAAGATGTTATCGGTGACAGCAAATAGCATCCTCTAATGAGATGTTTAAACAAAATATTTGACATTGGGCTATTGTCCATTTTGGGCCTATTAAAGGAGCCCAAATTGTTGGGACCCAAAAATTACAAGCCCAATATCTCAGACTGTTCAAAACTATATTTGCTGATTCAAAGCACTTTCTACATAAACCCCGAGCGACGTTAGCATCTGATTTACCAGTCTTCTCCGCAGGTTAGCATTCTGTAAACCCGCTTCGAGTTGCATTTTCTTTTGTTTGTAAAATTTTGAGTGTTTAATTTGTTTTTGATTAATTTTATGCAATCTCTTAATTTGTTGCTGAATAAGCATAGAATGTGAAAAGAAAAGTGGGAAAACAAATTAGGGTTTTCAATATTTGGCGTTTAGAGTTTAGTTATTTTGGGATTTTGTGAATTATTAGAGGAGGAGGGAATAATAATCCTTTTGAAGTTCTGGGTAACTTGAAAATGAATATATGAATATTAAAGTTCATACACCAAAAGGGTTGCAAATTTAGAAATTGGATTTGGCTCCTGGGTTGCAAATTTATTTTCCATTATTGACAACTATTTAGACTTTGACACGGGTACTTTGATCATTTGATTGTTTCAGAAATATATCAAAAAGTTTTTTCTATTATTGCACCTGAATTTATTATTTGATGTAAATTTTATCTCTGAATTATGAGGGCTTTCTGATGCCATCGATTCACAGTATCCATAAAAAAAATAATTATTTGCTCTGTTTTTTTTTTCTGATATATGAATATTTTTTTTAAATGTAATCGGTATTCGCCATTTTCTGTTTTCCGAGGTATATCTGCAATCTTTATAAAGTTTGTGATCCTAACATTGTTTGTTGTTGATATATATCTGCAGGCCACAAGCGCATGAAGGACAAAAGAGCTAGAAGCTTGTTTTTGTAGAAACCATGGCCAAGCACCATCCTGATTTGATCATGTGCAGGAAGCAGCCGGGTATTGCCATTGGACGACTCTGTGAGAAATGTGATGGGAAGTGCGTGATCTGTGACTCCTATGTTCGTCCTTGCACACTCGTGCGTGTCTGTGATGAATGCAACTATGGGTCCTTTCAGGGTCGATGTGTTATCTGTGGAGGAGTGGGAATCTCTGATGCCTATTATTGCAAAGAGTGTACACAGCAAGAGAAAGACAGGGATGGCTGTCCAAAAATTGTTAACTTGGGGAGTGCCAAAACTGACCTGTTTTACGAACGTAAGAAATATGGGTTTAAAAAAAGGTGATGATAAATTGCCTCTAAATAGAGAAGAGTAGTATAGAGTTGGGGAACAAAATTTGTATCTCTAACTATGTGGCACAAAAATATAAATATAAATTCATTACTTGAGCGAAAAGTGATAAGACTCAATAATTAATAATCACATAAACTTATGAGATACCGTGATATTAGTTGGGATACAAATTTTATATCATTAAAACATATCATTATTAGATAAATAAAGTCATTGTCCCTAAGGAGCGTGGTTTGATGGTGTATCTGGGTTCAAATCCAGATAATGTGTTTTTCTTGTAAGAACCTAGGATAGTCGGAGATTTTACCTGCTCTGCTTAAGCCCAAAAAAGTGATTTGGCGGCGGGATTTCGAACGATTTCAAAAAAAAAAAAATTCTTTAAGATTGGCACCTACACCATTACTTAAACCTATACCATTCGGTTGCATACTACCATGCATACACTTACTAAATTCCAAATCATCAGAATGATTTCTGAGAAAAATGAGAAAGTTATTGAGCCATGTATCGAAACTCAGGAGAATACAAAGGATCGTGTTCCTAATAAGGTCAAACTACGTCTTAATGACAATTTCTCCAAAAAAGATGTTATCGGTGACAGCAAATAGCATCCATTAGAGTAAATTTTTGGAACAACGGAGTTATGAGTGACGTGGTATCACCAGCAAATTAGAAAATGACATGTATAATTTAATATCTATTTTTTAATTATTTTTTTAATTTTTTAATACACGTGACAGTAGATGATTGACTTGTTACAAGTGTACCTCCACCAAAAGATTTTCTCCCACTGATGAGATGTTTAAACAAAATATTTGACATTGGGCTATGGTCCATATTGGGCCCATTAAAGGAGCTCAAATTGTTGGGACCCAAAAATTACAAGCCCAATATCTCAGACTGTTCAATACCATCTTTGCTGATTCAATCAAAGCACTCTCTACACTCCGAGCGACGTTTGCATCTAATATACCAGTCTTCTCCGCAGGTTAGCATTATGTAAACCCGCTTCGAGTTGCATTTTCTTTTGTTTGTAATCTCTTAATTTTTTGCTGAATAATCTTAGAATGTGAAAAGAAAAGTGAAAAAAAAAATTAGGGTTTTCAATCTTTGGCGTTTAGAGTTGAGTTATTTTGGGATTTTGTGAATTATTAGAGGAGGAGGGAATAATAATCCTTTTGAAGTTCTGGGTAACTTGAAAATGAATATATGAATATTAAAGTTCATACACCAAAAGGGTGGCAAATTTAGAAATAGGATTTGGCTCCTGGGTTGCAAATTTATTTTCCATTATTGACAACTATTTAGACTTTGACACGGGTACTTTGATCATTTGATTGTTTCAGAAATATATCAAAAAGTTTTTTCTATTATTGCACCTGAATTTATTATTTGATGTAAATTTTATCTCTGAATGATGAGGGATTTTTGATGCCATCAATTCACAGTATCCATAAAAAAAAAAAAAAAAAAAAAAAAATTATTCTTTGCTCTGTTTGTTTTTCTGATATATGAAATTTTTTTTAAATGTAATCAGTATTCACCATTTTCTGTTTTCCGAGATATATCTGCAATCTTTATAAAGTTTGTGATCATAACATTGTTGGTTGTTGATATATATTTGCAGGCCACAAGCGCATGTAGGACAAAAGAGCTAGAAGCTTGTTTTTGTATAAACCATGGCCAAGCACCATCCTGATTTGATCATGTGCAGGAAGCAGCCGGGTATTGCCATTGGACGACTCTGTGAGAAATGTGATGGGAAGTGCGTGATCTGTGACTCCTATGTTCGTCCTTGCACACTCGTGCGTGTCTGTGATGAATGCAACTATGGGTCCTTTCAGGGTCGATGTGTTATCTGTGGAGGAGTGGGAATCTCTGATGCCTATTATTGCAAAGAGTGTACACAGCAAGAGAAAGACAGGGATGGCTGTCCAAAAATTGTTAACTTGGGGAGTGCCAAAACTGACCTGTTTTACGAACGTAAGAAATATGGGTTTAAAAAAAGGTGATGATTTTCCGGTAATTGTTTCTGTAACTGCAACCTTGTTCATTAGTTTGAGATCACTAGTCTTTAATCAATTATGGAAAGTGGAAACACCTGCTTATATTCTAATGGATTTTGATTTTATTTGAACATCTCTGTAATAGAAACACCTGCTGAGATAATCACTTTCATGTCAATTATTACTTAATTTTGAGTTTAATATGTATGAGATCTCAATAGTGGAGCAGATGATGGTATGGACACTTTGGTTAACATTGATCATTGTAGTGGATGGTATGCACTTTGTTTGGCCAGGATCAATGTTATTTTGCTTCTGTTTGATATTTCTCATTTTATCACAATGGGTAGCCAGCATCATTTGATGGACTTTCATGTCGATATTTGAATCAAACAGTGGACTCATCTGGGTTTGCTTCATTTGTTTTCCTTTTATTGAATTATCTGCTCTTATAAATGTTGATCATATTCTGGATGGAAGCTATTCAAAGTTGAGCTGTGAAGTCATGGGATTGCACTTGCATATTCATGGTGGCCAAATGTCACAAGAGATGGCAATTCACTTCAGTGGCAGCACTGCACTATCAAAAGTGCTTCTAGTCATAGCCTTTAATGAAAGGCTGAAGCATTGCATTTTGGTGGGTTTTTACATGAATTTTGACTTCAACACAGTCACCAAATATGGTGCAAAAATGGGAAGTTGTCGACAAGTTTGAAAACTGTTTGATCATTTTTGTTTTCAACTCCCAGGAAACCACGACCTTTCACTCACCAAATGATTAAAGGAATAGAAAAAACCTTGCTGATGCCATACATAGTTCTGTCCTCTTTTGTTCTGTGAAGCTTGCTGATGGCATAAACAGTTCTGTTCTGTTCTGTTCTGTTTTATTTTAGATTTGACTACAAGCTCTTTGTTTTTTTGGATTATAGATATGCAACATGCACGTGATAAAGAAACAAAACTTAATTAAACTAATGAATTAACAATAAACCTAATTGACCTTTTAAAAAAACCACCTAATTTAGAATAATTATATTATTGTGTCCTCTCTGTCAAAGATTTATGACAAAATTACTGCTCATTGTGGAGTTGAGACTCATTAATTACTGCTCTTTCAAACAATAATTAGTTTTGACCCTAATAGCTTAAAAAGCTATCGGTACGATGAACCCATTACCCAGAAAGGAAATATTAATAATATGATTATTATAAACAAATAACATGCTAACGAAGTCAAAATAATAGTAAAATGATCATATTTATCATCCTCATCCTCATTCACAAGCACTTTGTTTAGTGTAGTGAGTGGAAAGCATCAAAATCTTGCCAAGCTGTAGTGATCAAAAGTCAGATTATTGCTTTTGATAGTAGAAATCAAGGAGCAGTAGACAGAAAGTAAAAACACACATATATATAAACTAGGAGCACAAAGCCGATCATTGTTATAGACGGACTTATTATTCTCGAATTTTTTTTATTATAGTCTATAAATAATTAATAATTATGAGTCCTAAATTTTTATTGTTATAATATTTTACTATGGCCGGTACCTTAGAAAAAATAAAATTCACCTTCGATCATGAGAACACCAAAATCGGCTCTGCATGAGCAAATTCAAATTCTTTATTTTATTAGAAAAAATACACTTAGGAGTCTAAAAAATTGCTCTAATGGATACAAATCTATATAGATCCAAGTCTCGCCTACTTAGATGATATATTATCTTAGTGAACATTAGCACATCAATCTCGATAGGCAAAGTGATAAATAAATATAAAAAAAAAAAAAACAATAAAATGAAATTTAAACATTCATTTCCGAAAAGATGTAAATTAATGGAACAAACCTAAAAACAAAAGTGTCTTTTCTGCTTTCCATTTAATTTCAACTTTCAATTATCATTATGATTTTTTGGTACTTGATAGAGTTCAGGATCTCATCTTGAGGTTTTGGGTTTGAATTTGAATTCAGGAAGTGCGTTTCTTATAAGAGTCTGAGATAGCCGGAAGTTTTACCTGCTCCGTTTAAGTACAGAATGGGTGGTTTGGCGGTATGATTTCAAATGATTTTGAAAAAAAAAAATATGACATTTTGAAAAAGGAAGGTTCAGAAAAGGAAGCGACAGCAACCCTCGTTGACTAAAAAATGAACGGCTGAGATGCCAGTATTACTTGAACAGTTCTTGCATCCAACGTGCACCCACTATTTGTAAACGTCAACTCATAAAATTGGATTAATTTTTGCCATGAAAATTGCAACCTCGCGTCTATAAATAGTTTGTGAGTTGTGACTCCTCTCTATCCATTGCACCAAGCAAAGTAGCAGAGATGGGGTTCGGATTTAGGCTTTGTCTGTGTCTTTTGCTTGCTTTTGCTTCTGCAAGAAACACCATTTTCATTTCAGGTATGTTATTTGCTTCTGCTTTTTTTCCCACTTCCAATAGCTTTAATAAAAAACAAGCTCATGCATATTCGTTTTATGTTTTTTTTTTCTATATGGGTATGCTTCAAAGTTCTAATTTCTAAATTTTTAACAAGTGCTTATTTAGTCATATTTAAGCCTTAATTGCCATATTTACTTGTCTTGTCATGATACAAGAATCTGTAATTAAGCATCATTATTTGTGCTTGATTCAAATGTGAATAATTATTAACGTTTGATTAGGGTTTTTATTGTGCTGTGTGCAAATACAATAAGCCAGCTAGATTCTTTCTATTTGGTCGCATGGATTTTCTATTTTTATTAATATATATAATGTACTTTCATAAGAGACAACTTTGGTTCATATACAAATGCTAAATTTACTCATTCTTCAATGATTTAATTAAATCTCTGCCTTGTTTGTTTTGAATCACCAATAACTTCTTGTTTTATGAAGGTAGATTATCTTTTAGAATTAATTAATTAGTATTCTTTTCCTTATAAAAGTAATATTTAACATGACGAAAGTAACGATAGAGTTGTTTTAATTTCACATCTTCCTGAAAAATATGACTGACTAAAAATTAATAACAAGCTCTAAGGACTGATTTTACCCTTTATTAATTAGCTAAAATAAATTATTGTTATGCTTGGAGGCATATATATATATATTATAATTATGAGCATTTTTGGGTTACTGTATCTAATAAACAGGGAATGATGATGAAATGGTAGCCATGGGATCAGGAAGGTCTTTGATGGCAAGTCTTGATGACTACGGTGAGCCATCGGCGAATCGCGGGCACGATCCTCCGTCAAGGGGAGGCAGAGGTGGCGGTGGCGGTGGCCGGAAAGGGTGAGATGCATGCCTTCGAGTGCTTTCCTTTTGACCTTCATAAAATTAAAGATGCATGTATTGTATGCATAAATAAAATACAAATGCACGTGCTCTCGTTTTGGTTTGTACAAGGGAGGAGCTGCAATATAATATCTTTGTTTTATGTACCAAATAAATCGTACGCTCGCTAACTCTCTGTATAATCAAAATATTAACAAATTAACTTTTTTTTTTAATTCTTATAATTTTATGATAATTAATTTGTATATGCAAATATATATCATATTTATCCTAAAAATAATTTTTTGAAAATCGTCCCCAATAAGTTTGGCTTAATTGGTGGCATAAGGTTTTGGATCTGATTGTCAAAGTCTTAGGTTCGAATTCAAGAGTGCACTTCTTGTAAAATCATGGGAGATTCGAGGATTTTATCTGCTCCACTTAAACTCGGATTGGATGATTTGACGGCGAAGTTTCCAATTTTTTTTTTTTTTTTTGACATCATAGATGAATTGGAGTATTTATTACTTAGTAGGGACTAAGTAGTAAAAATAAATTCTAAAATGGAAGAAAATATCATTTCCTCTTTGATGAGATCCAGAATTGGCTTTTCGATAGTTTTATAATTTGAAGGTAAAAGGAAAATAATTTTTACAGTTGGCTCCTTGATAAATTTTTATCAAAAATGATACATCCACAAAAATTAGTACAAAAATCAACACAAAATCACTCATAGACAAATAAAATTGTTGGTCTTTTAACTAAATATTATTTGTCTTTTAGTGATTTTGTCCCAATTTTTATGCTATTTTTTGTATACATATCATTGTTGATTTTTATTATCCCATTTCATCTCTATTGTGTAGTAAAAGGAAAAACACATTGTTAGATGGTAATGAATGCAAGAATTTTACATATGAATTGATTATTCAAAAGTTTGTAAATTAAAACTGTTAATTTTTTGTTAAAATATCATATTTAATCCTTCGATAATATATTTTTTGTTAGTTGATTTCAAACTGTAGGCCAGAAGAACAATTGAACAAAACAATAAATTGATGTTAGAAAATTATGGATTACTTTTTTTTTGAAACTCGGCTGTAAAATTACCCGACTTGGGTTTAAGCGGAACAAGTAAAATCTTCGGCTGTCATAGACTTTTACAAGAAACGAACCCCTAGAATTCAAACTCAGAACCTGTAGGCCAAATCATAAGCTCTATACCATCAAACAATGCCCATTGGAGATGAAATTATAGATTACGCTTGGGTTGGATGAGAATTAGATTTTCTAACCTTATGACAATTCAATCCTACTATCCGTGCTTGATGGTTTTTAATTATTCTCTTATGATACAATGATCACTCTTCAAAAATAAAAAGAGATGAACTATTTTGTAATAAAGTAGCAACTTGATTTTTGCTCTCGAATATAATATAATATAATATAGATGTTCAAAAATACTATTATGTTCGATACACATGCCAAATTATTATCGAATAGATCATAAAAGTTTTATCATGGGGATGGAGGGAGACTGGAGAGTATAGTAGCATTACTCGTAGATATTTAAGCAAGATCCCTCTGAAATCTGAAGAGATATTCAAGGAAAGCTCATTAAATATTTTATACCGCATTTCTGTGGAAGTTAGAAAGTTGGGCCAATGGAAGTGGATCACCAATGCAGCCTAGTTATGAGAAGAGAAGAGCCCATGTCCACTAAACAAGCGATAATGACTCAAGCATAGAAGTCGCTCTTAGGCATTAGCTGATTCAAAGTGCCAGTAATGACAGAGAGAATGTTGCTGGCCAAAGACATTGCTAGCTGAATTGCAGAGATGGAGAAAAAAATTGAATGGCTAAGATTGCATTATTATTCTTCACTCATCCCAGATTCAGATTGTATCAAAATCGGTTTAGATTTTTTCTTGCTCGTCACTCTTCTACTTCATATATAAACAACTCTGTTAAAATTCCAAATCATACCCTCAAGTAATCAATACCCTCTGTTTGACAGCATTGACATTATCTTCTAGAGTACTGACAACCTGACAGTTCATCTGACGTGGCATCCACGTGCAAAAAGTACAAGGGATCAGTCACCATCATGTGTGTGGCACATGCTTGATTCGCCACGTAACCAAATTCATAATTGTCTGCGTCAACAATTAAGCAGCAAACCAAAACAAACTATACCCCAAAATCATCGGAACCGCATAGCATTGGCAACTTTCTTTCTTATCTGAATCTCTGTGTGCACTTTCTGTCTCTGAAAAAATAAACACAAAGCTTCAGTTATGTCTTTGTTCAAGCATCTGCTCAAAAAACCCACTACAAAATTATACACATCATCACTAATAAAACCCAGCAACTTGATACTCACTTGCCTCTCACACTACACCACTGACACGTCATCAGCGTCAACGGTGCAGGTGACGCAGTACTCGGGGCTGGGGCCCACGAAGTCAAATGAGAAGCCGAGGGTGGTGGTGCTGGGTTCGGGCTGGGCGGGATGCAGGCTAATGAAGGGGATTGACACGAGTTTGTACGACGTCATTTGCGTGTCTCCAAGGAATCACATGGTGTTTACGCCTCTCTTGGCGTCTACTTGTGTTGGTACGCTCGAGTTCAGGTCCGTGGCCGAACCCATTGCCAGGATTCAACCCGCTATTTCAACGGAACCCGGGTCTTATTTTTTTCTCTCGAATTGTACTGGGATTGATGCTGATAATCATGTGGTACGTTTTTGCTTCTTTCATTTTTCATGATTTGATTCGTTTATTTTTGTGGGAATGCTGCAATTTGTTGTTTGCAGTGGTTTTTGTGCAGAATTTGAACCAAGTTTATGACTTTTTGTTCTGAATTCATGAGTTTGATGCAGGGCATTGAAGTTTATATCAATCTTGTGAGGGTTTGTAGTTGTATGATGATCTTGGACAGAAAAGCGGATGCTTTATAATTACAGTAATTGATGATTAAGGCACCATTTAGTGTAGAGTTTGGTGAGCTTATTTTCTAGCGTATAAGCTAGTGTTTAAACGCTACACCAAACACATAGTTAATGTTAGTTTATACTCTTATAAATTTATAATCTCACAACTTAAGATTATTTTTCTACCATATTTTGTACTCTAGCTTTTGTTGCACAGTTTATAAGCTAGCTTATAAACTTTCAGTACAATATTCTTTACCAAACTCGGCCTAAATATTAATTTACTGAATGATGTAGCATTTGTTGTAAGTTTGAGTACTGAAAATTTGAGCTTATAAGGGCTATTGTAAAATTTTGGTTGTGGGCAATGAAGGTGCACTGCGAGACTCTTACTGACGAAGTGAAGACCTTGGAGCCGTGGAAATTTAAAATCTCATATGACAAGTTGGTAGTTGCATTGGGAGCTGAGGCCTCGACCTTTGGCATACATGGTGTGAAAGAAAATGCGACTTTTCTTCGTGAAGTTCATCATGCTCAGGAAATTCGTAGGAAGTTACTCCTGAACTTGATGCTGTCTGATGTTCCTGGTGAGTTGCTGTGGTTATTTATTTTCTTTCTTTTTTTTGCCTGGGAGAATCCTATGAAATGGGATTTCAATGTGGTTGTATTTTGTGGTTTGGTGTGGAGGCAGGGATATCAGAAGAAGAAAAATGCAGACTCCTACATTGTGTTGTTGTGGGAGGTGGTCCCACGGGAGTTGAGTTCAGCGGTGAACTTAGTGATTTCATCATGAAAGATGTTCGACAAAGATATGCCCACGTAAAAGATTATATTCATGTTACATTGATTGAGGTTTGTTGAACTACGATTATTGTTATTTAATTATAATAAAACGACTTCTCCCTTCTATGTATTTGTAGTTTTATGGAAGTTAATGCAAGCTTCTTTTGCCGAAAAATACTTTGTAATTGAATTGATGGCATATTTAGGATCGTTCTTGCTTTGAAGTTCCATTTTTCAAATATGTACTGGAGAGATTTTGAATTGATCGAGTTTTTATTGTCTTCATAGGCAAATGAGATATTATCTTCCTTTGATGATCGACTCCGACACTATGCTACAAAGCAGTTGTCAAAGGTGAGATATAATGTAAAGACATTGTGGTTGTATACCTGAAATATATATTCTCTGTCAATTGTCAGCTTGGAATTTCTCACATTGAGTTCTATAGATAACTTCAATATTCTAAAAATTGGCATGTAGGGATATAAATATTGTTGACTCACAATTATTTAGGATCTTTCATCTTCTCATTTAGTAGTATCTCTCAGTCAGGAGTTCGTCTTGTGCGTGGGGTTGTCAAGGATGTAAATCCTCAAAAGCTAATCCTTAATGATGGCACGGAGGTACCATACGGGTTGTTAGTATGGTCTACTGGAGTTGGTCCATCATCTCTTGTGAAGTCTCTGGAATTACCCAAGTCCCCTGGTGGAAGGTAGGTTACATATGCTTTTTTGGCTTGTCAGAATACACTTAACTCAATTTCAGTTATTCAAAGTTTCAAGTTATGTAGATATTTTAAGTATAGTTGCTTAAAATTCTTTCTAGAAAATATATACTTGTCTATGAAAAACTTGTTTCATTAGCTGGTCAGAATACTGTTTAGATATGTTTGAAAATGCTCAGGAAAAAAAAAACATTTTTCTGTTTTCTATTTTGTGGGATCCTATGCTATTTAAGCAGCGATTTGATTTGGCTGATTTTTGACCGCTTTAATTGATTTTGAGGCGATTTTGACCAATTTTCAATTTTTCAAAAACCGCCCAATTTTTTTTTTAATCTATTTTTATTTTTTCAATATTTTTTTTGATGTTTTGGTTGATGATTTTGTGTTAAAAAAGGCTAATGTTACTATTATAAATAATGAAAAAAGGGAAAATATGCTTCAATTTAAAAGAATTATTATCATAATAATAAGAGCGGTATTCTTAATTTATTATATTTTCTCAGATAAGGATAAAATTTTCTAATTGTATCAAAATTGTCCCTATTTATATTGACTTAACTAAATACTTTTAGATTATTTAGTATTTTTCATCATAAATAAATGATCTTTAGTTATTTTTGGAGGATCTTAAGAGATGAGATTTTACATTTTTTATTTTCAATCATATGAAATGTCAACTTTATCATTCCCGATTAATCTCCGACTATTACCGATTAATCGCAAATCGGAGCGATTTGCTACCGATTTCTGATTAAACTACCCAGATGAGATCTTTATTCAACTAGCTGGTGTGTTTGCAATTTGCAAAATTTGTATAGCATTTAGAATAATTACTTCTATTTCAAGTTTGTACATGCTGCGTTACCACCTCTTACACAATACAAAGGTCTTTCATCGCATTCTTATATTTCCATCAAATTCCAGACTTTGAAGATATCCTTTATCTTTTGGACATTTATGAAATCAGTATCTGTGCTTTTGGGTAGATAATATTTTACATGGAAGTTAATTTCTATTCATTTATTTATGTAAGGATTGGTATTGATGATTGGCTACGAGTTCCGCCTATCGAAGATGTGTTTGCAATTGGTGATTGCAGTGGGTATATGGAAAGTACTGGTAAACCTGTCCTTCCAGCTTTGGCCCAGGTGAGCTGTGCAGAGCTTCAACCTGATCAGATGCTGTTATATGTTTCCTTTTGCTAGTCACTGGTGTTGGCTTTTCGATGTGTGTACCTTAATGGATTTTTTGAACAGGTTGCAGAGAGGCAAGGAAAATATCTTGCTGATCTCTTGAACAGGATTGGTAAAGCCAGTGGTGGGCGTGCAAATAGTGCAAAGGAAATTGAACTTGGAGACCCGTTTGTCTACAAGCATCTGGGAAGCATGGCTACAGTTGGCAGCTACAAGGCTCTTGTGGACCTAAGACAAAACAAGGTGACTCTCTAAGCACATCAGAGCTTTCTTTCGAGCTATAAGCCAAAATCAATACTCACTTGTGGAGTATTTTCTACAGGAGTCGAAAGGTATATCTTTGGCAGGATTCCCTAGTTGGCTTGTCTGGCGCTCTGCATACCTAACCCGTGTGGTTAGCTGGAGGAACAGATTCTATGTGGCCGTCAACTGGGCTACGACTTTTGTGTTTGGTCGCGATATCAGCAGGATATAGGTTTGAAGAGAGGTGTGTGTATATATTTTTGATGTGTTTAGAGCTAAAAATTATCTTCGTTCTCATGGTTGTTTATATACTTCATGAGGATCAATGATAGGATTACGCAGAACACTCTTTGACGTCAATATTACAGTTTTTTCCTTAATTGCAGGTTATCTGTTCTGTGAGTTTCTTCTAGTGATCCTTTGGAGGAACAGACTGTAAGTCTGTAACTCTTGGCTTCCTCTTTGACATTTGCCTATTTTTCTTTAGTTCTCAGTTCGAGAGAAGAGTGTAATAAAAGCTACTCCGGTCACACGCATCGATTGAAAATAACGATGAAAGCTTGTTGACAGACAAATTGCATCTCAATTTATGCGAATTTTTCATTTATGTGTTTCTTTTTCCGTTGTTATTCAAGGTCATTTTGTTGACTTAATTTGCAACTTCCACCGAAAGCAGCAATAATTGAAGACAAGCTGCATGCAGAGAGAGAGAGACGTGTGAAGCTGTAATAAGTTGGCCAAACCGCGTGACACTGTTCACGCGGTTTTGGCTCTATAAAATGGAGCTCTCAGACCATCCCATAGTATCCCTAAATGTGTGAAAGAGTAGTGAGAGTGATTGGTGAGAGTTTTTTGTAAAGCTTGTGTTGTAAGCTTTGTAATTCTTTTGTGGATATATAAAAGAAGAGTTTTCTCTCAAATTATCCTCTATTCGTGTGTGTTTATTCACAACAAGTGGTATCAGAGCTACGGTTCCACGGAGGGATCCCGAAATTCAGTAACGAAGTTTCGGTTCGGAAAGTCGATTCCGACGAAAGTTGTCGAAAATCGATTTTGAGCATATCATCGGACTTTTCACGGCGAGACGAGCACGGTGATATTTTCCGGCGATCGAACGGAGGTCGGACGAAGCCGCACGCGCCGGTCAGAGGCTTCCTCACGCGCCAACCACGCGCACCACGCCCGCCACGCGCTCTGGAGGTTGAAGACGACGCCACGTCAGCGCCCAGTCAGCGCCACGTCAGCGCACAGTCAGCGCACAGTCAGCAGCACGTCAGCTGCCACGTCAGCGGTGCCCGGTAAATTTCAGTTAGGTCCCTTAACTTTCTGGAAATTACAATTTAGCCCCTATACTTTCAGAATTTTCAATTTAGTCCCTGAACTTTTTGGAAATTGCAATATAGTCCCTGAACTTTTCCGTAATTGCACTTTGGCCCCTGTACTTTCGGAAATTGCACTTTGACCCCTGTAATTTCTGGAATTTGCTATTTGGTCCCTGTGTCGGATTTTGACAAACGAAGTGTCATTTCCACCATTTTCGACCATTCCGGACGCAACGGTGAGGTCCGTTTTTTGAAATTCTGCTTAGAATTTTTATGATGGAGGGGAGCAACGGAAAAATGATTTTGTTAACCAGTACAAACTATTTCACATGGAGAGGAAGGATGAAAGACCTTCTGTATGTGAAGGACTATGATGGACCGGTATTTCTGGAGAAGAAACCAGAAGGAATATCCGATGAGAAGTGGGCTAATCTTCACCAGAAAACATGCAGTACTATTCGTCAGTGGATCGACGATAGTATCGTCAACCATGTCAGTGAAGATGCAAATGCACGTACCTTATGGGGAAAGCTGGAGGAGCTTTTCCGAGCAAAGACTGGCAACAACAAGCTGTACTACATCAAGAAGATGATGGGTTTGAAATACCAGGAGGGTACAGCTGTGGCGGATCATATCAATGACTTCCTCGGAACCATGAAGGAATTGTCTGGATTGGGCATAGACTTCGGAGATGAGGTAAATGGTTTAATACTCCTTAATACGTTACCAGAATCTTGGGAAACGTTCAGATCTACGGTGATCAATTCAGCCGCAGATGGGAAAGTCACTATGGAGATGGCAAAGACCAGGATCTTCGAGGAGAAAAGAGGACGAGAATGCAGGAGTCAGCATCAGCCTCAACCTCAGAAGCTCTAGTGACAGAAAAGAACACCAGAAGGGGGAGGAGTAAAAGCCGAGGCCCAGGGAGACCAGACAAGAACCGAGGGAAATCAAGAACGAGGGATATTGAGTGCTATCATTGTAAAAAGAAAGGCCATATAAAGAGGGACTGTTACAAGTTGAAGAACGAGCAGTCCAGGAGAGATGGCGACTCTAATCAAGAAAGAGTTGCTACTACCACCGAGAAAACCTCCAAAGAATTTCATATTATATATGAAGAAGATGTTGTGAATCTTGCCAGCCACGAGACCAGTTGGGTGATAGATAGTGGCGCATCCATACACGCCACATCTCGCAGAGACTTCTTTTCATCTTACACACCAGGGGACTACGGTGCTGTAAGGATGGGGAATGACGGACAGTCCAAAGCCGTCGGTATTGGAGACATCTGCCTTGAAACAGAGAACGGGACAAGGCTAGTGTTGAAGGGAGTCAAGCACATCCCAGATATCCGGTTAAACCTGATCTCAACAGGCAAACTGGATGATGAAGGTTTCTGCAGCACCTTTAGTGACGGATGCTGGAAGCTCACTAAAGGATCGATGGTCGTGGCACGAGGTAAGAAAGATTCAACTTTGTATTTGATGCATGCTAAGCTTTCAAATAGTAGCATAAATACAGTCAACAGTAATGAGGCAGCCGAGTTATGGCATAAAAAGCTCGGTCACATGAGCCAAACAGGGATGGAGATACTACGCAGGCGGAATGTTCTTCCGGAATTGAAGAACTCACACTTACGGAAGTGTGAACACTGCATGGCTGGAAAGCAGAACAGAGTATCCTTCCAGAGCTCCCCGCCTCAACGAAAACCGGAGGTACTAGATCTCATACATTCAGATGTATGCGGTCCGATGCAGACACGAACACTCGGAGGGTCACTGTATTTTGTGACATTCATTGATGATCATTCAAGGAGGATATGGGCATACACCTTGAAGAGAAAAGATCAAGTGCTGGGAGTGTTCAAGGAGTTTCATGCTTTGGTGGAGAGAGAAACCGGTAAGAAACTGAAGTGCATCAGAACAGACAATGGTGGAGAATACAGAGGTCCGTTTGATCAGTACTGCAAGACGCAAGGAATCCGACATCAAACGACACCTCCGAAGACACCTCAGCTGAATGGCCTAGCTGAGAGAGATGAACAGAACCTTGTGCGAGAGGATCAGAAGCTTGCTGTCACAAGCCAAGCTGCCGAAGACATTCTGGGGGGAGGCACTCATCACAACAGTTCATGTTTTGAACATGTCCCCAGCGGTCGCACTGAAAGGTAATGTTCCTAACCAAGCTTGGACAGGTAAAGAAGTGTCGTACGAGCACTTACATGTCTTTGGGTGCAAAGCATTTGTACACATCCCAAAGGACGAGAGATCCAAGCTTGATGCAAAGACGCGACAGTGTGTCTTTATTGGCTATGGTCAGGATGATTTCGGCTACAAACTCTATGTATGCCTGTGGAGAAGAAGATTGTCAGAAGCCGAGATGTTGTCTTTGTTGAAGACCAGACCATAGAAGATATTCGAAAGGAGATGAAGACAATGCCCCAGCAATACAGAAATGTGAATCCAGAACCTCATACACCGGTGCCAATACGAGTTGAAGATGAGGTTCCCAGACAGGAGGGTACAGGTGATGAAGCTCCCAGAGATGATGATCATGATCAACCACCAATACCAGAAGTTCCACCAACAGTTCCACAGAGAAGGTCTGACAGAGAGAAGCGACCTTCAACCAAATACTCTGCATATGAGTATGTGCTGCTTACTGACGGGGGAGAACCCGAGAGCTACCAGGAGGCTGTGGAAACAGAGGACAGAGAAAAGTGGGAGGAAGCCATGCAAGATGAGATGAAATCTTTGCATGACAATCACACTTTTGAGTTGGTGAAATTGCCAAGAGGCAAACGGGCTTTGAAGAACAAATGGGTGTACAGGGTGAAGCAACAGGAGCACACTTCACAACCCCGGTACAAAGCCAGACTAGTTGTCAAGGGATTCAATCAGAGGAAAGGCATTGACTTCGATGAAATCTTCTCTCCAGTTGTGAAGATGTCATCCATCAGAGTGGTACTCAGCTTAGCAGCAAGCCTCGACCTGGAAGTTGAGCAGATGGATGTCAAGACCGCATTTCTTCACGGGGATCTGGAAGAAGAAATTTATATGGAGCAACCAGAAGGCTTCAGAGTCAGCGGGAAAGAGGACTTTGTGTGCAGACTCAGGAAAAGCCTATACGGTTTGAAACAGGCACCGAGACAGTGGTACGTGAAGTTTGAGTCAGTTATGGGGGAGCAGGGATACAAGAAGACCACTTCAGACCATTGTGTATTCGTTCAGAAGTTTTCTGACGATGATTTTATCATCTTACTGTTATATGTAGATGATATGTTGATAGTTGGCAGGAATCAATCGAGGATTGATAATTTGAAGCATCAACTGAGTAAGTCTTTTGAGATGAAAGACTTGGGGCCAGCTAAACAGATTCTTGGCATCAGGATCGGTCGTGATCGGAAAGCCAGGAGATTATACTTGTCACAGGAGGAGTACATCGAGAAGGTACTTCAGAGATTCCAGATGGACAAGGCTAAAGCGGTTAGCACTCCTCTTGCTACCCACTTTAGATTGAGTACGCAGCAGAGTCTCTCTACTGAGACAGGAAAGGAGGAAATGAAACAGGTTCCATACACCTCAGCAGTGGGAAGTCTAATGTATGTCATGGTGTGCACAAGGCCAGACTTAGCACACGCAGTTGGATTGGTCAGCCGGTTTATGTCAAACCCAGGACGGGAACACTGGAATGCTGTCAAATGGATTATGCGGTATCTTCGAGGCACATCTAAGATGAGGTTATGTTTTGGAAGCAGCGACAAGCCAGTGTTGATGGGCTACACCGATTCAGATATGGCAGGAGATGTGGATACCCGAAAGTCTACTTCGGGGTATCTGATTACTCTCTCAGGAGGAGCTGTGGCATGGCAGTCGAGGTTGCAGAGGTGTGTTGCACTTTCTACAACAGAGGCAGAATTCATTGCAGCTACAGAAGCTTGCAAGGAATTGCTGTGGATGAAGACATTCGTCAGGAATTGGGTTTCAAGCAGGAGAAGTACATTTTGTACTGCGATAGCCAGAGTGCTATCTATCTCGGTAAAAATTCGACATTTCATTCGAGGTCAAAACATATCGATGTGAGGTATCACTGGATACGCCACGTCAGCGCACAGTCAGCAGCCCAGTCAGCTGCCACGTCAGCGGTGCCCGGTAAATTTCAGTTAGGTCCCTTAACTTTCTGGAAATTACAATTTAGCCCCTATACTTTCAGAAATTTTCAATTTAGTCCCTGAACTTTTTGGAAATTGCAATATAGTCCCTGAACTTTTCCGTAATTGCACTTTGGCCCCTGTACTTTCGGAAATTGCACTTTGACCCCTGTAATTTCTGGAATTTGCTATTTGGTCCCTGTGTCGGATTTTGACAAACGAAGTGTCATTTCCACCATTTTCGACCATTCCGGACGCAACGGTGAGGTCCGTTTTTTGAAATTCTGCTTAGAATTTTTATGATGGAGGGGAGCAACGGAAAAATGATTTTGTTAACCAGTACAAACTATTTCACATGGAGAGGAAGGATGAAAGACCTTCTGTATGTGAATGTGGACTATGATGGACCGGTATTCTGGAGAAGAAACCAGAAGGAATATCCGATGAGAAGTGGGCTAATCTTCACCAGAAAACATGCAGTACTATTCGTCAGTGGATCGACGATAGTATCGTCAACCATGTCAGTGAAGATGCAAATGCACGTACCTTATGGGGAAAGCTGGAGGAGCTTTTCCGAGCAAAGACTGGCAACAACAAGCTGTACTACATCAAGAAGATGATGGGTTTGAAATACCAGGAGGGTACAGCTGTGGCGGATCATATCAATGACTTCCTCGGAACCATGAAGGAATTGTCTGGATTGGGCATAGACTTCGGAGATGAGGTAAATGGTTTAATACTCCTTAATACGTTACCAGAATCTTGGGAAACGTTCAGATCTACGGTGATCAATTCAGCCGCAGATGGGAAAGTCACTATGGAGATGGCAAAGACCAGGATCTTCGAGGAAGAAAAGAGGACGAGAATGCAGGAGTCAGCATCAGCCTCAACCTCAGAAGCTCTAGTGACAGAAAAGAACACCAGAAGGGGGAGGAGTAAAAGCCGAGGCCCAGGGAGACCAGACAATAACCGAGGGAAATCAAGAACGAGGGATATTGAGTGCTATCATTGTAAAAAGAAAGGCCATATAAAGAGGGACTGTTACAAGTTGAAGAACGAGCAGTCCAGGAGAGATGGCGACTCTAATCAAGAAAGAGTTGCTACTACCACCGAGAAAACCTCCAAAGAATTTCATATTATATATGAAGAAGATGTTGTGAATCTTGCCAGCCACGAGACCAGTTGGGTGATAGATAGTGGCGCATCCATACACGCCACATCTCGCAGAGACTTCTTTTCATCTTACACACCAGGGGACTACGGTGCTGTAAGGATGGGGAATGACGGACAGTCCAAAGCCGTCGGTATTGGAGACATCTGCCTTGAAACAGAGAACGGGACAAGGCTAGTGTTGAAGGGAGTCAAGCACATCCCAGATATCCGGTTAAACCTGATCTCAACAGGCAAACTGGATGATGAAGGTTTCTGCAGCACCTTTAGTGACGGATGCTGGAAGCTCACTAAAGGATCGATGGTCGTGGCACGAGGTAAGAAAGATTCAACTTTGTATTTGATGCATGCTAAGCTTTCAAATAGTAGCATAAATACAGTCAACAGTAATGAGGCAGCCGAGTTATGGCATAAAAAGCTCGGTCACATGAGCCAAACAGGGATGGAGATACTACGCAGGCGGAATGTTCTTCCGGAATTGAAGAACTCACACTTACGGAAGTGTGAACACTGCATGGCTGGAAAGCAGAACAGAGTATCCTTCCAGAGCTCCCCGCCTCAACGAAAACCGGAGGTACTAGATCTCATACATTCAGATGTATGCGGTCCGATGCAGACACGAACACTCGGAGGGTCACTGTATTTTGTGACATTCATTGATGATCATTCAAGGAGGATATGGGCATACACCTTGAAGAGAAAAGATCAAGTGCTGGGAGTGTTCAAGGAGTTTCATGCTTTGGTGGAGAGAGAAACCGGTAAGAAACTGAAGTGCATCAGAACAGACAATGGTGGAGAATACAGAGGTCCGTTTGATCAGTACTGCAAGACGCAAGGAATCCGACATCAAACGACACACCTCCGAAGACACCTCAGCTGAATGGCCTAGCTGAGAGGATGAACAGAACCTTGTGCGAGAGGATCAGAAGCTTGCTGTCACAAGCCAAGCTGCCGAAGACATTCTGGGGGGAGGCACTCATCACAACAGTTCATGTTTTGAACATGTCCCCAGCGGTCGCACTGAAAGGTAATGTTCCTAACCAAGCTTGGACAGGTAAAGAAGTGTCGTACGAGCACTTACATGTCTTTGGGTGCAAAGCATTTGTACACATCCCAAAGGACGAGAGATCCAAGCTTGATGCAAAGACGCGACAGTGTGTCTTTATTGGCTATGGTCAGGATGATTTCGGCTACAAACTCTATGATCCTGTGGAGAAGAAGATTGTCAGAAGCCGAGATGTTGTCTTTGTTGAAGACCAGACCATAGAAGATATTCGAAAGGAGATGAAGACAATGCCCCAGCAATACAGAAATGTGAATCCAGAACCTCATACACCGGTGCCAATACGAGTTGAAGATGAGGTTCCCAGACAGGAGGGTACAGGTGATGAAGCTCCCAGAGATGATGATCATGATCAACCACCAATACCAGAAGTTCCACCAACAGTTCCACAGAGAAGGTCTGACAGAGAGAAGCGACCTTCAACCAAATACTCTGCATATGAGTATGTGCTGCTTACTGACGGGGGAGAACCCGAGAGCTACCAGGAGGCTGTGGAAACAGAGGACAGAGAAAAGTGGGAGGAAGCCATGCAAGATGAGATGAAATCTTTGCATGACAATCACACTTTTGAGTTGGTGAAATTGCCAAGAGGCAAACGGGCTTTGAAGAAAATGGGTGTACATGGTGAAGCAACAGGAGCACACTTCACAACCCCGGTACAAAGCCAGACTAGTTGTCAAGGGATTCAATCAGAGGAAAGGCATTGACTTCGATGAAATCTTCTCTCCAGTTGTGAAGATGTCATCCATCAGAGTGGTACTCAGCTTAGCAGCAAGCCTCGACCTGGAAGTTGAGCAGATGGATGTCAAGACCGCATTTCTTCACGGGGATCTGGAAGAAGAAATTTATATGGAGCAACCAGAAGGCTTCAGAGTCAGCGGGAAAGAGGACTTTGTGTGCAGACTCAGGAAAAGCCTATACGGTTTGAAACAGGCACCGAGACAGTGGTACGTGAAGTTTGAGTCAGTTATGGGGGAGCAGGGATACAAGAAGACCACTTCAGACCATTGTGTATTCGTTCAGAAGTTTTCTGACGATGATTTTATCATCTTACTGTTATATGTAGATGATATGTTGATAGTTGGCAGGAATCAATCGAGGATTGATAATTTGAAGCATCAACTGAGTAAGTCTTTTGAGATGAAAGACTTGGGGCCAGCTAAACAGATTCTTGGCATCAGGATCGGTCGTGATCGGAAAGCCAGGAGATTATACTTGTCACAGGAGGAGTACATCGAGAAGGTACTTCAGAGATTCCAGATGGACAAGGCTAAAGCGGTTAGCACTCCTCTTGCTACCCACTTTAGATTGAGTACGCAGCAGAGTCTCTCTACTGAGACAGGAAAGGAGGAAATGAAACAGGTTCCATACACCTCAGCAGTGGGAAGTCTAATGTATGTCATGGTGTGCACAAGGCCAGACTTAGCACACGCAGTTGGATTGGTCAGCCGGTTTATGTCAAACCCAGGACGGGAACACTGGAATGCTGTCAAATGGATTATGCGGTATCTTCGAGGCACATCTAAGATGAGGTTATGTTTTGGAAGCAGCGACAAGCCAGTGTTGATGGGCTACACCGATTCAGATATGGCAGGAGATGTGGATACCCGAAAGTCTACTTCGGGGTATCTGATTACTCTCTCAGGAGGAGCTGTGGCATGGCAGTCGAGGTTGCAGAGGTGTGTTGCACTTTCTACAACAGAGGCAGAATTCATTGCAGCTACAGAAGCTTGCAAGGAATTGCTGTGGATGAAGACATTCGTCCAGGAATTGGGTTTCAAGCAGGAGAAGTACATTTTGTACTGCGATAGCCAGAGTGCTATCTATCTCGGTAAAAATTCGACATTTCATTCGAGGTCAAAACATATCGATGTGAGGTATCACTGGATACGGGACGTCCTGAGCTCAAGGCTGTTAGAACTCAGGAAAATTCACACCGACGACAACGGTGCCGATATGTTCACGAAGGTTTTACCGAAGGAGAAGCTTGAAATCTGTCGTGCCATAGCCGGGATGACAAAACTCTCCACATAGTCAGAGTGGGGAGATTCAGAGAACTACGATTGGCTTGATCCCAACTCAGGGTACGTAGGCAGTCATACAGATGCAGCCAGGGGAGGATCCTTTGGAGGATCCGGGTTTGGATGGTTGATGGTCGGCTCAGATTTTGGGAAATCTTCACCGAGGGGGAGATTTGTTGACTTAATTTGCAACTTCCACCGAAAGCAGCAATAATTGAAGACAAGCTGCATGCAGAGAGAGAGAGACGTGTGAAGCTGTAATAAGTTGGCCAAACCGCGTGACACTGTTCACGCGGTTTTGGCTCTATAAAATGGAGCTCTCAGACCATCCCATAGTATCCCTAAATGTGTGAAAGAGTAGTGAGAGTGATTGGTGAGAGTTTTTTGTAAAGCTTGTGTTGTAAGCTTTGTAATTCTTTTGTGGATATATAAAAGAAGAGTTTTCTCTCAAATTATCCTCTATTCGTGTGTGTTTATTCACAACACATTTGTATATTGACTGGCTATTCAATTGCAATACATTACATTAATGCTCCATAATCTTCTGTTAATGGTGAAATTTATCCAATGATTTAACTGTTTTAGGCTCACAAAATTGCAGATTGGTTCCTAATTGGTAAAATCAAGCAGACAATTGGCTCAAATAACTTTGAGTATTATGTTTTATTGTGTTTCAGCCACTTGGCTGTGATGCATTTGTATAGTGGTGTCTGAAGAGACCAAGCCAGTATAGCATGGAAACGAGCTCGCCGATAGTTTCAAAAGATCACTTTGTTTGTCTGAATTAAAACAGAAACTGTGATAATAAATGCGAAATCAACATCATTTCTCAGTTGCTGTCCAGTTGGTAGTTTTATCATTTATGTTGTTTCTTAGACTGGAGCAGCGTGATTGATACGGCAACCAAACTCATTTAGACTTTCTGAGTAGCCTTGCTCATCGATTTGCCTAAATCTTCTGTACATTTATTGATAACCAACCATTGCCGGGTCAATGGCGGTATGTTTTTCTCAATACATCTTTCTTCATGACTCGTGAGGAGACGATCAATGTGGTTTTAATTAGGGGTCTTCGCGGTGCGGTACGGTTTAGATTGTTTTTTCGTTTTACACTTCAAATCGAGCGGGTCGGCGGTTTAGATTAGAAATTTTTAAAGAAAATTTTGTGTTTTCACATAATAATTAAAGAAAAAAATACATAATTTTCATGTATACATTGCATATTGTTATATGATCATTAAATATCTTAAATTTCATTGTTAAAGAAGAATAAAAATATAAAACAATATCTAATTTGAACACGGGTCGGCGGTTTAGGCGGTTCGGGTCGTGATTTGGGTCATAAGTTTGGGAGATTCGGATCGCAATTTGAGTCAAAACCACACACCGACCCAAAATTTGCGATTCGATTCAGACTGATCCGAAATCATTTTCAATATTTTTCCAAACCGCGCGGTTCAGTTCGGGTCGGGTCGGATCGCGGTTTGAACCAAAAAAAAGAACACCCCTAGTTTTAATCATCTTCCCAGACTTTGGTTTAAAGGCCGATTAACATTTTCATCAAAGGAAACCCCGGAAATGAGATTGATGAAGGAAAAGGGAAATCTTGATAACTAGATGGTAGCAGAAATTAGAGATCTAATACAAACAATGGATGGATTATTGAAAATTTCGGTTCTGCTGAAATGTAATTATTGTCAACATGTTTTACATAACCAATGTTGTTCATTTTGATCACGGCATCAAAATCAGTTTACATATTTGCTACATCAACCTAGATAGTGAGATCTTGTATGGGGTCTCTCTCGCACTTTCAATCCTTTGATTCCAACCCCCCATATCCAGCTGATGAATTAGGACCACACACTTCCAACGCCATCCACAAGTTTTGATGAAGCCAATTGTCTGGCAACAAGATCCTTTAGCTCAATCTCACCTGGAAACCTGCCCTCCTTCAGTTTAGAGAAGACCTGCACGATGCAAAGAATAAAGCATTATAGGCGCATGCAGTCAAAAGTCATTTTACATGGTTGCAAGCTTCATTTGCATCATTCTGCGGTTTAGTATTTCAATAGATCACTAACTGGTGTTGCATTAACTTGTAGAAAACCCAATTTGTTTCAACCATAGCAATACATCAACTAGCATAAGGAATTCAGTTGTAACAACAGTTATGTCGCACACATAAAGTCAGAGAGATCACTAACCAATTCATCGTTGCAGTAAACTTCAAAAGCTCCAGAGCTTTGTAAGAATGACTGCAAAAAGTTTCCAATAAGCCAGGTAGATGCCATTGACCCAAACCTATTGGCACGCAATGAATAATACCACTGAGGTGGCGCCATTCCTAGCATTGGAAAAATCTGTTCACCCGCCACTATGATCCCAATGACTCCTATCTGAACAGCCGGTACCACTTTAGAAAGCAGACGCTTCGGCAGGGGTGGGGGATAATTTGCAAGGACGACATCAATTCCAGGAAATTGAGTCTCCAACATCCTTTTCATTGTTACCGCAGTGCCCCTGAAAGAGGTTACAATTTTCTTTACATCCTTTTTCTAGAATTTAGCTCAGGTTCTTGGTGGTGAGTAAACAAAAACAACAAGGATAAGCAACCACATGTGATATTCTAAAGCCTACAAAAAAAAATGAGCTTGGACGTCCACAGGTGACCATCTAAAGCATTCAAAAACCTATCCTACGAAATTGAGTGGGTTCACCTTATACATAGCTACTATAATTTCCTACAATGACACACAAATGTTTTGGCCGGACATAACTATACCTCATGAGCTAATATGTTATTCCTCCAAATTGGTTATAAGTAAAGATATAGATACTGGACTTCAGAAAATATCAACACAACTAATCGCTTTTTTCTTGTTTAATTGACAGTTCCAATCACAATATAAACAAATCTACCATTAACAGAAAATAAACCCCATATAACCAGTAACCATCCCATAAAACCACAATTAAACCAAAAGAAGAAATATACCATACCTATAGGAGCAAGAAGCACAAAAGTTGATATTAACCGTACTGCCATAACCAATTCCTCCAACAACTTTCTGAAAACATTGATATTAGAAATTCTTAATAAGATACATATAATGAACATTAATCCTGCTAATAAACCATCTTTTTTTAATGGGTATTAGAGATAATTTAAAGAAGTAATTTTTCTAGGGGTGACAAAACGAATAAACGAATCGAATTTGTATCGAATCTTAAACGAATCGAATCAAAATATAATGGATTCTTATTCGATTCGTTTATTAAAAGAATCATAATATCATGATTCGTATTCGATTCGTTTATTAAACGAATCGAATACGAATATTCGTTTAATCATGATATTATTCAATAACATAATTTACAATAATTAATTTACATTAATTCTTTATAAACATATACATATTTCATATGTAATTAATATACTTATTAAAAATAAATCACCAAATATCGATTATATTATTTTTCTATGAATTTCTCGAATCTTAATTGAAGAAAAACAATAAATAATAAAAGAAAATAATAAAACGAATCTTAAAACGAATAAACGAATCATGAACTTAAATTCGTATTCGATTCGTTTATCTTTATTAAACAAATCCATTTTTTCAAACCCGTAGGCGAATCCAAATTTTAACCCAAATTGCCACCCCTAAATTTTTCCAATAAAGGGTACCTAAAGTTTCAATTTTTACCAAAAATAAAAATGGTGCGATAATAATAAAAATAATTAATAAAGTGGAAATTTGTAAATGTTAACATACCTGTGCAGGGAAGTCTGGGGTTAGGTTTTCTGGTGTAAGTGGCGATTTCTGGTGGTGGTGGGGGTGGTGGTGATGGTGGGGAGAGGGTTTTGGCGGCGGCGGCGGCGGCGGAGTGAAGAGATTTAAGAGGTCGCTGCATAGAAGGAAGAGAGGGAGTCCCAGAAGAAAAATATTTACCCGATCCATTGGAGATTCAAATTATGCTTTTGCCAAGAGTCAGTCTATCTAGAAGAAAATGGATCGATGATCGTGGATGGATCGATTCTTTGATTAATACTTTTACATATTTATCCTTATTGTAATAAAATAATTACTTTTTAATTTCATTATTAATTCATTATAATCATTAAAAATATACAAATAAAATTAAAATAAATTAAAGTATTAATTATTCAAATATAAAAAATAAAAAATATAATGACAAAAAGAAAATAATATAAAATGATACCTCTCATATATTCTTTGTGATTTTTTGAGTTATTTTTTAATTGATTTTTTTAGTGTCAATTTATTGATATATTAATAAATTAGTAATTAACAAATTACATTACTAGTTTTATTTTATTCATTCATTATATTATTCATAATATCAAATAAAATATGGAAGCATTTAAATTGAATTAATCTAAAGTGTAACTAAAATAAATTTATTAAGCTAATCCATTAAAATAATTTTCTATATAAATATTAGATTTAGGTTAATTTTCAATAGAAATATTGTATTGATATGTTTTTAATGAATTAATAATTATACAAAATGTTAATTGTTTTAACACATGGGTAAATATGTAAAAACATTGATCAATTTTTTGAATTTTTGACTTGAGGGGTTAATGGGGTATTATGTAGACAGTGATGATAAAATGGATAATAGTGAATTCATTGAAGTAGAAGTGACAATCTCACATATGTTATCTTTTCAAATAATTAATTATAAGAAGTTTAAAAATTAGATTCGATTATATTTTTATTTGTGAAAATGTTCTTGAATTTCAGATTTTGCTAATCATTATAATACAAATTAGTGAGAACAATAATATTTAATAACTTATAAAATATTTTCTCTGATATTATTAAGAATCACTCTTTCATTAAAAGAGTATAGAATAAATTTGACTAATGACTAGTAACGATTCAACCATACTTGAACAGACTTTAACTCTGAATATTGTATTAATCGAACAAAATTGTTAAATTAGTTTCAATTTAAGTTTGTTTGTTTGTTTTTTTTTTTGTATTTTTTAAATAATAAAAAATATCATTCTATATTTATATTTTCAATATAATATTTATAAATTAATTTATATTATCCATATTTATTACTTTCTTCGAAAAGATCAAACCAGGAGGGCATGACTAACAGACTAAGAGTGCCAATGGGTCAGGCCGGGTCGAGCCCGGCAAGAAAAATAAAAGTCTAGGCCCGTGAAAATGTGTTTTTTTTTTTTTGTGTGCGTGTGTTTTTTTAATGATTTAATCCCGGACCGGATCGGGCCCGAACCAAAAATACTAAATCCGACTCGGACCCGAATCCGAACTAAGCTTTTAAGTATATGACCCGATCAAGATTTTTTTACCATGGATCAAGCCAAAGTCCAGACGGACTGGTCCGGGCCGGACAGGACCAGATTTTCTGCTATGCCCGCAAATTCTAGTTGCAACGAAGTCCGCGCCAAGTCAAGTCAACAAAGACTTCAAAAATCTTTCGAAATGAAGCAGTTAATTAACAGAAAAAAAACCCATCCTCCCAATTGAATTCCAAAACTCACTCGCCGTTAAATCAAATGCCGTCGCCACCGGCACCAGCAACGCCGTTACTTTCAATGGCAGACGCCGTAGACTCACTCAAACGCTCACTCTCCGACCTTATCAACAACAGCAGCATTGACTTCTTCAAGAATCCATGCTGCTTCACCGGCTACGCCACGCGCCTCCAGCTCATCCTGAACACGCTCCTCCTCACGCGCTCATCTCCTGACGCCCTCCCTGCTTCCGTACAAACTGCGTTAAAAGGAATTGCCGGAGACTTGGCCAAGGCTAATGAAACGATGTCGGTTTACCGAAAGAGAAGCAAGATTTTTGTTCTTATTAATTGCTTGTCTTTGTCCGCTTCTCTCCAGGACCGCACGTTAGCTATCGGCGGTTGGCTCGCGTTGATCGAGTCTTCACTTCACGATCATCCTGAGCTCAGGAAAAAAATCGCCCATCTTTCTTATGAAATGAAACAAGCCCTTTTCACTGTATGTAAGCGCAGCACTTTGTCTGATTATGCTTTTGATCAAATATAATCAGAGTCCAGAGATGAGAAAAATGCTGGGAAATTTGTTGAAAATATTTTTTTTAATTGTTCTTTGGCTCAAAAATGTTTTTTTACAAAGGCATTTGCGGTTTCTTGTGTGTGAAGTTTTGATTTTTTAAATTTTTTTTTGAGGTGATTGTGCATGTTTGTTACAGGTTAATGATTATGAAGAGAGAGTGTATTGGACGTTACAAAAAGAAGGTCAGGGAAGACAAACGACGAAAGCAGTGCAGAGTGGGATAATTATGGACTTAGTAAGAGCTTTAGGTATTGAATCTGACAATCATAATGAACTAAAAGAGCAAATCAAGCAATTAAAGGCTGATCTCTGGCAGTCGAATTCAGTTTCAGAAAGAAGAATCTTGGTTTCATTACAAAGAATTTTGGATACATGGTCTGTTGTCCCAGACGATGCAGCTCTTAACGGGGATATTGATTCAGAAGATTATTGTCACATTCCACCATTTAAGAATTTTTTGTGCCCTTTAACTAAGAAGGTTATGATAGAGCCTGTGGTTTTGGAGTCATCACAGACTTACGAGCGAAAAGCAATTGAGTATTGGTTTGACAGATGTTTGGAAGATGGCAGAGACCCGACTTGTCCTGTTACGGGGCAGGTTTTGAAGTCACTGGAGCTGAAACCGAATATTGGATTGGCTGGAGCCATTGAGGAGTGGGTGACTATGAATATTGAAGTTCAGGTAAATACCATGGTGGAGATTCTTGGTGAGGAGAATCCTAAGGTTGATGGTGTTGAAAAAGTGTTGGATAGTGTTTATAAGATCTCGGAGGAACATCCTTCGAATAGGTACAGAGTGAGAAATGCTGGTGTTGTATTGCTGATTGTTAAAATGCTCAAGAGTTCTTCCAAGAGCATCGGGACGATTTTGAGGAGTAAAGCTCTCTTGGCTTTGCTTAGCATGGCCAAGGATGAAGAAAGCAAGGTACCTAATTTCAGTTGTTTCTTGAAAAGTGCTTAAATTTTACTTTGATATTGTTGTTTTTTTTTCTAATTATATGATAAAATTCTGCAGAAAATAATGCTTGAAGAGGGTGTCACTAAACCGGTCATACATAGTCTTATTAGGAACTCGGAGAAAGAGAAAGAGTATGCAGTGAAATTATTACTTGAGTTCTGTAGTGATGAAGCTTATTGCAGATCAATTGCATCAGAGAAAGGAGCATTACTTCTTCTCTCAAGTGTGGCTGGAAATCTGGAGCATCCTGGTTTATCCAATCTAGCTGAGGAGGTCTTGAAGAAGATGGAAAGAGTGGAGGAAAATGTTCAGCCTTTGGCAGCAGCAGGACGATTTGCACCCTTGATCAATCGTTTATGTCAAGGTATGTTGTACAAGTACTTCTGTCAATTGTGTGGCAAAGTGGAATAGAGAAATTGTCAGATTCGTATATGATGAATAAAAGCATAACTTGGTGTATGTTCTCGTGTTAAAAGGTCCTGATAATGTTAAAACTGAGATGGCATTATTGGTGGGAAAGATGACATTGACAAATAGCTGTAAGGAACAAATTGCCAGGCAATGTGCTAAAGTACTTGTTGAGTTGTTATCGAAGTCAGCTGGAAGAGCTGCAAGCTTGAAAGCTTTGTATAACCTATCAGGATTGGATGACAATGCAACCATCCTTGTTGATTCTGCTGCGCTTCCAGCTCTTACAAACATTCTTTTCAAAAACCAGGATGGTTCTCCAGAATTGAATGAGTTGGCTGCAGCGGCAATTGCAAACATAGTATCGAATCCAGGACACTGGGAGTTAGCATCTGCAAACAAAAAAGGGCAGTCAATGCAGTCGGAACCTATTGTTTGTAGCCTTTTGGGTCTCTTATATGGTGCATCTCCTCGATGTCAAGTGTTCGCACTCCGTATCCTATGTGGAATTGCTTCATCTCCTCAGGCAGCAGGTAATTATTTGTTGATCAATATACGTAAAGTTCATTTTCTAACTGTCACCATGACACTATCCTCATGTTAATTACTTCAATATTTGAACAAATATAGAACTGGCGCTTCATATCCTTTAAAAGCAATGAGATAGTAACCTTCTTTCTGTAAATTTGTTCATTTTGCAGAGTCAGTGGCTACTCATATAAAATCTGGTGATGGCATCACAAGCATCATACAATTTCTTGAACATCCAGAAGTTGAACACAGAACTTATGCTTTTAGGCTTACAAGGATACTCTCAGAAAGGATTGGTCAAGATTTAGCTTATGCACTTGTACCATTTGACAAGCTTGTTTTGTTCAAAAACAAAATTCTAGATAACCAATCAACAGATGGTGAGAGATGTGATGCTGCAGGCATACTTGCTAATATCCCACTCTCGGAGGAAGAAGTGAGAACACTTTTAGAAGCTACCTTCGTAAAATGGATAGTAATCACTATTAAGAACCAACAGAGTAGCTTTAATGGAAGAAGTTCTTGGCCTATATCAAATATGGTCGAAGGGCTTCTTGGCCTCTTAATTCACTTTACAAGGAGTGTCGATCCCCAAACTCTTTCCATGATCAGAGAGCAGCACCTTATGACCATTTTCTGCAATCAGCTCAGTTTTCCTTCAAACGCTAGAGTGAAACAACTAGCTGCTCTTGGATTAAAGAACTTGTCCGAAGCTGGAAAGTCAATTTGTTCAGAGGACTCAGGACCTCAAAACCCCCGCGGATTCTGTGCCTCGTTGGTGTTCATTTGCGGGAAGCCTCCACAAGAACCTACAACATGTCCTATTCACAATGCGGCCTGTGAAGATGATAACCAGCTATGCCTACTAAAGAGCAATTGCATCAAGCCCCTGGTTGATCTTCTAACAGATGGGGATACAAACGTTCAAATTGCTGCAGTGGAGGCACTTTCATCTCTCATTATAGAAACTCCAAAAACTTTCAAAAGAGGTGTTGATGAGCTTGAGCAACAAGGTGTTCTGGATGCTGTGGTTACTCTTTTCACAGAAGTTCGTCCTGGAATTCTCCAAGAGAGAACAGTTTGGATGTTAGAGCGGATGCTGAGGGTTGAAGGTCACAGCCATCACAACTCACTCAATCAGTCTCTAATCAGGGCTTTGGTAGAAGCCTTTAAGTACGGAAATGCCAACACAAAGAGGCATGCCCAGGAAGCTCTAACCAACCTGAAGCAGATATCTGGGGTCAGTGGGAAGGCAAGTCAACCCCGGGCATGAAAGATAATATGAAAATTTATATTGTGTCAATGTTGAACAGTCTGATTTAGGTTTCTACTGTCTATGAAATCAGCACAAGTGAAATTATATATATATATATATATATATATATATATATATATATAATATATATATATATATATCCGGTGTGAAGAGTGTTGTTTAATTTTTATCCCTTCCAAATTTAAAAACTAGGTTTGAAAATTGAAATTAAAAAAAAAAAAAAAAAAAAAAAAAAAAAAAAAAAGACACAAATTCCGAAAGTGAGGTCTTAAAATTTTTTATGTGAAATAAATCTCTCTCGTCAGGCATATAAATTATGATAAAGATTCATCCTGGGACGAGATGCCAACATTACAAATGTGCGAATATTCGCATAAGATTATTAGGATTTTATTTTTATTTTTTTTCCTGGTGACAATAGAGGTGGGCTGATCTTTGAAATTACATATTATTAGGGACGTAACTCCAGTCTCATTGACAAATTAATTGATAATTAAATTTCATGATATGTCAGATTTGATTTATCAAAATCACATGCCATGATCTTTTACCCTTAATTCATCATATTGTTTTCATTAAATTTGTCAGTTCTCTCGTGTCGTGTTATAGGTGCTTTCTAATTGGAAAAACTTTAGTTAAAATTTGAAGTACATTTAATATTTGAATTTAGTAATATTACATATATATTTCATTACCTTTTTTTTTATAAAATCGTTTGAAATCTCCCCATCAAACCACCTCTTCCGAACTTAAGCGGAACATGTAAAACCTCCGGCTATCCTAAATCCTTACGATCAAAACACGTTTAAGATTTCATTAGATGAATAGTCCACTGTCACTTTTCTTGCGTGGACTCGCTCTTTGACATCAAAATGCAAATGGAGGTGTCCATGAGCTACAATTATACCTGTTGGATATATTTGGTGCATAATACTATATTGAATTATATTATATTGTATTCAGATGTATTAAATTTTATATAATACTGTGTTTGGTGTAGTATGTCCCCTATATTGTATTTTTAACATTTTATATTATTAAATAAAATATAAGAATAAAACAAATATTAAAAACCTCCATTGATCAGCAAGTACCGACTATTGTTAAAAAAAATTGTTGATGGTGTTTTTTGTAACAATTATCTTTGAACCGTACGGTATAGGGAATTTTTCCCTTTGGAGGGACGGAAGTTAGGAGGGTATTGGTCACTCCTCGGCCATGCATGATATTCGGACCCGAATTCTCGGATCTGTCCGACCAGAGGACACATGATGATTCAAGTCTCAGAGACCGGCAACATCAGAGCCGAGACCGACCACTATAGCCCGGTAGCTCGGTATAATTTTATCTTTATTCCTGAATCGGGATGATGAGCTCGGATATTTTTGGGTCATGTCGGGAATGACTTGGGTAGTTCGGCACATGGTTTGGCAATGCTCTTGACGACTGACATATGATCGGGGTAGCTTTGACTTTTCCCTCTGACGTGTACCACCGGTTGAGAGACCTTTACAGGCTGTCATTATTAATGGTGAAGTGTGGCAGTGTATAAAACGGCGTGATGTGACAGGAAGTCAGATGACAGATTTGCTTTCGGCGAGGAAGTTGGGGTAGAGAGCCCATCAATTCGCCGAAAATCCGTAAGGCTGACGTCAAAGAGATATTGGAATAGTGTTGTACTTTCCTTAGTATATAAAGGGGTGGTAATCTCATTTATAAGGGTTGGAAAAAATTCATTTTAAGCATCACTTGTAAGAAACGTAACAAAAAAAGCAAACAGCTAGGTTTTCTTTAGACCCTCCTTGAAAACAGGTCGGCCGAGCTTGGTTTAATAATAAAAAGCAACACCCCATTTTGTGCCCGTGGATGTAGGTTGGATTAGCTCCGCCGATCCACGTAAAATCCTCTTTGTCGATTTTGTGGTTGTTTTGTCTTTTGCCAAGTTTGTTTTTGGTCCACCATAACCAAACAAATTCACGTTTGGAGGAGGATTGTCCCGGGGGAGTTATCCCGAAACTGCCCCTGGAACGGAAATCACCCGTCAACAAAAATATATAAATGTTAATATTTGAATTTAATAATATTAGATATAGATTTGGTATTGTTAGAATCTCTGTCTTTGGATGTACACAACGGTATCGATATCACTGGGATCATAACTCATTTTCGACTTAGATCGATTGTCACGACCCCCTCTTTAGAGCGGGTGATAAGTGTGGTTTATACCCACTTATTCCGGCATCCTTAGCCTATTATTTTGTTATGTTTCGAGTCATTTAATGTCATTTATAGTTTATTTTATGTCTTGTTTATAGGAAGCATTAGAACATCAAGAATGGAGCAAATACGCGTGTTTTGGGACCTATTGGGAGCATCGGACTCGAGAACAGGCAAAACCAGCATCAACTGCGCACTGAATTTAAAAAGGTTATAACTTTTGATCTAGAAAGAGTTACGAGACTCAAATATATCGATTTGCATGTACTCGATGAGATCTAGTCAATACACATCCTGATATTTTTGCCACGCATCGCGATGCGCCCTTTACTTCGTGCCGCGACGCGAGTTCGCCAGTCGCCGATACAAAAAACCTGTGGCGCCCCGCGCGCACCAGAAACTCAATTTTTAGGGTTTTTAGATGCCCAATGACCCCAAGGCTCTATTATAAATTGATTAGTTCATCCAAACTCAAGAGAAGAGGCTAATACACAGCACAAAACACACAAACACATATTTTTATAGATCCAATGAGGAGGATTGAAGAGCGACAAAAGGAAACGAAGGCGATGATGTCCGAAGAGGAAGAGATTCAATTCGGGTTTTATCTTCTTGTTTCTTTCTTAGAACTCTAATGATTTCCATTAGATTCATGACTTTGTTTTCATTGTTTTTATATATTGTCATTAACTAAACTCCTTAATTCTGGAGAATGATGTAACCGATGCTTGAACCTTATATTGATTGTCGATTTTGTTATGAAGTTTTATTAAGTTTATTTATATTCTTTTGAGTTTAATGCTTCTTGGTTGTTGGCCAGAATTAAGATGATGAATGTTTAGAATATATCACTCGAGAGATGGGATTTTGAATAGATTTAGAGAATATAACTTAGGAGTTTTATAGAGTTCGAGAGAATATAAAGTTCCTTTGAAGTCGTTAATATAGAATCACAAAGCGTAATGAGTTGTTAACTACTGGATTTTTATAGAGATATTGAAGTCTGTAGTTGGTGATATTTTCACTGATGCTCGAGAGAGGGAGTGGATAATTTCGGAGTCTTGACTTATAAGCAATTTAACTGAACAATGATTAATTGGCATGATAAATACATAGGGTATAGTTAGGTGAAATCAAACTCTAGAATCTCTATCGTATTAGTTCCTTCTATCTAATTAATTCATATTTTATTTATTTATTTGGGTTATTTACGTTTTACTACTAAAGTTATGATAAAATAACAATTGGGTACTATGAATATTAATATATTACATTTTACTACTAAACTTATATAAAATTTAACATTTTACTATTTTTTCATCCAAATCGTTAGTTGACCGTCAGTTGACCATGACATCATGCTGACATCATAAGGATAAAAGAGTCTTAACCCACAAATTATTATAAATTATAAATATTCTAAAAAAAATTAAGGGTAATTTTGTCATTAAGAAATGAATAATAAAAATAAAAACTAAAAAAATATTGATAATATGATTATTTATTGTCTTTATTATTCCCCTCCATTGCCAATAATATAATTGAACAACGAATTAATGATTCTTGAGTACATCTTTTTTATTGTTATACTTTAAAGTATTTTTGATATTATGAGAATGTTAATTATTAAATTATTTTGGTAAATTAAATTCTTTATTTTATTGGATTTTATGGACAGTTTAGAGACTAAAATATTTTTATAAATGTGATTGTTGATTGCATCTCTTTTATTATTATATATAAGATTTAGATATGTTTTTAAAGGGTATAATTGTAATTTTCACTTTTATTTTATTTTGAGGATAAAACAGTCTTTTTAAATGTCAACTAACGGTTTAGATGGAAAAGTAGTAAAATATTAAATTTTATATAAGTTTAATAGTAAAGTGTAATATGTTAATATTCACAATACCCAATTGTTATTTTATTATAACTTTAGTAGTAAAACGTAAATAACCCTATTTATTTAAATCTTTATTAATTGTCGTCTAAATAAAGTTAGGATTATCAATTGTAGTATTTAGTGTGAGTTAACACAATCCATGTGGGTTCGACACTCTAAACTCATTTATATTAAAACTTGACACCGTACACTTGCGGTACGATATAAAATATCACAACAAGTTTTTGGCGCCGTTACAGGAGATTGTTTGTTTAAATCACATTAATACTACTACCAAGTAATCATAGATTTAATTTAGATTTTTATCTTTTATTTTTAGTTTATATTTATTTTAAGGACTATCTAAGACAAAAGATACTCATAACAAAACAAAACTCCTCAATAAAACAAGGTTTGCTAGCACGATTCAATATAATAATGGATTGAAATCATTGTGAGAGTATCAACATCTCACATCCCAAGGTTTATCACCATATAACCTAGCATAAATGTGCAAGACGGAGACTGAACCACACGCCTATGCTAACCTCGCATAACCTCGCATTTCCAACCACTATTATACTAAATCCAGCAACCTAATAATAATGACACACATCATCCAATACAGCACACATTATCGCACTTCGTCTATCAATCTCATCTCAAAGTCACAGAGTACTCAAACATAGACCCGGCCACGGTTCCGGTTCGGAACCGGAACCGAACCGGTTGGAACCAGAAGGTTCCGGTTCCAACCGGTTACGGTTCCGGTACCGGAACCGAACCGGAATGGGACCGGTTCGGTTGGGGTTCCACCCCAACTCGAACCGGTCCGAACCAGTGGAACCGTACGGTTCCACCGGTTCGGACGGTTCCAACTCTCTGCCAAAAAAAAAATTAACAAAATAAAAAAAAAAATTTGTTATATAAAATATTAATTACTAATGTACCCCTAATAACGGTAATAAAACAGTTATATTTAGGGGCATATTTGGTATCAAAAAAATTCTAAAATTCTATAAATAGGATTCATTTTTCATAATTTCATCACACCAAATTCTCAACTCTCTCATTTTCTATAATTCTCTAGTTCTCTTATTCGCAATTATTCAATTTTCTTATTTTTCTTCCTAATTTCTCAAACGAAAAATGGCAAGCTCATCTGAGAACATAATGTCAAATATGCCAACCCAAGAGAGCGGCCCTAGTGTCAGTGCACAATCACGGAGAAGAGAAGTTAAGGCTCGGTCCTCGGATATTTTCAAAATTCATTTTAATTTGGAACGCCTAGAAGATGATTCACAACGAGCAGTTTGCAACTATTGTGGGGTTATCTACAAATTTTCAGGTGGATATGGCAATATGATCAAGCACATGGAAAAACATCATCCGGTTGAATTTGGCATTGATACGACGCAAACTCAAATGGCCAGGTACGCATCATCAAGTAGATGTACGAGTGCTTTAGATTTATTTAAATATTCTGATGCAAAAAATAGAGAAGAATTTGCGAAATTAACTTGTATGGCACATCTTTCTTTAAGCTTTGGTGAAAAACTTCATTTTACTAATTACGTGCATAATGCTTTAAACCCTTCTGCATGTAGAATGACTCGAAACACAACAAAACGTCATATTTTTAAATTATACAAAGATGGTAAAATTATTTTAAATGAAATATTTAAAGAGATGAAAGGTCGTATTTCTGTATGTTCTGATATTTGGAGTGATCATTGGCAAACACACTCATACATAGGTGTGACTTGTCATTGGATTGATGCATCATTTACCATGCAAAAACGACTTATTGCATTTAGAGTTTTTGATGACCAACATACTGCACATAATATTTATAGAATGATGAAGGTAATTAATTTTTGATGAATATGGTTTAGGAGAAAAAATTTTAACAATTGGATTTGATAATGCATCTGCAAATACTGCATCCATCAATGATTTAAAAGAAATATGTCAACCAAATTTAGGAGGTCGGTTTTTTCATATTCGTTGTACATGTCATGTCCTCAACTTATGTGTGCAAGACGGTCTAAAATTATTATCACATTTCCTTGATCCAATTAAAACGGCACTTAACTGTATTTGGTCATATTCTCAAATTAAGAGAGAATGGACCAAGTTTTGTAAAATAAATGGTATTAAACCGATTAAATTTTCAAGAGATGTTCCAACACGTTGGAATTCTACTTATTTTCTTTTATGTCAAGCATTTCAATACAAAGATGCATTATGTAGTTTTTTTTCTCAACATGTTCAAAATATCACACTTTATCATAGTCAATGAGATATTTGTGAAATTTTTTTAGATATTTTAAAAGTTTTTAATGATGCTACTTTAGTTTTTAGCGGCGTTTATTATCCTACAACACATTTATTTCTTTTTGAGAGTTTAAATATTGTTGGCACTCTCGATGAGCATGTTGACAGTAGCGATCCTAATGATATTGTTTTGTTAGAAGCCATTACTGTTATGAAGGTAAAATGGTTAAACTATTTTAGAGAAATTCCTTTACTTTATCTTATTGCTGCTGTTTTTTATCCTAGATTTAAATTAGAAGGTTTGAGTGGTGCTTTACAAGCTTATTATGGTTATTTAGGAATATTAGATGAAATTGACATTACTAGATTAATGACGAAATTAAGAAATGATTTAATTGAGTTATTTAATGATTATATTGTAAGATATAACTTAGGAACATTAGGTCAATCTAGTAGTAGCGAACCGGTAATTCAAACAAGACTTAGCGCAGGGGATCGTTGGTTATTGCAACGAAATAAAAAAGCTAGGGATACGACAACTAATAACCCTGAATTAGATAATTATTTATCTACAAATTTTGAGTTTTCTAATGAAAGTTTATGCAGTAAAAATTTTAAAATCCTTGAATGGTGGAACCGGCATCAAAATATATATCCGGTTCGGTTTCGGTTCGGTTCCGAACCGGAACCGAACCGCCGGCCGGGTCTACTCAAACATTTCGATTCATAATACAAACATACAATCATACCTAAAATTTTGTATTCACAATTTATACTCCCATGCTATCTATTACTCAATATAATTTCCAAACATATATATATATATATATATATATATATATATATATATATATATATATAACTATATGTATATTACATTCTATAAACTCTTATATCAAACATCAACCAACAAATAATTATATTAAGGGAATTATCGTGCATTGTACTTACTTCAATCTACACAAAAATTCTTTATATCTCTATGTCATCGCTAAAATCTAAACAAAAGTGAAAAACTACGATTAGGTCCCTATATTTTACAAAAATTATGATTTTACCTCCAAACTTTCCAAGTTTTTAATCTAACCCTCAATACTCTCATACATCATCAATTTGGTCCTAAAACTCTCAAATATCACTTATTAACTCTTAAAAATTAGAAATTTCATATATGCATGCTAATTGTACTAAATCTATGATTTAGTCTAAAATTTTTAAAATCTTACATTTACACCCCAAAACTGTAACAATAAAGTATCGAACTCCAGCGACTTCCAAATCCCAAAACAAGGTGATCAATGGTTAGTAGACTCAGTACAATTCATGAGGATCACAATGGTAGTTGTGGTGATGGCATATGCATGGCGGTCACCGACGAACGGTCAAACGATGATAACTCTCATTTTTGACTTGTTTCATGACAACCGAATGTCTGACTTAGGCAATTGAGGTGCCTACACTGCGTATTTCGATGAGGGAAAAATGATGGTCCGAGAGGTGTTATTCACGCACGGCGGAGCGTAGAGCAACAACATGGCGGAGCGTCCGGTAGAATCTGATTGTTGGACCGGCGACGTTAGTTTCGTCTCGTTGTGAGGATTCTCCTAGAGTGGTCACTTGCCATAAACGAAGGTCGGAGGACTTCAAATCGTCACTTTTTTTTTGGATATGGTAAATAGATTAACCAAAGAAATCATTAAAAAAAAAAGCACATGGGCATACCTCAAAGAGAACAAGCTAAAGAGGACAGACCCTTCAAGTTAAATAACTAGAGCCAAACTGACAAACAACAAAACAAACAAAGAAATCTCATAAAATGTCATCGGAAAAATGTCAAGAACGATGAAGCCATCTATTTTCATAAGATGATTTCAAGTTCCTTAATAAACTAGCACGAGTCCGTACAATATAAATAATATCACTCTGAAGCACACTGGGGGGCCGAGGAGGCTCACCGTGAAGTCCAACATTTCTCTCTCTCCAAATAAAATATATAACAGCTGCAAAAGAGATCCAAACAATCAAGTGACATAATGAACCCCTACAATACTACTCCATCCAAGAGACTGTATGAGGCCAATCGCGATAGCTCCAAACAATACTACAATTTGCCAAGGTATAAGACCAAACCTGAGAGGAAAAATGGCACTGAAAAAAAGGTGATCTACATCCTCTGCCCATACTCTTTCTCTCTCTACTGGTTCGTTTCTCTCTTTATTGGTTTCAACTTTCTCGCCCTCTCACTAGTCTCTGGAAATAGTTTCAATAAACTTCTCACTTTCTATTTCTCTCACACTAAACACACATAAAAGGAAAAATTAGTGTTGGATTTTGTTTTTATAATTTAGAGTTAGTGTTGTGGTTATATTAGGTTTGTGGGTGTGTGTGGTGGATGAGTTTTAGAGGATATGGAATTTCAGTTTAAGTTAAATATAAGTTAAAGATAATAAAAACGTGGTCTCACATCGATAGTCAAAGTTTTGAAAATGGAGATTCCAATATTATCAATATAATATAAAAGAGTAATGATAAATAAGCACATAAACAAAAAAAAATTAAAAAAAAAAATTATCATGACAAAAGTATTTTTTTTACCCTTCATGTGCACAATTATGTGCTCATTTATGTGCCTATATCATTTTTCAATATAAAAACTTACATGTTTAAGACAAAGTTGATGACAATAGTGGTAATTCCTGATTATCAACGACAATGTAACACCCCAGATTATTTTTACCCATATTTTATTTTATTATTTTTGGTGGGTAGAAATTTAAGGATCTAAATTATTAAGTTTGTGGAAGTTGGAATTAAAGATGCGGTTAAGGTCAAGTTTAGGGTGGCAAACGAATTTTTGCCATATTAGTATTTATTTATTTATTTTACACACACTGTTAGCATATACGAAAGAAATAAAATAAAAGATAAGAAAGAAAGATAAGAGACAGAGAGAGACGTAAGGGTGAGAGAGAGAAGAAAGAGAAAAGAAGAAAAAAAAAAGAGGAAATATAGTTTTGGTCCCGATCCGACCAATCCGTAGCTCAAATCCGACCGAGTCCTTAAGGAAAAGTGTAGATCTCGTTGAGAGGATCATTTTGGTGGTGGTTTCATCTTGGGAAACTTCCATTTTTGTAGAGATCTCGGTAAGAAACTTTTTATGGTTTTTCTTGATTTCCCGTTGATCCGGAACTCCGATCGACGAACCGTCAGCGCCATTAGATCCGGGAGAGAGAGGGGAATGCTCGGCCGTCGGAAAATTTCCGATCGGACCGGCGCGTGGAGCTCACACGCTCCCTATGTGGCGGCGCGTGAGGCCTACGTGCGGCCTGGCCAATCGGCGCGTGCCCACCACGTGCCGGACAGAATTCTCATGCTGCTTTTCCCGAGTCTCCTCCGCGAATTTCAGACCATTCCGAGTAGTAACGGACCTCCGAATCTTAATTTTCGTTAAGTTTACGAGAGCGACCGAACCGCGTTTCTCGCATATTCGTTCATCTATTCTAGTTAGGATTATGTTCCTTATCGTAAATTCTTTTGTCTGTTAGGTGATCGTGATACTGTAAGCAGGGACGGTCCTGCTGCCTAGTTCCTTTATCTGTAGTCAGCTCACCAGGTGCGTGGATAAACCTGTAACATTGATGTTTTCAAAAGTATATAGTATGTATGTTTTCTTAAATGAATTTTAAGGTAATGCATTAAATGAGTTTATTTTCAGAAAGTTATATATTTTGCTATAAGGTATGGATCGAATATTGATTATGTTGAAATCATGTGTTTGTGATATATGAGAAACTTGCATGATTTGAGATATACGAGCATGTATTTTGGAAATGATTTTTATGTTAGGATGCACCCCGTATACTTATATGTGCCAGATTATTGCCATGAGATAAGGTCTCATGTTGCCAGTTATTGCCGTGAGATGAGGTCTCACGTTGCCAGTTTGCTCCGGATGCCAGTTTTGCCGTGGGGAAGCCCCATGTTGCCAGCTTTGCCATATTGTCATGAGGTTGTGCATATAGATGAATAAACAGATTTATCATTACAGAGTATTTTTGAGCAGTATGAGTTTTATGAGAAATGAGATTTATGATTTGAGTTTTATGAGAAATGAGATTTATGATTTCAAGTAAATGTTTGAGATATTGATTTACAGCTTATGTATTTATTTATATTATGAAAGACTTGTTCGATCCACTTTGTTACTTGATTATCCACGGCACTGAGCTGTGATCCATTGCACTAAGCGTGAGCTTACCTCCCTATTCCTTAACATTTCAGGTTTAGCAGATTAGTAGATCGTTCTTTCATCTGCTGTTTCGTCATCATTCCTGCCAGTAGAGAAAAAGGTTGTGCCAACAGTAGAGTGTCTTTATTATGTTTTGAGACTGTATTTCTAGATATGTATTTCTTGGGAGAATTTGTTATGTGGTTATAGTCATTGAGCCTTTAATTGATACTGAAGTTATTGTGTTTCATTTATGGATATTATGTTGAGTTTGATCATGGAAATCCTAGTTTTATGATGATATTTTATTTTCCAGTTTAGATTTTTTCCTTGTATTTGGAGGATTAGTCCATATTACAGGGGAAACTCTGCCAGTTTCTAGTCTCCGTCTCACCTCTACCCTACCTAAGGGGACGGGTGTGACAGACAATGTACAATGAACGAATATGGTAAATAATAGATGTAAAAAATAAAATCAATTAGAATCGTATATTTAATCATAGTTCTCTAAGTAATATAAGTTCTTTAACATTCTCTCAAATTAATAAATTTGTCTTCTAACTTATTCCACTTCATACTTCTTTTATTGATGGAAACTAAAATTTCCAATTCAAATATAAATTTGTGTAGGTTATGAATAAATTTATAATTAGCTTAATATAACTTATGATTCTTGAACTTCTACTAATAAATAATTGAGAGTTAATGAAGAAAATGAAAAATTAAACGTTAATAATTTTAGAAAATAAAAAGTTGAGAAGAGTTAAAAATTGAAAGATTATAGATTGAAGAATATGAGAAATTGAACATTAATAACGTACTTAAAATGAATAGACATTTAATTAATATATTTTTATTCATTAATAATTTTGAAAAACAAAGAAAATGGAGGAGTTAGGAAAATAAAATGTTAGAAGTTGAAGAATGTAAAAAGTTAAATATTAATAATTCATTTGCTAATGTTAAAAGTCTCAAAATCAATGATGCACAAGTGGACAGCCTAATAACTCATTTATTTATGTGGATAGCCTAAAAAATAAGGATGCCTACATGGACAATCTTAAAAATAAGTTATTTATCAGCTTTTATATATTAAATAGATAATAATAATCAGTGGTAATAATATATTAGCATAATATAGCGAAAGTTTGATGCCAAACGTTAGTCTGTATTAAAGACTTAGTACAGATTAGGGTAATACGTGGTACCAAACATGCCTTATTAGTCATTACTTTTAACCTATATAATATTTATGATATTATGTGTCAGAACATGTTTGTGTATTGAATCCCATATACGATGACGATGTGATGCTGGCTCTTATACTAATTGTTATGAAAATTAGATTATTGTTTTTAGATGTGAGATTTAAGATATATATGTATGTAACAAACATGAAAGGCAAAGCTATTTTGTTATAAAAACTTATCCTCCTTAATATATATATATATTTTAATTTATCTATATATATTATATATATATATATATATATATATATATATTTTAATTAGTATATATATATATATTATATATTACTTCAAATAATATTTCCTCAGTATATATATATATATATATTTTTTAATTTATCTAGAAAACAAAACAAATGTAAAACAAAACAAATGGTAATTGAAAAATATTTTCCATAACAGCTTAAAATAAATGCTATAAAAACTTATCCTCCTTAATAGCAGAATGCAGTCACCCATAAAATCCTAATTATAAATTACTTCAAATAATATTTCCTCAGTATATTCTCTTTTACTTTCGAGATCTGGCTTCACTTTTCACATCAAATTTCATCAATTTTCTTTAATCAAATTTCTGCAAGAGCTGGAATTTTTGGTCTAATTTTTTTCATCCATTGAGGTAAGTAATTACTTTCAAACATCTAGATTCTTATATTTTTTTGTAAATGTTTCATATATTATTAGATCAAGATCTTAAGTCCTTTTTTTTTTCCTAATTAAAAATGCATGATTAGGGTCTAACAATTTTATTTTCCCATGTTAATGTTTTGAATTTTTTAGGTGAGAGCAAGTTTCTCCTTATTATATGTTGTCATGTATCAATCTCAACAAATCTTAGACACTGTCGATGCTTAAAAAAATAAAAATTATAAGTTTCAAACTAAAAAAACCTTAATACAACAAATTATCTTAATCTTTCTTAAGTAATATTAATAATTTTTTAATTAAAAAAAAGTAATATCTTTTTGGTTAATTTCCCAATTCTATACTCAGTTTGAATCGTTGGAAATTTCGCCGCCAAACCACAACTTTCGGACTTAAGCGGAGTAGGTAAAATCTATGGTTATCCTATACTCTTACAAGAAACACACTTTATGGATTCGAACCCATAACCTCCAAAACTACTCATTCTGAGTTTAAGCAGAGCTGATAAAACCTCTGACTGTCTCAAACTCTTACAAAAAATGCACTCTCTGAATTTGAACCAATGACCTCAATGTAAGATCATGAGCCATACATCATCAAACCACGTCCTTTTGTGGACTTCCCAATTCTGTACCCATATTTATTGGTGACTATATATAGTTTTAAAATTTTTAAAATACATCCAAATAAAAAACATTAAATTCAATAGCTATGTTTGTAGAAACAACAAGTATACGATCTATTGACTATTGCATGATAAGACAATATGATCATTGCAGATTAAGTTTCTAAATAAAAACATCGGTAATAATTACTAATTAGCCTACTAATTAAAAGTCTAAACTTTCCTTGAAAATATTCTTAATCTTAATTAACACCTCAAGGGAATAATATTATTAATAGATACAATATATAAGTCCATAACCGCATAACTTTTTCTTTTTTTTTTGGAAACGATGGAAACCCCGCCACCAAACCACCAATTCTGGGCCGCGCCGCAGGTAAAATCACCGGCTGTCCCAGGCTCTTACAAGAAATACACCCCATGGATTCGAACCCAGAACCTCAAGATGAGATCTTGTACCCTACACCACCAAGCCACACCCCTTGGGACCTATAACCGATAACGTGACTCTCACATCCCATACAAATATATAAAATTTCAAATGTTAAAAATCTAAAGCACTTATTAATAAAATTGTTCAACAAACATATATGTTACTGTAATAAACGAAATTACTAATTCTCAACTATAGATATTAAGCATAAGCACAACCGGGTCGGTCTGGGTCGGCGGGTAAAAGATACAAATAAAATATTTATAACTATTAAAATGTTAAAATTATAATGATAGATATTCATAATTTTATGTTGAGTCAACCGGTTTTTTAAAATCAAACATGTGATTTTTATATACTCTATACAAGTCATATGGACTCAAAAATATTTTTTTAATTTTCAAAATCCCCGTGAGTCAAGTTAAAATTTAGGAAAATTATCTCTGAACCACTTCAGGTTAATTTGGGGAAAATATATGTAGCCACCACAGATTTTTGACAATAACAATGCACCACCTCTGGTTTGTATTTTGTATCAATGAGCTACTTTTTCGTTAACGATGTTAAGTGAATGATGACGTCATAAGAGTATTTTTGTCAAATCATTATATTGTAGTGACTCATAAATACAAAATCGAAAAGTTACGATGTGCATTAATATTATCACAATTATTTGGTGGTGTAGAGATAATATATAAAATAAAATAAAATAAAAAACAATAACAACAACAATAATAATAATTATCTATAATCGAATGATTATTTCATAATGTCAACAAAATATATACAACATGATTTAATATTAACAAGGTAATGAAATCATACAACACAAACTCTCCAAAAAATTTTCACTAAGTAAATCAGTTTCCATTATAAAGTAATAACTAAAATTGCTGACAATAAATAAATACTATTAAAAGATAATGGCTGATGAGATCCTAATAGATTCACGTATACGCTTCCCAACTTTCTCTACAATCACCACATAGATGCACGTCTAGATCCCCAACTATATGCACGCCGAGCTCTCTCACCACATGCACATCTGTCATAACTCCCTCGCTCCACCAGCAACAGCCCCACAATAGCTCCCCACACACATCTATTATAATTATCACAACTAGAACAGTCCTCATGCTATCACACAAAAATGAGAAATATAAAATGTTATTTTTTTTTACAATTTCAATTTAATAATAATATGAATCTATTATATATAATTATACAAATAATTATTCAATTGAAAATTACTATTATTATTAATTTTTTAATTTTTTTAGATATTATATCTGCACCATCAAGGAATTGTGATAATGTCAATGCACCTCATAATCTTTTGATTTTGTATCCATGAACCACTACAATATAGTGATTTGACAAAAATACTCTTATGGCATCATCGTTCACTTAACACCGTTAACGGAAAAATGGCTCATTGATACAAAATACAAACTAAAGATAATACGGTGTCATTATCAAAAATCGATAATAACTATATGTATTTTCCCAAAACCTAAAGTAATATAGAGATACCTTATCTCAATCTTATCTTATCTTATCTATTTATTTGGTCCCAAAAGAAGGGAAAAAATCGCTAGAGAATGCATATTCTTGCTTTGATAGCCTTCTCCGAAAGAGCTTTTCGAATGAACAATGACACACCTAAACAAATGCTTTATAAAATTAATTAACGGATCTTGTATTCTTGTTTCTTTGTTTGTTTTTATTTCATTTTTCTGACATGAGTGGTTCACATTATTTGCTTGCCACGTGTCTGGTTAGGTAATTGCAAGGGAAAAAAATATTATTATTATTTTTTAATCACGTGTAATTATTTTTTATTATAACGTGCACATGACCAATTAAAGGCTAAAGACATTCAAATTCAAACAAATCCTTGGAACGAAGAAAGAAAAGACAAATATGTATTTTTTAAAAAGAGAAAAGCTTGAGATCTGAATTTAGCTCTCTCTCTTTTTTTTAATAGACTATTCATATTTGAGTATGCAATATATAATCTCTTCGCCCCAAATGCGTGATTTGGTGGTATAAGTCTTGGATTCGAATCTATAAAGTGTATTTTTTGTAAGAATTTAAGATAACCGGGGATTTTACATACTCCGCTTAAGTGTGTAAGGGGTGGTTTAACGGTGGAGTTTCCAACAATTCAAAAAAAATAAAAAAATATATATAATTTCTTAGAAATTTGATAACGAATAAGAGTGTTTTTTTTTTTTTTTGGCATTGATGATTCTTTTGCAAGAAAAAAGGGGTTAGAATATTTTTCAAATCTTGAATTAATGAGTTGCCTAAAATATCAATACCATTAACATATATTAGTGAATTGCTTGATATTTTACGTTATCGATAAATTGTATATTCAATTGTCCCTGTAATTACCCACACTCGAATAAATAGAGATAACTATACAATATCTCATGAGTAGAGTTAATTTTTTTCTATCCCCTCGAAAAAAAAATATGGTCCATAAGGAACGTGACTTGTTAGTGTAATATTAAGTATCTGGTTTACAGGAGATTTCTAACGTTTAGAATTAATGTGTGGTAATGATACTTGACAATGTTTCCACCCACTAGGGGTGTGCATCGGTCGGTTCGGTCGGTTAATCCTTGATTTTTTAACCAAACCGAAATTTTCGGGTTAAGTAAATGTTTAACCGATTTAACCATATTATGACACATAACCATTAACCAATTTAACCATTATATTTCGGTCGGTTTTGGTTAATTCGGTTATTAACCAGTCCAACAAATATAAATTCATCAACTCAACATTCAACAAAGCAATTTAATACAAATATAAATTTATATTCATCAAATTTAATATTTAACCAAATATTATGAAATTTTGGGTTTCTTAATAGCCAATAATTTAATAATTTTTGGTTTTAACAATTTATCTAACAATCGGTCTATGAAATTTTGTTATTTACTTATTTAGGGTTTTGAAGCATGTATATATTTTGGTTAATCGGTCGGTTCGGTTATACGAATCTCATAACCGTAACCGAATAACCGAAAAAGTTAAAAATTTTAACCGAAAAAACCGATTTAATCACAATAACCGAACCGTTATAAAAAAGTGAGTCGGAACGGTTCGATTAATCGGTTAAAACCGATTAATGCACACCCCTACCACCTACAAGGTAAACAAAACTCCTCTATTGAATTATTTCTTTCAAACCTTTCACTCTCTTTAGAATTTTCAGCCTTCGAATAGTTTAAGAATGTCATTTTTCACATTTTCTAAAGCAACATGTTTGTTTGTCCAAAAGAGTATCCAAATTTACAAATACCAAAACACATAGTTATCGTGTTAGCTTGTTCATCATATTCGAGTATAGTAATAATTAATTCTCCTTTTCAAATCTTTATCGAGTTACGGTAACAATTGTATGTTTATGACCAACATATGTTATTAATTTTATGTCTTACATTGAACCTAGAACATCCACTTTTCACATAAATATTCAATATGATTAATGAAAATAATAATATACATGACTAACACATGTTTTTAGTTAGTCCACGTATGAAATAAAAATCACGACATATAATAATATTCAACAATGTCATTACGCACGAAGAATTGAGATAAATAAATTAGTGCGAAAATTTCCTAAAATATTTTCATATATATATACATAATGATTTAGCTTTTGTACTTTAATCGTTTAACCCCTTACTCCAAAAATTAAATACTCTTTCTTTAACCATAAAATATTTACCTGTAAAATATTTACCGCTAAAACAATTGATACTTAGACGATGTTTCTATCCGAAGATTGAGATATTATATAGTGTTTCTAAACATAACGAGTAACATTATTTGGAGATAGTTTTAGAAACAATTGATACATGTAATTTTATTGAGATCTCAAAATTTGATCATAAAATTAGGAGTCAAACCTCATTTTATAAACTAAAATTCATTACAAAATAATGATCACCCCGAACATCATTCAGTAAATAAATAATGTAACAGTATTTGTCTTTAAAAAGGCTACGTGAGATGGACAAATAGGGCATCATTGCAACAAAGTTACCATGAAATGTACGGTCGGGCAAAGTAAGACGGCTCTACAAAATATTGTCAACACGCACAAAACGGCTACAAGACCCCATGTGGAAATTATTTATTATTATTATTTCAAAAATAACTTATCATTAAAGTTTTCTCAACTTTCTCACTGTAGTTACAGTAATTTATTATAGTTCACTGTAACTACTGAGAGAGTTGAGAAAACTTTAGGGATAAGTGTGTGTAAGTATATCATTGCTCTTATTATTTATTTTGGAAATATTAGAAATCTGACCGTCAAATTATCTGATTCAAATTGAAGTGAAGCACATAAAATTATCGATAACCATAAATTCTGAAAATAAAATACATATTTCAACTTGAATTCAAAATTTAACAATTAAATTTTAAATTATTTATCACCACATCACGGAAATTATCAAGAGTCAGTGAACGAAACGTTTATAATCCCACACGTTGACATGGTCCACAATTGACGTGTCTAGGTTTTCCAGATTAGACACTTGCACACATACACAGAGAGCACTAACAGGAGCAGCTACCAAAAGAAAAGAGAATCTTTGCCGCTTATATATTCGCATTTAACTTGCCTTTGCTTTTGCTTCTTAACATTTTTACAAACAGCTAGCTAGCAGCAGCAGCAGCTCAGAGCTCACCTCTTGGTTTGTTCTGCTGCAATGGAGAAAGAAAGAAAGTTGAGAAATGAAGTTAATGTTAATGGGGTTGTTGAAAAAGTAATGAATGGTGGTGGTGGTGGTTTCTTTGACCCAGCAGCTCCTCCTCCATTCAAGATTGGTGAGATCCGAGCTGCCATTCCAAAGCATTGCTGGGTCAAGAATCCATGGAGGTCTTTGAGTTATGTTCTCAGAGATTTGCTTGTGGTTCTTGCATTGCTAGCTGCTGCTAATCACTTCAACACTTGGTTCTTTTGGCCACTCTATTGGGTTGCTCAAGGAACCATGTTCTGGGCCATTTTTGTTCTTGGACATGACTGGTATGGACTATAGACATACATTCTATAAAATCTTTGCCTTTTTTTTTAAAAAAAAAAATTAATTTTGTTGCTGCATTTTGTTTTCTTTGATGTGAAATGTGTTTGTGATTCTGTTTTTGGATTATTTTTTTCCTTTTGTACAGTGGCCATGGAAGCTTTTCAGATAGTCCTTTGCTGAACAGCATTGTGGGACATATCCTGCATTCTTCAATTCTTGTACCTTACAATGGCTGGTAACCTTTTTCAGATCTTTAAAATTTTCAATTTTTCTAATTTACTTGTGTAAGATTATATGCATAAAAATTCTTGAAAAAAAAATATTTTTACAGGAGAATTAGCCACAGAACACATCACCAAAACCATGGCAATGTTGAACATGATGAATCTTGGGTGCCGGTAAACGGTTACTTATTTCATGGCATAAATTATATGTACATCTATTTTATGTGACATATATATATGTTACATTTATGCTGCTATAGTTACAAATTTGCTATTTCTAATAGTTACCTGAGAAGATTTACAAGAAACTGGATTCTAGTACAAGGACTCTGAGATTCTCATTGCCTTTACCCATGCTAGCATACCCTCTATATCTGGTGAGCATGTTAAATCTGAACTCTGAAGTTGTTACAGTTACCTTGTTTCGTTCGTTACGATTCAAGGAAATGAACAATTTTAATTTCTGTGTGTTCTGCTCTGTTTGATTTGTTATATAACACAGTGGTATCGAAGTCCTGGAAAGGATGGATCTCATTTCAATCCTCACAGCGATTTGTTTGCACCAGAGGAAAGAAAACAAGTAGTGATATCAACTGCGTGTTGGACTTCGATGTTTGTTTTGCTTGTGTGTTTATCCTTTACATTTGGTCCAATCACAATGTTTAAGCTTTATTTGGTTCCTTACTTGGTGGGTATCAATCTTTCCAAACATCTCTTTCTTGATTTGTTTCATACATCTTCTTTCCTTTTCTGATTGTGATTTGACATTCGCTTCAGATTTTTGTAATGTGGCTGGATTTTGTAACTTACTTGCATCACCATGGCCATGATGAGCAGAAACTCCCTTGGTATCGCGGCAAGGTAACATGAAAATCAATTCATTCTCATTTCAGAAAAGGCTTGCAAATTTAGGCATAACTAAGAAATGAATCTGGTTTTTTTTTTTTTTTTTTTTTTTTTCTCTTCAGGAATGGAGTTATTTGAGAGGAGGGCTAACAACAGTTGATAGAGATTATGGCATCTTCAACAACATTCACCATGATATTGGCACCCATGTTATTCATCATCTCTTCCCTCAAATCCCACATTATCACTTAGTAGAAGCTGTAAGAACATGATCTCCAAATCTGAAATACAAGATCAAACAATTTGAGGCTTATTTATTTTGAGTTTGATTATAACTGTTTGATGGCTGCTTTGCCTTTGATTTGCAGACAAAGGCAGCAAAGCCAGTGCTGGGAAAGTACTACAGGGATCCAAAGAAATCAGGGCCAATTCCATTGCATTTGATCAAGAATTTGGTGAGAAGCGTTGGCCAAGATCACTTTGTGAGTGACACTGGAGAAATTGTCTACTATCAGACTGACCCTCAGCTGCAAATATTTTCGGCAACCAAATTTGAATGAATGGACACTTGTTCAAGGCCTATAATGTTGTTTCAATAACTCTTTTTTCTCTATGAATTTGAAGTTTAGTTTACTTTTTGTCCCCAAAGCTTGAAAGATCTTTATCTCTTCAGCATGAAATCAAACTCTTCCTCTTACTATGTTATCTTTTGCTGCTACCAAATTTTTGTACTCATAATTTCAATTTACAAGCATGCTTAATGAAATGAACCAAAATCTGAAGGCCCAAATCGGTTAAATTAGAAGCAAGTCCAGGCCCAAATCTATCAAACTTGGATTAGATAAAAAAAGGACCCATAATTATGAACCCAACTCAAAATCCCATTTTCCTTTGCCCCTTCTACAATCTTTAGAATATGAAATTGATTTGATGAGTTCAAAATTTCAAATGTGGAACCAAACATATCTGCAATGTGGTCCATTAGGCATTATAAACTTTATTACACAGATTAAAAGTCAAAAACTTGAATTAAAGGGAAAGAGAATGGTTAAATGGGCATGGGACCCTTAGCATTAAAAAGTTCTTCGATGTTTGGTTAAATAGGTAATACTTTGGTATGTAATTTCAATTATATTTTTAACCATTTATTTCTTTAAAAGTTCAAATCGGGGTGATAAATTTTTTATTAAAATATTTGAAAATTAATTTGATTACCGTCTCTGAGTCATTTTTGCACTTCAATGTACTATCCATAAAATTGAACATGATAAAATAAAAAGAAATAAAAGGTTTCCTCAAAATTGTTCATTTAATATATTGATCCATAATTAAAATATAATTTTCAATATGAGATGGAAACAAAACAAACAAACAGAGTTTGGTCGGTAGTACCAATTGCATTACATCAAGGATTTGTCTTTGGCACAACCGGGAGAGAGTTTTAAGTGGCTTTTAGTTTGAAAAATACAGTAAATATGAAGTCAGCAACTTCGGCGGCAAAACCCAAAAGAAGAATTGTTAAGTTCAGTGACATGTACACACAACATTGCCAGTCTTTCTCCGCTTCTGTTGACACATCTATCACATTGTGTCTCACAACTTGCAATTCTATGTATATGCTCTCTATTAGTTGCCTAGAAGAAATCTCACCGTTAAAACCACTCATTATGGACTTACGTGGGTTAGGTAAAACTCCCGATTATCACAGGTTCTTATAAGAAACGTACTCTTTGAATTCGAACTCATGACCTCAAGGTGAGATCTTAAACCCTATATCACCAAACCACATCCATTAGAGACTAGATAAAAATACGTGTTTATGTGATATTTCCCGTAGTAAGTAAAACATAATGACAAAAGATTGTTTTAGTGTATGGTTATTGATTTAGAAATTCTAACCTTTATAAAATGAGATGGGATTTGTTTATATATAAAGAACTTACCGTTGAATTAAAAATCCCAATTATCTTGGACTTTGAACCATTTCGCATATTCTTGACCCGAATCTCTCAGCATGTAGAGTTGATCCGATCTTTATGGATATTTTGATCATGGTGTGGCAAATATTAACAATCTCGAGACAAATTTAAAAAATATGATAATCCACCTCGATCAATCTATACGAATTTTCCCACAGCTCACATGATTAAAAGAAATAACTTCCTCAAACTCTTTAATAACTTTCTCTCAGTCGTTATTTTCATCCCAATAATAAAAATCTTAATCGACGTGATATTACACATCACGTTCCAAATGGGCGTGATTTGGTATTGTAGGGTTCGAGATCTCACATTGAGGTCTTAGGTTCTAATTCAGTGAGTGCGTTTTTTGTAAGAATCTGGGATAATTAGAGGTTTTACTTGCTCCGCTTAAGCCCGAAATGAATGATTTGACGGTGGAATTTACAATGATTTAAAAAAAAAACTATATTACACATCAGTTGTCTCATAGAATAGAGGGAATAAATGTTTTGAATTGCAAAACTAATTTTTTCTTTAAAGTTGTACTAACCTAGATTACCATTTTAATCTAATTGAGATAAACTAAAACATTACTACCATCAATCATTAATTATTGGCCTTAATCTTATAAACAACACAATGTGACCAAAATCAAAATCTTTTTTCTTTAGTGTTGAAAATTCCGCCATCAAATCACCCGACTTGAGTTTTAAGGGGAGCATGTAAAACTTCGATTGTCCTAGGTTCTTATAAGAAACACACCATCTGGATTTGAAACCAAGCCATATACTAACGAGTCAAGTATTTGGGGACCAAAATCAAAACCCAGTCAAACTTTGTCTCTAATTTGAAAAATGCAACTAGCTTATCACTCACAACGCGCTCAAAGAGAGTGAAAAACATTTGGCAGCAAAAAAAATTGACAGGACAACGCGCGTGGCAACATGTTTCCTGCAACAGATTCTGAAATGCCCATTTGCCCCCACTGACTCACATTCAAACACAAAGCCCGCCACCAACTACTACTTCAGTTGCTCTTTTACAACATTCAAATCATCAATCTTTTAGTTTTAGTTAATTAAAGCATGCCCGAGTCCATAGAATTGTCATCACGTAATTCATCTATGTCGCCGCCACCACCACCGTCATCATCATCATCTGCAACTAGCACTGTTACGTGTCTTGCTGGCATTTTGCGTCGAATGCTTTGCTCTCGTAGCCTCCCTACTCATCCTACTGATCTCATTACGGAATCAACTTCAGTTACTGCTTGTGACAACCAACAAGGATTGGAGAATGGTGCTGAAAACAACATTGTTGCGCCGAGTCTTGTGGCTAAGCTTATGGGGTTGGATTCGATGCCTAATGTGATCATAACTAGTACTACTAGCACTGCTACTACTACAAGTTCGATTTCAGGAAGTTGTTCAAGTGATCATGGAATGAAGAAAGGCGAGCATGGAAGAATGAAGAGTACAATATCAACTCCAACTTTTTTTGAGCTTGAGGAGTTCTTTGTGCTAAGCTTTGAAAATGGAAATGAAAAGAAACAGAAGAGGTTAAAAGAGAGGAAATGTGAAAAGGATATTGGAGATTTGAAGCAAACAAGTGAAGAATCATGTGTTAGCTTGGAATTTGTGGAGTTGAGGAAGAATAGGAAGAGGAAGAAGAAGAAAGTTAATGTGGAACTTGAATGCAGCTCAGAAGAATCAAGCCCTGTTTCTGTTCTTGATTTTGATCAATTCGTTAAAGATCATGATTTTCTCTCTTCACGTTAGTGCACTTTTAAATTATTTCTTGTTTGATTTTAATTTAAACTGTGTCCTAATTGACACAATGTTGTTTCAGATTCATTGGAGTCAAATTCAAGAAGGAAATTATCACCAGAGCCTGAAAATTTTGAATGTCAATCGCGACTGCGTAATGACAATAATTTGATGATTCTTGATGATTTGAAGACAAAGAAAGCTGATGGCAAATGTGTGGGATCAAGAAAGAAAGATTGCAAGTATGATCAAATTTGCAAGATGGTTGAATCTGATATTCTTGAATCAAATTGGCTGTGCAGTAGAAAAATCTTGAAGCATGAAGATTTTGAGGACATTTATGCAGATTTTGAGTCACAAATTCTTGATCAGTTATTCCATGAGCTGCTAGTACATCAACTTATTAGACTTCCTTTGTAAATTTTTGACATAAGGATTAACTAAAGGAAACAACTTTTTGATCCATTTTTTTTTTAATTTCAAATTTAAACTTGTGAGGGAAAAAAAATCTCTCTTTTAATGATTCTTCATTGCATACTTAAGCACATGCTAGCTTGTAGTATGGCTTTTGTCCCCAAGGGACGTGATTTAATGGTGTAGGATTCAATATCTCACTTTGAGGTCTTGGGTTCGAATACAAGGAGTGCGTTTTTTGTAAGAGCCTGAGATAGTCGGGGTTTTACCTGCTCCGCTTAAGCGCGGAAGGAATGGCTTGGCGACGGTATTTCCAATTATTCAAAAAAAAAAAAAAAAAATTATAGTATGGCTTTAGGCATTAGGTAACCTCCTCTATATTTAATCATGTAAGGTCATGTTAAAAAAGCACTTAGCAGCCAAACTTTACCTTCATTAGCTGTATAGTTTGAAAATGACTTTTCTTTTTTTTTTTAAAATTTTGTCCCTTTTTGTTTGCTTTCTTTTTGATGAAGAAATGAGATTTCTATATTTGTTAACAGCAATGTAACATCCAGAAACCTGCATGTATGACAAATTCTGTGTGTTTTCCCACTGAGAGGCAATTTAATAAGCAACAATTTTGATTAAAATACTAATTCAGATTTGACAATGCCAAACTTTGAGCAGAATTTGAGGCTATAACTATAAGAATATATTTTTCAACCGGCAAACTTGAAAGAACTTTGCATATTATTTTATCCTCTGGATTCAGGCAAGCAACATTATCCTAATCAAATAGTCCTGGTCATCCTTAATCCGGCAGGCGACGGCGGCCATTCTTCTTGTAGTGGTCACGCCACTAAAATTTACCTGCAAGAAAAGTTGATCAAAGGACACAGAATAAGTTAAAACATTAGCAAGACAGCCTTTTTTTTTTTTTTTTTTTTGGTTTCCTTGGTTCTCAGCTATCTTCCAATTTGAGAATCATGGAATCCACGAATTTCACCATCAACTTTTCATACCGAAAGCAATATGCAGAATCCTAAAAGAAGATTAGGTGGGTGACAATGAACAAATTATTATTTTTTTTCAAAAGTAAGAATAATTGAAAGTTCCAAAATTCCATCTAAGCTAGGAAGTCCGGAAAAGTCTAAAATACCTATGTTAAACGGTTTTGCTGGTCTTTTTATAAATAAAAATGATACACTTACACACACTTTTACTTAAAATTTTACCAACCTTCTCACTGTAGCTACGGTAGATCACTGTAGCTATAGTGAGAAAGTTTCTTTATTAAAAATCGAATTCAGGGCGACGCTCGTAAACACGCATCACTCAACATTTGGCGCTTCGCGACTCTCAATGGACAGCGTCGCGACGCACCCATTTGAAAACAACAGTCCAAACAGTGAAACAACGAGGAAAATTGTTGAACCAATGAACCGGAGCTGCGGAGGTAAAATTTTAAGTGAAAATGTGTGTGAGTATATCATTGCTCTTTTATAAATAATGGTTGAGAGTTATTATATACTAATTTACATATAACTAAATCTTAACCACTTATGAAAAATTTAATACAGCTCGACACGGGATCCAAATTCTTGCACAAAGCAGTACAAAGTCCCAGTGCTTGAGAAATTAGAAGCTGAATACATGTATACAGATTCTTTCTCATGAGCATAAAAGCAACACTAATTCAATAATACAAACACACACACACAAAAAGAAAAGCAAGAGATACTAATTAATATTGCACTATTTTTATTACTTAATTTACTTGTACAACATATGATAATGACCAATAAACCAAATAAATTGGTATGCCTCTTCCTCTTTTCCAGATTGAAATAACTGAACTCAGGCAGTTTGAGCTCATCTGCCTCTACTCTCCCCAGAAGAAAGATCATACTTTTCCGCATCTTTCAACTTGAGATGAATACAAGAACTCAAAACAAAAACGATTAAAACAAATTACATGGGCAATAAGTAAACCGCTATTCTTAACCTAAGCACGGTATGAGCAGAGTACCTTTCATCCTGCTTGACTTGTTTTCTTCATTGGGCTTATACCCTTTTTTTCCCCTTCATTTCCTTTCACTTACTGTTACTAATAACAATTAAAAAAATGGCAAAAACTAGTTAAAGGTTAAATTCATAAAGTAATATATGGGATAATTTTGGTACTAGGCCACCAACTGCTCCTGCTCCATGTACAATTGCTCCACCCAAGCTGGAAGCATCTCTGAACCACCATTGTTAAGATGACACTGCTGCTCCTCAAAGCCAAATTGACCAGATTTTACAGATGGGGTGTCCCTCACCAGGGACTGAACCCAAGACACATCAGGCTCATCAGCAGCTGCTGGTGTTGAAGATTCAGATGTTGCAACACTGCCACTGTTGCTTCTAAAACCGAAAGATGCAGATTTTCGCAGCTTGTTCAGCTCCTCTCGCTGGACACCCCAGTCCAACTTACCATCAGAGGAACCCCAATCAGCCAAATTAGAGGGCATTACAGCAGTTGTCGAAGCTGGTGAAGAAAACCCAGAATGACGACTGACAGCATTTCGTTCAATGAAGCTCTGACTCCGCTTTGCAAAGGCAGCTGACCTTGAACTCAAAACTGCAGCTGCAGTGGCCCCAGAGGGATCAATTCCAAGGGATTGAGATGCCCTAACGGGAGAGGAAGATGTGGGGTAGCTAGAGCGAAGCTGCTGGTTCATGTTATGTCGCATCTGGATGCCAGTAGGAGACTGCAGCTGGGATGCTGAGGGATCCAGTGAGAGTCCCTGCAACATTGAAGGATCAAGGGATCCAAAAATGTCATCAAGGTTAGACGGCTTCACTCCACCAAGCCTATTCAATTCCACAGTTCGATCAGCAGAGGAAGAATACGGTGCCGCAGCAGCCCAGCCAGATGGTGATGAGAGACTCAATATCTCATCAACCAATTGTTGCTGTCTGCGGCGATTCTCTAGCCCAAGTAATTCCATGTCATAATCCATGTCTCTCGCATTACGTGCAGATTTCAGCCTGCTACCAGGAAGCTGCAATGTTGGAGGTACAATATTAGGCTGGTTCCACATGGTTCCGCCCATAGGAGATGAGGACCCAGAGGGAGTCAAGGGAGGAGTTGAAGTAGGAGGTACCATAGAGGATGGAGAACCAAGAGCAAGTGGACTTAATGACAACATGTCCAATGAAGAACCATTCGCTGAGAATGATCTCGGAGAAGGCACTGCTGAACCTGTTGAGGCATACAAGGGACGAAGCTCTTCAGGCTTGTGGGCAAAGAAACACACCCTCCTGTTGCAGTTAGTCTCATCCTTGCATAGACGGGTCCGATACTGGGCAGGGTGAAGCCAGCACTCAAAAATACCATGTGCATATTCACAGGCATCCCCCTGCCTGCATGAACCTTTTCGAAACTCGGGACATGGGACACAGCTATAATGATACTTCCTTGGATCACGACGCCTAGCATTCTCCCCAGGATGAACAAATGGGCACTCTGTCCAATCATGTGAATAAGCCCTTGAGCATGGCTTGACCTTGAAAGTAAACATCCGAAATTCGTCTGTCCCGTATATCCCATTCTTAATATCTGGAAGAGTGAGATCAATCGGATACTCTTTCTTCTCTGCTCCGTCTTTCAATCCCCGAGGTGTTGACATCTCTGGCTGTTCTTGCTCCTCCATTTTATCCACTTGATCACACACACTGTCTATTTCTTCAACACTACCCCTGCCTTTCAACAAAACCTCCAATATCTTCTTCCTTGAACTGAAACCCAAAGAACAATTCTTGGCAATCAAATCAGCAGGCCGGTTTCCATAGGCATCAACAGAATTTACATCAGATGAAGCACCAAGCAAAAGTTTGACAATTTCAACAGAATTAGCAGAGCCACCGGACGCAGCACAGTGCAGTGCCGTGACCCCATCTGAACCACAAGCCCTATTAACATCAACACAGCCAGAGTTGATGACATAACTAACCACATCTTTGCTTCCAAACATAGAAGCAATCATAAGGGGTGTTCTTTCCTCAAACCCCATCTTTCTAGAACCAAATATCCTACCATACCACAAACCCGGCTCATCAATATCACGACCCTCTTCTTCAATTGCCTTTTTGAACCCATATAAATCATCTGAGGCAGTCAGTTCAAGCAAAATTGAAAAATTATAGCACAAACCATCTTGTTTCTGAGAATCAGTATCCATGATTAAACCCGATTGTGTTAGTTTCCTTTTTGAACCACTGCACATGGAAATCCCTTTCTTCTCAGACCTCCAATTAAAAGTTTGACCTCTCTGCAAAATTATAACAGATACCATATTTTACAAATGCTAATACAACTACAAGAATGAGAAACACGGACAAGTAATATTACAGCTTATGACAAGAATTATAAGCAAAGAAAAAAACAAATTAGTAGGAAACAAATAACAAGAAGTGATAATAACAAACTAAGAGATGGCCATGGATAGCACAAATGAACAATTAATGCCATAAAATCATACAAGAAAAACTAAAACTAAACCATGTTACAAGAATTAAACTTGGAGGTACAAAAATTAACCATCTTTAACTAACCATTAAAAACATAATTACACATCCACAAAATAAACACCTAAACTGAAACAGAATCAGTTACATAACTTAACAAACATAACTACACAAACAACATGACACACCTTCTTAATTCTTATTAGGTTCTCTCAAAAGTTTACAACTAAACTCAACTCCACTCCACAAAACTGATGCTTTTGTCTTAAAATTCCCACAAATAGAAAACACCCCACATCTAAAAATCCATTCTTTTCTCACATTTTCTCACCAAATAAACAGAAATCATCACCATGCAAAAAAAATAATCACATAAAAACTTACCTTGATGTTACAAAAAAAATCCTAACTTTGGTTTAGCAATTAGCTTGCAAGTATTAAGCTTTGAGCTTCATTGTTGACACAATGCCTTACAATTATAAAGATATAATAATAATAATAATAATAATAATAATATAGAGAGAGAGACTTTTGGTCTGGTCTTCTTTTATGTGTTTTTTTATGGGTCAAAAAGGCCGGCCTATGAACCATTAACCAAAGCCAATAATACCAATAGCTTTCTCGTTTCCTTTTTATTTAATTTCTTTTATTAATTTTTTAATCGGACAGAAATTTAAATTCAAATGTAGATGTAGATGCAGATGCAGATGCAGATGCACATGAAATGCAAATAGAGAATCAAGAATTAACTCTTTTTCTTTTCAAAGAAAATTAATAGGAAATGGTGGGGTCAATGTCTTTTTAATATTCCATCCATCCTACGAAAATAAATTTACTTTCCTTTTCACCAAATTAAGAAAAATTAGCTAATATTAATATTATGATATATTTTACTTATATATTTCTTAATATATCTCTAATTTTACTCATTATTCCAAATATAATTAATTAATTAATAATAATTTATATTTGTTAATAATAAAAACCATTAAATATGATATATTAGACAATTAAAAAATCAACTAAATTATAAAAATAGAATGTGAACTATAATTAGAGAGGAAATGTTAATGAGTGTCATAAGAGCACTCATTAAGTATACATTTTAGAAAAAATTTCATGGAAAAAAAAAAGTAATTAATGTTTTGACAATTTTTTTCATTTTCCATAAAAGTTATGTGATTTTTTTTTTAAATGGATCATTGATAAGTATTTTTAGGACACCCGTTAGCACGACCCGATAAGGAAAAAAATAATATCTTACTATCACCGAGTGATGAAATGACACGTGTCACACACCCATCAGAGAAAATCTACAATGTAACAGAGGTACCACGTCATACATGCAACAAACCAATCATCTATTGCCACGCGTGCTAACAAATTAAAAAACAACTAAAAATATATATTAAATTATATATGTCATTTTCTAATTCGTTAGTGATACTACATCACCCATACCACCGATCGATATTCCGGATTGTCACGCTTAGCGCGTTTTTGGCCTTGGTGAATGACGTGGGCGTCCGTGCACCATCAGCATGTTTTTAAAATGTTCGTTAATCGGTTTAGTTAAAGTAACTGTCTGTTATTTAGAATTAGAAGACTAACGGATAGAATAGGGACAAGTGTTGTCACACACCTTATCTCATTAGTAAGTGGATATTGTGGCAGGTTCGTATTGGTGAGAATAACATTTCTGAATTATAAATAATTGTTAATGAAATAATTTTCTTGAACTCATCGAGGAATGAGTGCAATTTCGATGGTTTCTAGAAGTATAGTTCAATTTTAATATTTTAGGTCAAAAACATATTTTGAAAATTACGATTTATTTATTGAGCAAACATAGAATGTGGGCGTTGATATTATCTTAAATTGATTGGATATTTGAAGTCTTCAATGATTTTTTAAAGTAAAGTGACGGGTAAAATCTAAATTTAATATTTCTCCTTATTTTCCCAAGATTTAAACCTGTGTATAAAACAAAAAATGCTCAAGTTGAAGCATCATTTGATTTACTTTACAATTATATTATTATATTATGAGGATTTATGGAGAATATTACAATTTTTTTTTTAACTCCGTCATCAAATTATCTGACTCCGACTTAAGCAGAATATGTAAAACCTCCTATCGTCCAAAACTTTTACAATAAATACACCACATGTACTCGAACTAATAACCTAATAACTAAATCATAAGCCTTTTAGTGGGACACAGAAAAATTCCCAAATCATTTGGATTAATCATTCATGATATTTGAAAATAAATAGCAAGAGAAATTTGTGGATAGAATAATTAGAATTGAAATTAAGAAGGATATATTCGATTTAGATTTTATAGGATTATTTTATATTTCAAGAATTTACGAGGATTCAATTGCAAATTTTTTTAAGAAAATATAATCTTATTGTATTCGATTAATATTTTTTTAAGCCCATTAAAATATGAGGATATTCAAAAGTCCATTAATTAATTTTTGAATATTTCATTAAATGATATATTTTGAAAGATTTTAAAGAGTAAACAAATCTATTAAAATATCTTATTTGCATAATAGATTTCTCACCTTATTAATAATTGATTGTCACGTGTATTAACAAAACAATTTGTATAGATTATAAAAAAACTAAATTCCCAATAAATGTCTTAAATAAATAAACAAATTTTATTTGGAAATATGTTCATTACCCAAAAGATTTGATAAATCCACATATTTTTTAAATTTGTTTCTCTTAATTTGTGTTGTCTTAAGATATCCATTTTTATCATATTAGTTAATAAAACTCGATATTTGCTGCTATTTATGATTAAACAAAACCATTACATTCAAATCAATGTCTCCATATAAGATTCATTGTGAAACTTACTTTCATTTTTAAAACAAACCTTGTGATTTTCAATTAAAATATAATTTATAATTAAAAAAATTTGTATTACACAGTTTGTTTATAAAATAAAAAATAAAAAAATGACACATTCCATCAAAATCTTAATTGAATGTATACTCCAAATGGAATATTGAAGTTTAGCTTGAAGACAAGTAACAAAAGGACAATTGATTCCAAATGGATAAGCATGAAGGCCATGCTTTTAAGAGTAGTGCTTGAGTAGGAAACCCTTATAAATTCCACATTGAGATTTGAGACACCTCATCTGATCATCATTTTAATCAACGGCTCTCACTTCACGTTCTTATGTAAACACTTAACACAAATCACTATCAAATGGGTCAACCATTTGAACGGCTCAGATTTCGTTTCAGAGATTGCTAGTCTGGCCTTGAATTCGTCAGCAATTTGAGAATAGAGAAAAGTCGAAGCATAAGGGCCCCACTGAACACAAGCGACAAAGACAATCAAGAATGCAATCAGATTCAGAAAGTGGGACCCACGATAGCGGCCCAGAGACATTTGATGTCATGATCCAAGGGTGGAAAGCTGCGTCTGATGTTGCAGTTGCTGTATGTGATTATTCACACCTAATAGCCCATTAGTCAATGCTCTCATTAAATGTTCTGAACAAATTTAAGCAAGATTTTTAAAAATCTGATTTTTTTTTTTATACCTCTATTATGTTTTCTTAAATGTACATTTTTTTTTTGATTATATGATTAAGAAGAACTTAACCTAAATCCGGAATAGGTGATTTGATGCTGAATTTTCAACGTCAGTTTTATTTATAGTCTTTATAGTCTTGCCCTGAGAATACGAAAGTGGCTTCATAAATATTTCATTTTTTCCTACCTTTTCCTGTATATAAAAGGGCAAAAATAAAGAAAAAGGTAAATGTGATGATGATGATAATGGATGAGTTGAGCAAAGAAGGAAAATTGAGTTGCAATTGACTCATGAGTCGTGAAGCCACCCAACCCAACACAAAAAGCCAATTAAAAAGTTAAAAAAACTTAAGAAAAGTCTCAATAGCTTTTCTCTCTCTGTGTGTATTTTCCAAGAAGTGGGTCAGTAGCTGTGGGTCCACCACCGGCCATATGGTTCTGGGCCTGGGCCTAGCAGAGCCGCCTCCCCGGACCAAAATTTGGAAATCGCAAATCTCCAACTTTTGAACATTTTTTTGAACTAATGGATATTCACATTTTAAATATTGTGATAATTAATTTCAAGGTACCATTTAACCATGGGTTGAGACTTTTTTAAAAGCAGTGGTCATAAATTTCTTCAAAATAATTTTTTTCAAAAATTGTTTTAGGTTTGTGTTACAGTTTAATTTTAAATGTACGAATTAATATATTTAGAGAAATGATATTAACCATGTATTTTTTTGACAAAATCATGATTCCATATCATAGTAATTATGGATTTATCTCATAAGTTCGATAATAATTATCCTAACGTCTCGAAGGAGTTTGATTTTGTGGCAAAGAATTTAAGATTTGATTGACAGGTCTCGGGTTCGAGTTCAGATGATGCATTTTTTATAAGAGCTTGATACAATAGGGATTTTACCTACTACACTTAAGCCCGAGTCATGTGATTTGACGGCGGAATTTCAAACGTTAAAAAAAAAATCCTAACATTATTAGAAAACAACATGTAATTGAACTAAATAGTAAATACATTTTTCTTCATTTCATAAATATAAGAGTGATTAAGCTTGTAAGATAGCTATCATATGATCTAGGATTTAATTCTACTTCTATACACCTTCAGAAAAATCCACTAATTTCTCGCTTTCACTCATCTCACAGTTTCTAAAATGCAAATGTTGTGGATTAAAAGTACCCAAATATTAAAAGGTAAAGGACCCAAAGAAGTGCTTAATAAACCATCAATCCAAACTACGAAGCACTAAGAGGGGTGTGGTAAGAAAAGACTACGGGCTAAAAAGCAATAGTCTTACTGAAAAACCGAACAAATAGAATAGAGCTGAAGGCCCATAAGAAAGCGTCTGGGTTTCTCAAGGCATTAGCTGCACGACTTCAAGCCGGTCTTATTATTTTAATTGTAGTCCACATGTTAAAGGATTTCAATTGTTTTTATTACAATATTATACTATAATTAAAAGTTTCAAAATATAAAAATAATTTTGAACTTCGAGGATACTAGGACCTGTCCTGCATGTTGTTGCTAACTACACAACAAGCTCTGGAAGAGCGAAAATTATATTATGTGCCGGGTGTATATGCCTTCTCTCTCACAACAGGCGGGCCCCACACAGCTGTGGGGCCCGCCTGCTGTGAGAGAGAAGACATATACACCCGGCACATGATATACCCCCTCCTGGAAGAGGCTGATTTCAGGCAGTGGCGAAGCCATACTTTTGGTTTTGTGGGGATAAAAATTAATTTTCGCAGAAAATAATAGATTTTTTTGTTCATTTTAATGTGGACAAATTAAAATTATTTATTTAATAAATTAGATTTTCATTAATTTTTTTGAAGATATTTTAATAAAATTTTAAATTTAGCATGGACAATTACTCTCATTCGCATGAACATAGCTCCATCGTTGATTTCGGGGTCATAATATCATTAATGTATTTAATTAATTATATATATATATATAAAAGTTTTCTAAACATTCCTCTTTTATTTGGTGGAGATTCAATGCATGAAGAATGATTTAGATAAAACTTTTTAAATTACTTATCATTAATTTGATTTTGGTATTAGCAACATTTTTTGTTATTGGTTTGTGTTCATGAGATATTTCAAATATAATTAATGAAATTGGGGATTTACATGTGTTATTGATTTATTATACGAATAATAATTCTTAAGTTAATATTTTAGTTTAATTCGTTTATATGTTGTAGAAAATAATAGAGAGGGTCAACGAGAGGCTGGTGATTTTACTTAACATGAAACCAAATGGAACAAAAGTTGATATGAGCACAATGCTTGAAGAAGCAGTCCAGTATGTTAAGTTGCTCCAAGAATCAAACACACGATAATAACAATCAACAGAAAAAAATGTGCAATCACATATCTCCTTAATACATTGCATGATGAAAAGCGTGCGCGTGTGTGTATACATATAGCACATGAAACAAGAATCTTAAAGTGCATACTGTACTATAATTAGTTGTCGTATACAAAAGTAACGTAGATATGCTTGCTGAAAATATTTTACTTTACCACGTTTTCTTATTATTGATGTATTGTGTCAAAGGAAGTTAGCTATACGATGATATCACAAATTTTCTTCATTTCAATTCATTGTTTTCAATTTTTCTCCCGTTTTTTATGTACATCTTTAGTTTATTAATCGACTATCATGTTATTTCTTTTTATTGCCAAATTCAGCCTCAGATTTGCAATGCATGAGTTGAGTATTTCATCTAAAAAATATTTCAAGAAACTTGCAAGAGTGCACGAAATGTTAGAATTACTATTAAGTGGAAAATACAAACATACAACAAGCGGAAAACTAATTTAAAAAATTAACACACACATATATATTATTTAAAAAAAAAAACATAAAAAAGAGGAACTCGCGCAACGCGTGAGATCCCGACTAATTTGATATATAAAAATTGAGCAAATAAAGCTTTCTCTTTAATTTTAGGATAAATTATCTTATGTCCTTACTTGATGGAAATGCTTTAATAACTATTATAACATTAAAAGTTGGAGATGAATTGCACAAGTGAACATTGAGCATAAAAGCCTTTTGAAAACTTAAACATTCTTCATCTTACACTACATTCATAATCAAAGCTCACATAGTACACATTCACATCATTTAGTTTGTATTTTTCCAAAAAAAAGGATGTAAATTTTTGTATGGAAGAACGATGTTTTATAATTATTCTTTTTATAATAACAAGTTGATAATCTACACAAACATGTTCACGAAACTAAGCTTGCTAAGAAAATTGAGTTGGTCATCACTTTCCCTTTATTAAGGTAATATTTCAGAAAAAAAATCTTCACTTAGTAAGTTAACATTGCATAATTAACTTAAATTCTCGCATATATTTTTTCATTTTTCATGTAATCTTATCCTTGAAATTATGAATTTCATTATTTGGATTGTAAAACACTTTTATAACAGTGTTACTGATAGTGAATTGAGTGTAAATGATATTCTTAGAGGTTTTAATTTTGCTTATGATTTTTTTTTTGGGTTATATCCAGCTTATGATAGAGTAGAAAAATAGTTTCGTATATATAATTATAGAAATAAGTATGTGTGTTGGAAAGGAAAATGTAGTAAGATAATATAGCCTAATTGCTCATTAACATGTACGAGATTAAAAATATTCATAAACTAATACAATGAATGATGACTTAAAATCACAAAACATAAATATCAAATCAAAATAAATCACGTACCGCGCGGGTTTCAATCTAGTTATAGTGTAAAACACAAGATATTATACTTCTGACAAATGATATGAAGTTTAATGTATTTTCTCGATCTTTGAATATATTTATAATTTCGCCAAAAAAAGACTACTGTGTCAATTACCTAGTAATATTAGACTAAGTCATCGAGGTTACAAGCCAAGTGACTTTCCAGACAATAACTATTCAAACAATTTGGGAGTTATAAGAAGAATTATTGTCAGCTTCTGTTTTAATCTTCTCATTATAATTAGATGTAAGAGCCATTGCACTCGATGAAAGATTTCGATGATGCAATATTTTTGACGCGCATTCGAAGTAAATTGGATGTGAAGACTCTAGCGCTCAATGAAAAAATCAAGTGAAGTCTTATAATTTAAGACTCTCAATGTAAGTGAGTTGATAATTTGAATATTCTAACCTTATAGGACTCATACACATTCATAAAATATATTTGGGTCATGTGCATAATGTTTCAATATTCAGATCTTGAGTTTTCTAAACTGTAATGGGCATACCGGTGTCCCTGCTATGCTTTGGATAATTTTTCACACTCTCTGGTACCAGACTACTCCATACCGGTCTCTCATATCGGCCAGTCTATAGTTTGTATAACTACTGGAACTGAGATGATTCATACCGGTCTCTATACCGATCAGTAATCTGGTAGGTCATGTGATTAAAATGCTCAACGGTCATATTTTGGATATAGCCGTTTGAATTTGCAGGACCAACATACCGACCTCCAACATACTAGTCTCATGATATATAGTTGAGATAATTTTCTATTTCACTATAAATTGAGTCCCCATTTCGTTTTTGATAAGTTATAACACCTTTATAATTTTCTAAGAAGCAAAAATATATAGAGAAACTTAAACATTCTTCATCTTACACTACATTCATAATCAAAGCTCACACACTACACATTAACATCATTTAGTGGGCTTTGATTTATTTGAGTTAGCAACTCACATCATTAATTTCTTTATCTATTGTGAGTAACCAAGTGGTGTTGTTAAACCTTCTAATCTTTCAAACACTTATGATTGTGAAATCTCTTATTGAGTGGGTATACTCAAAAATGTGGATTTGTGTAAAGGTTTAGAAGTGAACTTATGGACAAAACTATTGTTGTTGTAAATGGTTTGGAGTGAGCTTAGGTATAAAACTCTTGGGTAATTGTGAGTGAACCGCGAAAAACTCTAAGTGTAAAGTGTGAAATCACATTTACGTAATGGATAGTTTCAAGCGCGGTTTGGAAAAATGGACGTAAACATTGTTAGCCAAACCATTATAAATTACAATATGATTTTCTCCATCTCTTAACTCTTTAATTTATCGCAAGTTTATTTTATATTTTCATATTATTTAGTAATTTGCCTTTGGGAAATAAATTGTTGTGTACATTGATTGAGAAAATTGTACATTAAGCTTAATCGGTAAAACTACTAACGAAGTGACTTAAAATTGATAAAATTTTTAATTTCGTAATATTTATCATTTACCCATTCATTTCCTATTGGGTATAGTTGTATTTGTTGTATTTATTATTTGAATGTTTGTCGGTAATTTCAGATAAACTTTTGGATATTTACCTTCTAAATATTGACAATGGGATAGCCTCGTAACTTCTAACTGTCTAATACTAAACAATTGAAGTATCCAGTTAATTATGATCAGTGAGCCGCCATCGATTCTCTATTGAATCTACAAATAAGAAACATATTCGACATTCGGAGAGACTGACAATTGTTTCAGCTTTGATCCTAAATAGTTTGGTCCACTAATTTTTCCATTCCCATATGAAAAGAATTAGGATCTTTTGTGATTGGTCCTCTTTTCGAGTATAGAGATATATTTTTTTTAAAGAATTTTGAGATAATTGTGAGTTTTATTTATTCATTGTTAGAACAGGCTCGCAGGGAATACTTTCAAATGCGGTGTTGTTCGTTGAAGATTAAAGATCTTAACACCCATTTCCAGAGAATGTCAAAGCATTTCTACAAGCTCAACAGATACAATGATCCGAATCTTAAGCATACGTATGCTGCCTCTCTGCCAGAGGAGCTACATGAGGAAATGCAGCGCTTGATACAGGCTACACAGCAGAAAGTTACCGACATGTCCCTTGGAGAAATTCACCAGATCGCTATCAAAGCCCTCAATAAGCTTTGTGATCAGCGTACACTTATCAGGGAGATGCTCAGAGACAATCAGCCGTTAATTTCAATCTCTCACCATCACAAAACTCGATGTGACTAGTTTGTCTTTTGCTTTCAATAATTCGTGCTTTAGACAGCATGATTTGTTTGCTTTTGCTTTTGCTTTTGCTTTATGTCTTTGTCATGCTTTAGCATCTTTGCGAGTAGAAGATATTCTTACTAACTCACTAACTGAAGTAGTAGGCGAAGAAGAAGGCTCTACAGTATACATAGTTAAGATTGATTGACTCTCAAAGTGTTTAGACAGTGAGATTAGACAACTCTTCCTTCCCCAAGATTCTCGATTTCAAGAATAAGGTGTTGCCAGCTAAGCAATTGCTTCGACTCAAAGAATGGTTCTCTAAGTATGAGTTCTCGGTGAAGCATATAAAAGGAGATCATAATGTGATCCCTGATATGTTATCCAGACCACAATAAGTAATATCAGGAATGATCTTCCATTCAAAAGCTTGTTCCTGAGCCCAGAAAAGCTTTGTATCAGGATGTTGAAAATAAGGCTTATGGACAATAAAGATAATTTCGAACTTATCCACTTCCTCCTTAGGCTTATTCCAAAGGTTGAGCTTTCTGCATGCTGTAGTAAGTTGATCTCTCCACCATGGAAGTGGACTGTACCATTCCATGAGAGTCCAAACCAAAGACTGATGTTTATGATTATCACATAGATGAGATCTCATTGCTTCAAGTGGGAAAGCAAGAGAGGATGAATATATGACTGTGATCTCATTTTGTAATCAAGGTTTAAGTTTGATTTTCGAATCAAAGCTAAGAAATAAAAGAAGTTTGCTCACTCTCATGTTTAGCTAAATAACTATTAGGTTCTCTCTCAAAGCACGAGGGAGTCTTCCTCCCTCAGCTCCTATTACTTATCCATGAGTTTTCAGTTCACCTCTATCTATCTCTATGAGTATGCTCTTCACTCGCCACGTCCGTGGATCTTGTGAATAAGAAAATAGTTGGAAACAACACCCTCGATCCTTGCTTTAGGCGGTCTCCTCTGTGAGTCATGTTCACCCGAAGTGTGGGCGCCGAGGCCAGGAGTGCCGTTTATGCCCTTAGTGTGGTGGTAGGGACGTAGCAGAGAGCAACCCGAGGTTTTGGTTCGAGCGGTGGGAACTGCTCCTGATAAGAAGACGTTGAAGGCTGATACATCATGCAAGGTTGTATCTGTGGAAGAGGCTTGGCAGTCCGTTTTTTCTTTGGACGGCAACTGATGAGTGGGATACGCTTTATGATCTGGCCAGATACATCTTTAAGCAGTATCTCATCCTAATCAGGTGGTTTGACGGCGAGATTTCCAACGTTACAAAAAAAAATCTTTTGTGATTATTTAAAAATTTTATGTGACGTGTTCTTGGGTAATAGTAAATAAATTATATTATATTTTAATTATTTTTTGAAGCGTACCACAATTTGTAATTAAATCCCTTCAATGATTTCTGGAAAAATAAAATTACGGGGAACGCGAGGTCAGCTAATGCAAGGGACCAGCTTATTTTCATATAGTTTTTATACTTCTATTACAAAACCCCTGTAGAGTTTTCAGCATCTTTCTTCTTCTTCTTCTCCTTCTTCTTCCTCTTCCTCTTCCTCTTCCTCTTTCTCAGTGAAGAAGCAAAACCGGTCACCTTTATTATCATCATCATTACCAGCTTCTTTCAAATGGCAATAACACTCTTTCTTCTGACCATCATCATATTGAAAATCATCACCATCATCTCATCACTACAAACATTTGTTAACAGCCTTGGCTCAGCCTCTACTTCTGCCATCACGTACAAAACCAGCATAGTTTGCGGAATTATAGCTGGCGAATCCATTCAAAGAATCCAATGCTACCAAAATGGGACTACAATTCCTGTTTTGCCAAAAGTTTCTTTCCAGACTATCTCTGGTGGCCAAAACTTCTTTTGTGGCCTTAGGTCTGGTGGGTTCAGCTTGCATTGCTGGGATACAAATGATATACTCACCCGGAGATTTCAATCAAAACGTTTGTATTTCAGCAAGAGAGATCAGTTAACAGATGTAAGCGTCGGCGATGATCAGGTTTGTGCTAGAAAAGTCAACTTAGATGTTGTCAAGTGCTGGAGAGGAGGAACTAAAGATAAAGACAAAGGGAAGTTAAATTCATTTTCATCACCCAGGGAAGATTTGAAGTTTAGTACAATCACATCAGGGAGAGGATTTACATGTGGGATTTTGAAGAACAATAGTGAAGTTTTTTGTTGGGGTTATAGTGGGATTGGAGCTGAGATTCAGAGAGAGTTTAAGAACTTGTCAATGATAAGTTTGGTCGCAGGGGAGTCTCATGCTTGTGGGTTGACTAGAAATGGAGTTTTGGTTTGTAAAGGGAGTAACGATTCAGGGCAGCTGAATGTTCCTTTTAGTTCAGCCTTTGAGTTTTCGGGTGGTCTTGCATTGGGAGCAAACTTTACTTGTGCTATAAGGCAAAAAAATTGATTGGTTATTTGCTGGGGAGGAACAAACAGGTTTGAATATGATAATAATGGGATTCAAGATGTTTCATTTGAATCCATTATTGCCAGTTTAGATTTTGTATGCGGGTTAACGATAAGTAATTTATCAATGATTTGTTGGGGACCAGGGTGGTCTAATAAGCTTTACTCAGAAAGCAGCCTTCCTCTTCCATTGGGGCAAATAATTCCTGGGCCTTGTGTTGAAAGTTCATGTAGCACTTGTGGTGTGTATCCGAATTCTGAGTCCATGTGTGTTGGCTCTGGGAATATTTGCAAACCATGCCAGACTGAGCTCCCGTTTGCAGTGACATTGCCACCGTTAAAAAGACCACTATCGCCAGATCTACAGCCGACTTCTTCACCAAAAAAGGATGACAAAAAGCTTTCTTTAGCGTCTGTTGTTGTTGGGTCAGCTGGAGGTTTTGCTGGTATTTGTGCTGTTGGTTATTGTTTTTGGGCTGGCTTCTTGCACAAGAGAATGAACTCCGTGCAACCTTCCAATGTGGATTCTGCTTCTGTGGCTAGTGAAGGGTCTAACTTGCCGCCTTTAAGATCATTTTCGACTAGGTACCTGAGCTCAAGAACATTTGGGCGCCAGAGAAGTGGATCATCATCATTCTCTATTAAGGCTGAGAATTTTACATTATCAGAACTTGCTGCTGCTACTTACAACTTCTCATTGGAATACAAGATTGGTATTGGAAGTTTCGGGACAGTCTACAAAGGCAAGCTTGCAGATGGTCGTGAAGTGGCTATTAAGAGAGGAGAAAAATTTCCAAAGACAGAGAAGTTGCAGGAGAAAGAAAGTGCATTTGATTCTGAATTAGCACTTCTATCGCGGCTTCATCACAAGCATTTAGTTGGACTTGTTGGATTCTGCCAAGAAAAGGATGAAAGGCTTTTAGTTTACGAGTACATGAGTAATGGGGCACTTCATGCTCATTTGCACAGCAAGAACAATACCGAAAAGATCAGCAGCATTGTGAATTCTTGGAAAATGAGGATCAAAATTGCATTAGATGCAGCTAGAGGGATTGATTATCTTCATAATTATGCAGTGCCTTCGATAATTCATAGAGACATCAAGTCCTCAAATATACTATTGGATGCAAACTGGACTGCTAGAGTATCCGATTTTGGATTATCACTATTGGGGTCAGAATCTGATCAAGAATTTATCTCAACCAAGGCAGTTCGAACAGTAGGATACATTGATCCCGAGTACTATGTGATGAATGTGTTAACGGCGAAAACTGATATCTACGGCTTAGGGGTTGTGTTACTGGAACTTTTGACAGGAAAGAAAGCTGTGTTTAGAAATGAAGATGGGTCAGGACCACTGGATGTGGTGGAGTTTGCAGTGTCACAATTATTGGCAGGGAAGCTGCAGAGTGTGTTGGATAAAAGGGTAGGGCCACCGGAGAAAAACGAAGGCGAAGCAGTGGAGCTGCTGGCGGTCACTGCAATTCACTGTGTTAACTTGGAGGGCAAGGAAAGGCCTAATGTCACTGGTATTGTTGTTAATTTGGAGAGGGCACTAGCTATTTGTGAGGATTGTAATGATAGTTTCTCTACAAGTACATTCTCAAGTTCCTATTGATTGAAAATATCCATTCGCACAAAATCTAATGTAATTTTTGTTTTCATTTTTTTGTCCCTAATATGTAGTTTCATTATTTTTTTAGACCCAGAATCCCTAGACCTTGAAAAAGCTAGAGATTACAAGAACACAAGTCTCAAATAGAAAAAAGTGAGGGTGCTCAAATTCTGATTTTTTCGGAAGATAATTTTCTGGTCTAACATGGGGGCAAAAGAATTTTGCAGATCCCAAGCAAAATTATTATAGCCATAACTTGGTAACCAAATCACGTTCAAGCAAATCAAGCAGCAAAATTCTCAATGGCACAACTTGTGACTTCATTATTACACCAAACGGATCAAGATCTTTCCTGGGAATTTTTCCAATCAATCTACTTTTCACAGCATTAAGTTTCTTGTGTCTTGGCCAAAACGTTAACTTGAATCTACTTTGCAAAAACGTGCATGTGTGTTATTAGATTCAACCCGTGGTTTGGGAAAGCGCTTAAAACATGATTGTCAGATCCTGGGTTCGAGTCCGGGAGTGTATTTCTTGTAAGAGTTTAGGGCAGCCGGAGAATTTATCTGCTCCGTTAAGCCCGAATCAGGTGGTTTGACGGAGGGGTTTAAAAAAAAAAATGTTATAAGATTCAGGGTGAGCTCTTCTGCTGTAACAGGCTGTAAAGTGGGATTTTAATATTACTCTTTGCTTTGATTATTTAATGAAGTGCATGTGACTTGGTAACTCATAGCCACGAAATCAAATAAGAACAAGTCTAGATAAATAAAAAAAATGATATCCAATTAACGACCTTTTAGGCTGCATTCACACAATTAGCTGTTATTCAAATGCCACAGTAAAATATTGGTAGGATGGGGCATGATTTGGTAATATAGGATTCGAGATCTTATTTTGAGATTCCGAGTTTGAATCCATAAAGTGTTACTTGTAAGAGCTTGGGATTACCGGAGATTTTACCTGCTCCGCTTAAACCCGGAAGGAATGATTTGACAATGAAATTTCAAAACGATTAAAAAAGAAGAAGCATGGGTCTACTTGAGACTTTGTCTTCAAATGTATACGGGAAAGGACAACTAAACAAGTAGAATCCTAACACTTCATACACACACACACACAAAGGCTCCCTTGTTTATTTGATACATTAATTATACTATTGTCTCTTGAGACTCTATTTTCAAAATTTATCCATAGTAAAATTAGTTCTGTGAAAGGAGCAATGAAGGAGCTGCACCCATGGCGTTGACTGCACTATTGTTTCATTACATCATGTGCTTTCAAATTGCTTATCCCGTTTCTCAGTCAAATCTGTACCATTTTTGCAAGGATGATATTAAAAATGAAGTAGCTTCTTTGTTAAATTTTGTTGATATTGTGCCTCCAATTTCGTCATATTAACAAATTCATGTTCCTTTAATGGAGGATTTTCGATACTTAATAAAAAATAAAAATAAATTAACCAATAACATATTCCTCTTAAAAAGGTCAGCTGACAAAATCTTGTTAGATTGTGAGACAACAGTAGGAATTTTTCAAATTAAAATTTTATTTTCTGGTAGATTCTGTGATTTTTTTCATTAGACGTAAGTAGTGTTTTTTTTCCTTCATGATATTAATAATACTCCAACCAACGCATGAGGCTTTTCATGAGTTTATTGAATCCTCCCTAAAATCCGTAATGTGAAAAATCTCGTACGTTGAGCCATTCTTTTAAACACGATACTAATTAATACTCCAAGAATCCCTTAGAAGTTCAAAAGATTATCATAAGAGGTTCTTTAGCATGTACCAAAAAAATAAAAATAACAAAAGAGAACCGAACACTATATTACAAAAAACAACATCAACAGGTGATGGAAAAACTCAACCAAAAATAAAAAACACAGGACAGTATCTCTTCTTCTTCGGCATCTTAATCAAAATCAAAGCGCATGAGAAGCCTTACTGAGTTTAACTTGTCTCCTTTACGATCAGAAAGGGGAACTGCACGGATCCCCCGTTTCAACTCAGAGACAGGCAAACAAGTTTGGCCAGCAAAATCATCCTTCTCAGACATGTCGTACTCGTGGACTTCAATTCGAAGCAAAGCCAATTCAGGAACAGTCAATGGAAATGTGAATTCTTGATCCCAAACAGGTGTCCAATTGTCCTCCTTTGGCTTTGTTTTCTTCATAATCTGATCAGCTGGCACCCCTGCTATGCCAACCTGAATTTCAAGTTGATGTTGGAATTAAGTCACTCACAAAGGAATAGTTTGAAGTCATTTGCATTATAGATTAGAAACTTACCCTGCAATAGAAATCAGGTGGGGAGTATAAATCAAAGTGAGTTTGTTTGAAATCTAAATGCCACCCATCTCCCATGTACACTTTAACCTGTCGATATCAAAAAGGAGTTTAGAGAAAATTGAGAGGAACTAGGGATGGCGTAGTAACTTTGCTTTGTCATCACCCTCACCTTTAAGGTTTTCTTAACCGGCAATGTTTCTTTAGGATTAAAGACCTGACCGTCTGGGCCAATATTCATCAGAAAATCCGGCTTCGTTACATAACCACACCCTCCATTAGCTCTAAACATTCCATGCATCAACCACAGAGCTCTACCATATCCCTGAGATTAGAAAGCAAACTTGTTGAGTTCATATATTACAAAGATTTGAGTTTTGTAACACAGGAAAATATAATTTGTTAGCATGCTACAGTTTTTTTGCCCCCCACCTTAGCACTTCATTCTTAGTTTCTAGCTGCATTAACTTATATTACTTAGATTCAACAGATTTTTTGTAAAGTACGAACATATATGATAAAACTAAAAAAATAGAAGCAGCTTGTCCCCTAGTCCGCTCCTTTTCCCCAATTTCTCCTATTTGGCTTGCATACAATTTTATTTGAAGCATTGTATCAAGATGACATTTTGATTGAGCAACTGAAGATGGGATTAAAGAACCAAAACCTGCATGTTAAATGCGACCATTTGAGCTCCATGCATCCAACCAACTAGTGGCTTGTAATTGGAGGAGTTGAACCGAGTTCCCTTGGGATAAATCCTTAGAATGTTCTTCTGTGTGAATCTACAATTGATGATATCAAGCATCAGGTCAATCTGTTGGAAATTTTGAACAACTTGGCAAAGAAACAAAATTCCATCTGTATTAACCAACAAATCTCAGGCACCTTGACCAAGAATTCTATATTCATACGTACCGGACAATGTCTGTTCCATGAGATTCAGCAGCCTTTTCAAGTGTTTGCTCACTCAAACTAAGGCGTCTAACTTTATCAGGTTCAACATTCAGTGCATTCTTTAATCCACCCTTGGGTTTTCCTGCTTGAATAGCAATTAGGCGCTTGTAGTCCGCAGCCTCTAATGGTTGCTCATTATCATACGCTTCATTCTCATCACTTATATCACTATCGCTCTGCAAGTCAATAGCAGCACAACTATTAAGGCTAACAATTAAAAGGATAGACAAATTATGCTAAATAACAAGGTTAAAGGTCAAGATAAGATGCATCCTAATTTTGCTGCACCTTTGCATCATCTTCTTGGTCAGCTGTAAGGTCTTGTGGCTCCTTCCCCCATTCATCATCATCAGAGTACTTTTCCCTCAATGAGTTATTCCTTGTACTATTCTTACTTTCGGCTTTAAGATATTCCTTTGGAGGTTTAGTTGATATAATTATCCGGTACTTTAATTCCTCCGGCGAAGGGAATTCTTGTAAACATTCACATTTAGGAACAAACAACATATCTCCAAATGTTTCAGTGAGCATCTACAAACAAAAACATATTTGATCAATGAACTGTAATTCTGAGTATGAACCCCCAATGTAAGTATTTGACAAAGAAATCGAAATTACCTTAGCTACTTTAGCTTGAAGATTCGGGGTCAAGTGGTCTTCAAGAGTAATCACAACAGGGTACGGAGATGCCAAAAAAGCATGATCTTTAATGGATTTCAAACACTTAAGGAGTTCCACAGGAGTTGTCAAAGTCCTAGCAGATTCAATAACACAAACTTGAAGTGAATAATTATGAACATTCTCTTATACAATCTAAACACAATGAGGGTTTCAACATAAGTATCAAACCTTCCATGAAGAACATGAACATCATCTTTAGTAGAATTAGGCCAAATATCAAGCTCCACTACTCTTAGACCTCTCTTCAGAGCCTTAATAATTGGCACATCACTGCAATCACTGCTGAGTTGGTTCCCAGTCAAATAGGAATTATGACCAGTGTATATGAAATAATGTGACAAGGGTGCTGTCATATCTTGATGGACCTGAATGCAAAATATTGCCAAATTTCAAACAACAGTGGTCCCCTCATGAACACAAATCAAGGAAAAAAAACATCAAATTTAGAAACATCTTAGATCCCATTTCCATGTCTATTTTGGTTTGACTGGTAGAATCTATTAAATCAGTACAAAAGGTCTTAGATTCAATTCAAACCCAGATTAAAAAAAAGAAGAACCTTTAATACCTGATCATTAATGGGGGGATTAAGATTAGAGGAGAACAAGTAATGGTGAAAATCATCAAGAGTGAGAGTGTGCCTAGTGAACTTAGCAAGATGATGCCTTGTCCTCAAAACCTGCTCCACCACCTTCTCAGCGTCTGAGATGGACGCGCCATCATCACCCTGAACATCCACCAAGAACCTCCTTAACTGCTCCGCCGTCATGTGGGTCCCGCCTTCTGCATACTCATTGAACGCCTCCTTAACGTCCTCCGCCGGCCCCGCCTCCGTCACCCTGAACTTTCTTGTGAAGCACACGCACATCCTGTAACTCCCCATCTTGCAATGCAACTCTTGAATGAAACTTAAGAGTCTGTTTATTTATTTTTTAATTTTTTGAAATGCTTTCGTGTAATTTTATTTTCTTGTTAAAAATATATGTCTGACTCTGTGATGATGAGCTTCTGTTCAACGATTTATATACCCGCCTTTGCCATCTTATTAATTATTATTATTATATTAATTTTATCTTATTTTCCACGACGATGATGTACGACTTTTGACACGTTGTGATAAACTCGATGTTAGTGATTAGTGAATGGTCAGTACTCAGTACTCTGTTTTCATTTAATAGTAATTATTAGGAGTAAAAACATTTGGATCCCTTAAATTTTTTAATTTTCTCAAACAAGAGCGTAATTTGCTTCACTTTTATTAAATTCCTCAGTGACCGTCATCAAAAATTCAAAATCACCATTTTCAATATTGGTTCATATAAGATTAGACTGAGTCTAAAGTAATTGTCCTATCGCGTGTTATTTAATATTAATTAAACAATAATAATTATCACTATTAAAATAAAAAATAATAATTTTTTTTACATAATACATGAAAAATATTAATTGGTCATTCGTCACTTGTAATGTAATTTTTTTTATTCAAATTTTATAAAATTATTATTATAACAATTATCTAAGAATCCCACGAGATAGTAGGGACAATGTGGGAATGATTTAATCCATTTTGGCTGCACTAAATGATTGATAGGACTAGTTATTTTTTTTTGGTTCAAAATGATCCAATCACAAAAGAAAAGACAACCACGTCCTAAAGGAACCTAAAGGGCGTTCTTGTCATTTCGATATGCATTGAGACACATTTGGTACAAATGCCCTTAACCCGGAGTTATTATTATATAGAAATAATAATAAGAATGAGCTGGATCACACAGGCAAATAATCAGCATTGGTCATTCTGGGTCCGGGTGGTGGTTGATGATGATGACAGTGAAACGCATATAATAATCAACGGTTGGGATTCTTTAGGGGTGATGCACTACTAGCTTCGCTTGTCATCGGTTAATCACGTGCGTTAATTAATATCATGAATCACGTAGTTGCCACTTGTCGATTTACCAGATTTTCTCATTGATCGGACCAAGGGAAAGTGGTCATGCTTTCTCACAGTGAGTGGGTCCCGCCTTTAACTAATCAAAATTGCCGCGAAATAAATGCATTTCCCGAATTTCTTTTTACTTTTTACATTTTTTAACCGTAATGTTATTTTTAAATCACATATAACATATTAGAAAGAAAAATGAAAAAAAAAATTGAACTTATTAAATATATCCTTCACTCTTTCTTCTCTATCAAAATCCAAATCAGAAGAATAAAACTATGAAAAGAGGGAATAACGGATTTCTAACCTCATTTTAACTACTTTTTATTGAGAGACAAAAGCTACATAACCCTTTAAACATGTATAATTATCCCCCATTAAAGCATAACAATGGCATATTCCTAACCTATGCGTTGCGTGCCAGGCTGATGCTTCAAGCCTGATTGAACAAACTGCAACTTCAAGTCTGCAATCCCAGCCCAAAAATGCAAAAACACTAAATGCACCGGTTGGTTGGTACAGGTTGAGAGTATAAACTAATTTATAAGTTCATCAAACTCTCAACCAAATACTAAATAAGTTTCGGCCCACATTCCAAATGACCGGGCCATAAGACAATTATGTTTAAGGACAATTCAGATGGTTTATATCCCTAAATCTGAATACCATTAGATGGTTTCAAGAGCACCTTCTACAGATGAGAGACAAGTGAACCAAAAACAGAATATACAAATTTTCACTGCAACTGTAACTTCAATAACTGAGGAGCTAATCCATAACAAGAAAGAGAGGTTTGTTAATCCAAACAGCAGCAGCAGCAGCAGCAATAATGATGATTAAAGGAATAGCTAATCAAAGTTGATCTAAAACATACCATTATTTAAAATATTAATATCTAGAATAAAAAGAATACAAAAAAATGAATGGCTCATGTATTGACTACTGCCATGTCCCATAATCTCTCCTTCCTCAAAGGCGGGAAGCATTATCATTGACACAGACCAAAAGAGATAATTATTGAATTGATTGAACAAAGTTCCTAACCTATAGCAAGCAAAAGAAGATAATAACAACGGGTTTGAGTAATGATGACTTTAACAGAAACTAGAACTCAATCAAATAGCATAGCTCTAAGAAGCAAAAGTAGATTATTAAACATATTTCTTCATAAATAGGAATGCTAGTATATGAATGTCAAGTGTTATTAAATCGGGTTGTGCAGCCCCCAGGCCGTAGTCAAAATCTATTATGAGAATGAATCATCAAACGGGGGCAACTAAGCCAAATAGCCAAAAATAAACAACAACAAAACATATAGCCTAATCAACATGACATTGAAAAATGTTTTAATCTTCCATTAAGACTCGGAAGTTTGATTCAAAGGCAACTAAGTTCACTACCAGAATAACCCTTATCACTAGAAAAAACTAATGAAGTAATACAATTTGTCTCGAGTCATACGCGATACCATCAATCATAAATTCATAATCATCCTTCAACAATGATAAGAATACACAAATCCAGGCGTTTTCACATACAAAATTCTCTCAATTCACATATTTTTTGAAAAAAAAAAACGAAATACTGTTTTCATGAAATCATTGACAATTCTATAATATGCATAATACCTACGGCAGCAATAGCAGCATTTGCAATCCAATAATCATCTCAATCTGATCGATTCGCGTATCGCTCAACCTTAGCATCATTCAAATTAATCCCCACCATTGCCTCGCCCAGGCCACAGCTCACCTCCGCCAACACATCCGGGTCACTGTAATTCGTAACAGCTTGCACAATAGCCCTCGCCCGCCTCACCGGGTCTCCGCTCTTAAACACACCCGACCCGACAAACACTCCATCACAACCCAACTGCATCATCATCGCCGCGTCCGCAGGCGTCGCCACCCCTCCCGCCGCAAATTGCACCACCGGAAGCCTCCCCAGCTGCTTCGTCTGCATCACCAAGTCGTACGGCGCCGCTATCTTCTTCGCAAACGTGAACACCTCATCATCGTCCATGTTACGCAACACGCGAATGTCCCCCATCACGCTCCTCACGTGCCTCACCGCCTCGACAATGTTTCCGGTACCCGCCTCGCCTTTCGTCCGAATCATCGCCGCCCCCTCCCGGATCCGCCGCAGCGACTCGCCCAAATTCCGGCACCCACAGACGAACGGGACCCGGAAGTTGTGCTTGTTAATGTGATTCTCCTCGTCGGCTGGAGTCAACACTTCGCTTTCGTCGACGTAGTCAACACCGATGGCTTCAAGAATCTGGGCTTCGACGAAATGGCCGATGCGGGCCTTGGCCATGACGGGGATGGTGACGCTGTTTTTGATTTGTTTGATTAACTGCGGGTCGGACATTCGGGCAACGCCGCCTTGGGCGCGAATATCAGCAGGGACGCGCTCGAGGGCCATGACGGCGCACGCGCCGGCTTCTTCGGCGATGCGGGCTTGCTCTGGGGTGACAACGTCCATTATAACGCCGCCGCGGAGCATCTGGGCAAGGCCCACTTTGACGGAGAACGGCGATTTCTTTGTCGTTTCGTAGATGGCGCCATTTCCGTAGACGGTGACGACTCCGGTGTCAGCCATTTTGCAAGAAAAAAAAAATTAAATCTATTAAACGAGATATAATGAGAGAGATGTAGCGGGTGAGTGTGTGGATTCGTTGCGAGTTTATGTATTTATTTATAATTGTGAGGTGAAGCTTTGAAGGGATTTGGTGTTTGTGGAGGGACGGTGAAGTGCGGGTGACGTGTATGGCGTATAGATGGTGATTTTTTTTAACAACTTCAAAATCTGATTTTCATTGGTAATTATGAATGATTTGTTTTGGCAATTACTTGATTAAGCTAATTATAAGGTAATTAAATAAATAGATATACATATATGTCATGCTTGTAAAATGATTTATGATCTGTCTAGTAGAGAATAGTGTATTGAAATTATAATTTTATGAGCGTTAATATTAGTATTAAAGAATGCGTTTGACGGAGCGTTTTAATGCTAGCGAAACGCTCTATCATACTAACCCTTACACTTTGTTTTGGCTGTTATTTATTTATTTATTTTTTAAAAAATATTTCTTAGTTTCTTCTTTAATTCAAACCTTAAATTAATCGTTTCTTTATGATTTGAACGTGTGAGTATGTGACCTTTTACTTTTTCGGTAGGGTTTAAGTCAACTATGCTATCTTTTCTGATTAAGCTAATTATAATGAGAGGATCAACATGAAAAAGAAAGTGATTCTCAACTTACTCGCTTTGTGTTGAGGCCATGATTTCAGTTTCATTAATGGGAGAGGCAAAAGTCTCATGAACACAGAAAATGAATAAGGGAGAGTTAAAATACATGTAAATCCCGTGAGCTCTTAAATACCAAAAAGGACAAATTCTACAAGCAAATTACAGTTTTATCTACATTCACAAAAAAAAAATTGTTAACTCTACAACAGCAATATCAAGCATTTGGCATTTTCAGGGTCTCTGCATCTTTGAATTGCTTCCAACTCTTCATCACATTACAATTGACATGACTGAAAAATTGAGCATGGGGGATTCTGTGAAGGAGAGGCTAATGATTTTTCAAGGAACTGCCTCTGCTTCGGGTCAGCCAAGCAAAGCAAAGATTCCTCACAAGCTTCAACAGCAGATAGCTGCGGTGCTGGCTTGAATTCCAGCAACTTTGAGTACCCAGTAATGAGGTGAAGCATGTAATCGTATACTCGATCCATGCTCAAGCTTTTCATCAAATCATGCCCTGCTTGTCATATTGCCACTGCCTTTTTAATCAAATTTGAAAATGTTGCTGCTAATGAACACAATGTGACTAGTTCAATATAGTGGTTCTAATGCTTGCACCCCAAGAAATTGAAGATCACATACCTCAGTTGGGTTTGAATTACCCCAGTCGACAGCAGATTTTATGGATCAACATATATCTCTTCGAGAAAGACAAATAGTTTGTTCTAGGAATGAGACTGTGGCTGAAGAAATCTTTAAATAATGGAGAAATGATTAGAGCTATGGAGTTACATGATAAAATATATTTCAAGCTCGCAGACCAAGCATAGATTTTATACCTGCAGAAACAAGAACACAGCATTTGCAGATAGCATTATACTGATAAGCAAATCCATATTGCAAATTCTCAAACAATCAGTGATCTTAAAAATGAAGAATATACTTACTGATGATTGATTAGATAGCTTGGACTTCTGGAATACACCATTTGCTTCTTCCGTCCAATTCTGGAATGCACAGCAGAAATTTGGTATCAAGTCTATGACACGTGCTACGAATTTATGGAGCATATATGATTCCAACTCAACCTGACGCAAAATTTCTGCATATGAAGCTTAGCCGTTAAATTTCACCAACTGTACCCGCAAAGGAGAAAGAACATCAGGATTTCCTCTCCAGTATGCGAAGGGGAATCTTCTCTGACCAAAATTTAGTTTGAGAACCTTGTTTAATGTCTCAGAACTCCTCATTCCAGGGTTGCAAATTCACCTCTGGCCTGTGCCAAAAGACCTTGGGTGTGGACAAATCAATCCTCCACGAGTTATTCAAATAAGCTGTCGCAGTCTCCTTATAAAGTTATGTCCATTGATCAACTATAGAAAGCGAAAGGAATGTAAATCTTTATTTGATGAAAGGAGCTGATCTAAGAAGCATGCTTGTCTTATACCATCATGATCCCACACCAAAGTAGAGAAAGAGTACAATCACACAAATTTAGCCCAGTGCAATCCAATATTTTCTCTAAACAAAATCATGCTATTGTTTGTAGAAACAAAATATCATATAATCCTTTTCCTTTGTCTACATTGATAGCTTTTGTAATGCACAATATTTTACCAAGCTCATATTCTACTCTTATACTCAAAGCATTCTAAACAATCACATAGAAACGTTGGAACTCATGCCGTTATCGTGAAATTTATAATCAAGGATATGTGAGACCTAGGATATACAACATGTTGGCAAATGTTGTGCTTCTCCTTAATTTGAAAGCACAACAACTCAAGTGTTTGTGCTCAACAGTTATAGATTAACATCTCAATCTCAATTATGCTATCACAATCTCTTAATAAAATTACATCCATTGATCAACTAAATAAAGTGAGAGGAACTTATTGAATCATGTTTGTCTTCAGAAATTTTAAAACATGATTTCTCTAACCGGAAACATATTATATCACCATGTTCCACAGATAAGAGAACTTTTGAATACAATATATAAAAAATATGTGAAAAAGAGGGTACAACTACTATCTTCAATCAGGTCATACAATTTTAGCACCATCATAATCCCTTGCTTTATTTCAAACAAAATCATGTTTCATAGCGTCAAAAATCATTGTTATTTACAAGAATATATATAAAATATTCCCTAATCCCCATTGATTTCATATCCAGTGCATTATTCTTTTATCTATTTCAAAGCTCATTTTCTACTATCAAACTTAAAATCATTCTCAACAAATCACAGAAAATCAATGGACATGTGAGATCTAGAGCATTTTTCAGACTATTCTTAGTTCTATTAAATTTCAAAAGCACAACATCTAAAGTATTTGATAAACACTGCTCACCTATACTAAACAGTTAATAACTATAGCAACGACAGATTCTCAATCCCAAACGTGCAAATCAACCAAAAACAATAGAAGTAAAAATATAATCAAATGAATATGAAAAGATTTTGTATTCTTACCAACCCCAGAAAGAACAATCAGGAAATGAGATATCAAAGTGAGCTTCACTGGTGCATTAATGCGGATGATTATGCGATATTTTTGTTAATTGTGGTAGCAGATATTCTTTTTATGTTTCTGGTAGTGACCCATTTGTGTTTTGTTTTAGCTTAAGCCTGCAGCTGCAGCTGCTACTGTGATAAAATATATCAGGTCTAAGTATAACGAGAAATGATGTAGTAGGTGACATTGTCTGTTGTCATGTTGCACTATTAATTTGATGATTTAAAATTCTATGCATGAAAAATTGTTGTAGCACCAGAAGGTGTGCCATGTACAATTCTTTATATTTTGGATATAACCCTTCAATAAGAAGACATTTTTCATACAACTTGCTGTAATCAAAGCTTTGTTCAAGAAGAAAAACGTGTATCAGTTTTAATACATGGAGTTGATGGACAAATTATATTTACATCAGGAAAGAGCATCTGCAGACTATTGTTTCAATAGTCTGCTTAAACTGTAAATATTTTCCGCACTTTCTTGATCTTCCTACGAAATATGGGACAAGTGCCATCCTCTTCTGCAATCCTGCAGAGTCGAAAAGACTCAGAAATCTAATCCGGAAACAATTTCCTAAAACTTGCAGTTTGATATTAAGGTTGATAATAACATGTTTGATAAAAAAGGTTGCGGTTCATTTACCTCGTTCCACAAGTAAAACAGGCAACACAGTGCCCACAAGGAAGAAAGAAGCAGTCTCTTGGTGCCTCACAGCAAATGACACAAAGACGTCGGGGATTGCTGTTTCTTTCCCCTTCATTTACTGCACTTCCTTCAAGAGAAATTACTGTTAGCCATTCTTCCAAATCCTGCTCATCATGTGATACAGCGTAGGATGAACCCCAGCTTGAAAGATCATCATCTTTGTGTGAGAGTAATGGAGCTCTTTCTGATCTCATATCTCTTGCCTGAAATCCTGTTCCATCTCCACTAGTAGTCTGGTACACTTTCCAATATTGGAAGGCTAATAACATGAGGATGGTCATCACACCTAAAGTGGAAACCGCAGCAATTTAAAGATGGAATGATCATTTGCAGTGCCATGATAATGATGTTAAGGGGAAACAAATATAACCTGATCCAGCAAAGTATGTGATCCATCGGGCTCCATATGAGAGTTTGACATACCATTTAGCAATAGAAGTACCCTGAAAGAATCAGAGTGCCCAAAATTCATATAAACAGATTATAGATTTCTGGATTTGAATAGAAAATGGTCTAGGAACACACCATTAACCAAATGTTTCCAACTGCTATACAAAAAACCACCAAGAAAATGACATTAGCTAGGGACTAATAGACCTTTTGTTTATATGAAACATCTATTACTTTTTCCTTTATTAGTTATCTATACAGTTTGTAGTAGTAGGACGTGAGCCACAAATCTGAAGCAGGTACAAACAACAGTTCACAGATTCCCCACCATCATCAACAGTTTGATTTTTACTTCTAATCATTTGATATTATAACCAAAGACAATATGTATGGATATTTTACTACTGTTGGTCTAGTCAATTGACTAGTACAATGAGAAGCAAGGAAAATTTTAAAAGAGAAACTGAAGGAGATAAAATTTGACAAATATTATTCTATTACATCTATAGGTCCTGGAGATGTTAGGATAGCAGAAGTTGCTCGTAAAGGATCAATCGATAGACTGCAAAGACTGCTTCCCAAGGAACACCTGTAATATGCCTTACTTGTGTTATAGACCAAGGCGTTCAATGTGAAATTCAATTGTACCTGTACAAAATTGATCAGGAAACGAATCGTGACATGATCGGAAAGTAACGACATATGTTTAGAATGTAACGTTAAACTCAAAACTAAAAACTATTAAGCAAGTGCTATGTATTGCAAGAAACCATTTACTTTACTGCATCAGCTGATGGGGAAAATGGACAAGTGCAAGAGATCATTATAGTTGATGAAATAAAAATCATATTACAAGAAAAATGAAATTGCCATTGTTTGAGAAATCACCTCCACTTCATGAGAGTTCAAGTTACCGACAGCAATATAATAATTAGAAGACTTGGAAATTTCCTGCTGGATCTTACCTCTTCCTGTAATGTACAATAGACAGGTTAAATTTTGGAACAGCATATATATATATTCTATCACAAAGTTAAAAAGCATATCGTCACTTGTAAGTTTTACCATATATAATATTCCAAGACAAAGTTGCATTAGGATTTGATGGATCAACAATCCAGTCTTCAAGGCTTTCACCGCCTGCAAGTTTAGGCAATAAGTTAGAGAAAAGAGAACTAATAATTTTTGCATGAAAGCACTTTTTAGTAAGCTGAAAATTTTCTACAATGATCCCTAAAAGCTTTTAATTGTATGCAGGCAATTACCTCGGGCAATTACAAGGGATAAAGGAGCAGAACTTGGAGACTTTACACTGTATGAGATATACACTTTTGATCCCTTGTTTAGGAAGTATAGCCACTGCTGTAAAAAGAAGTACAATTTCATACATACTAAGCACAGAAAAGGTTAAAAAATGCTCTGCTTTTATGCCTAGCATATAAAAAGCTTAGAAGTACAAAGAGAATTTTGAGTCAAGAATTTCGCCTCATGCCAATCAACTTGAACAACTGCATTATGTGTCTCAGTCCAGGCGATTTCGACATCCAATGGAGGAGGTTTGTGAAACCCATATAGCATTAATGAACCGGATTTTGGCCTGTCTATTTCTTGTGCCTGTTTATAAACCAAATAAAAGTATTACTTACTACAAAACAATGGCAACACCAGAAGCAAATTTAATAGTCTATGAATTGACAAGAAGCAAATTAATCACCTTAATTGATTGCACAAACAAAGGGTTAGTTTGTATAAGGCGAGAGCAATGCGGACCCAATTGTAACCCCACGGATCCATAGACACAAAAAATCATAGTAATGGAAACTGCTGGTGGTGGTGCATATTGGAAACATAATAAAAGAGAACAAAAATAAATAACTTAATTTTTTTTTTAAAAAAAATCCCCAGAAACAGAAAATGATTTTACAAAAGAAACGGACCAACGAACCAAAAGGTGACCAGTACAAAAAGGCAAGACCAGACATCGGTTCTCATGCTGCTGGCTGAGACACCAGAAGACTGCTGCTGCTGTTCAGCATTCTCTTGAGGATGTGAAGCTTGTTGTGTTGAAGCCAGCAGAAGCTATCAGCAAACAAAAAGCCACCGAAAGTTTTTTGTTGAAAAACTTGTCACCTTTGCCAGCAAGAGAGCAACATGCAAGTTGGCAGTGAAGATGGCATGAAGCTGGATTCAAGTTGTCAAAACCGCGTGTTACTGTAGCACGCGGTTTTAGCATTATAAAAGGAGCCAAGGATCATTAGTTTTATCATCCCAAGAATCCCAGTGAGTGTTCTATAAGTGTATAGAGAGAAGTGTGAGGTTTTTTTGTTAGTTTTCTTGTTTGTAAAACTTGTGTATTATTATTGATAGTAATAATACGAATTCGGTTTTTCCTCAAACACTTCCAAGAGTGATCGGTGAATCACAACAAGTGGTATCAGAGCTTTGGTTCTTCATTGGGATCGAAAAACCGAAGAACGAAACTTGGATCGGAAAATTCGAGTTCCGGCAAAGTTGTCAAAAATTCATTTTGAGGGTACCATCAGCTAGTTCACGTCGAGACGAGCACGGTGGTATTTTCCGGCGACGAAACCGACGTCCAGAGAGTCCTCACGCGCCGCTCGCGCCTTCCAGAGCCTTCCTCACGCGCTTCTACGCGCATCACGCGCCGCACGCGCGGCTGGAGGTTGAAGACGCTGACGTGTCATCCACGTCAGCGCCACGTCACCAACACGTCAGCGACACGTGTCCGACACGTCAGCTTACGGGTCCCACCTGCCACGTCAGCACGCCACGTCACCTGCCACGTCAGCCGCCACGTCAGCAACTGGGTCCCACCTTGCCACGTCAGCACTGCCACGTCAGCAGCCTGGTAAATTTCATTTTGCCCCCTGAAGTTTTGAAATTTACAGTTTTGCCTCAGAAGTTTTAGGAATTTACAAATCAGCCCCTGTGTCGGATTTAGACCAAAGAAGTGTCTATTCCATCATTTTCGACCGTTCCGAACGCAACGGTGACCTCCGATTTGTGAAATTCAGACCCGATTTTAGTGTATTCTCATTTTAAACTTTAAAACTTAAAATGGAGATGGAAGATTCTCATTCTGGTGCAATGATTAAACTGGCTGCCACTAATTACTCCCTCTGGAGACCTAGGATGATAGATTTTTTGCATTGTAAAGATCTGTTTGATGTCATCGAGTTGAAGGGAGTGAAACCGGAGTCTGTTAAGGAGTATGACTGGAATAAACTCAACAACAGAACTTTGGGTCAGATTAGGCAGTGGATCGGTCACAGTGTCTTCCACCACGTAGCACAGGATTCAGATGCTTACGGGATGTGGATAAAGCTGGAAGACATGTTCCAGGCCAAGACAGCTCGGAATAAAGCCCTGTTAATGAGGCGTTTGGTGAACCTGAAGCTACGGAGTGGAACTTCCGTTGCGGAACACACCAACGAGTTCCAGAGCCTGGTGAACCAGTTGTCTGCAGTAGACATGCAGCTGGGAGATGAAGTACAAGCCCTCTTACTACTCAGTTCCCTTCCTGATAGCTGGGAGACATTGGTGGTTACTCTCAGCAATTCCGCTCCAGGAGGTAAAGTTACCATGCCTATGGTAAAAGATGCCCTGTCGAATGAGGAGTCCAGGAGAAAAGATGTTGGCTCAGAACAGACAGAAGCCTTCGTCACAGAGACTCGAGGAAGACATCAAGGAAGAGACGGAGAGAGAGGCAGAAGCACAACCAGGGGTAGATCCTCAGATGGAAGGAAGCCTACCTATAAGTGCTACCATTGTGGCATTGTAGGCCACCTAAAGAAGAATTGTCGAAAACTGCAACGAGAGCAGAGAGAAGGCAATCACCAGCCGAAGAATGACGAAGGAGAGACACTGGTTGTTGTCCAAGCAGATGTATCAATATGCTCCATACAGGAAGAGACATGCCTTCACAACGCAACCCAAGATGTTGAATGGGTGGTAGATACTGCAACATCCTACCACGTCACTCCTCACAGAGATTACTTCACAACCTACAAAGCGGGAGACTTTGGAGCAGTGAAGATGGGAAATATCAGTTCCTCTGGGATAGTAGGAATGAGTGATATTCAGTTGCGGACAAATGTCGGGTGTACATTGATCTTGAAGGATGTCCTGCATGTTCCAGAACTTCGGCTGAATGTACTCTCGGGGATAGCTCTTGACAAACAGGGCTATGAAAATCACTTCAGAAATGGCACATGGAGAATGACAAAAGGTGTCATGGTTGTCGCCCGAGGACATGCTTGCGGCGCACTATACAAGACTCATGTGAAGATTTGTGTAGACAACCTTAATGTAGCTGAAAAAGAGGCTTCCCAAAATCTGTGGAACCAGAGACTCGGACACATGAGTGGGAGAGGGTTGTCTACCCTGAACAAGAAGGAGCTTACCAAGGATGCTGCACGAGGTCCTTGCAACCACTATTCAATTGGTAAGCAACGCATAGTCTCATTTGATTTCTCTTCAGAGAGAAGATCAGGGTTGCTCAGTCTGGTGCACTCTGATGTTTGTGGTCCCTTGGAGGTTGATTCATTGGGCGGTAACAAGTATTTTCTGACTTTCATCGATGATGCTTCACGGAAAATCTGGGTGTATTTCCTCAAGACGAAGGATCAGGTCCTAGATCAGTTCAAGTTGTTCCACGCCATGGTAGAGCATGAAACAGGGAAGAAGCTGAAGTGCCTTCGCACAGACGATGAAGGCAAGTACAGTTCCAGGGAGTTCGAAGCCTGCTGCATGAGACATAGCATTCGACAATATAATGGTGTTGCTGCAAACATGAACCGCACCATTATGGAGAAAGTCAGAGGAATGATCAATATGGCTAAGCTACCAAAGCCATTCTGGGGAGAAGCTGTTCGTGTTGCCTGTTACCTGATCAACAGATCACCAACTGAACCGTTGAACTTGGAGATTCCGGAGAAAGTGTGGTCTGGTAAGAATCCCTCATACACTCACCCTAGAGTATTCGGTTGTTTAGCCGTTGCACATGTATCCAAGGAGCTCAGGGAGAAGCTCGATGCAAGGACAACTCCATGTATATTCCTAGGCCATGGAGATGAAGAATTTGGATACAGACTATGGGATCTGAAGGTGAAGATGGTCATCAGAAGCCATGAAGTAGAGTTTCTTGAAGACCGAACAATTGAAGACATTGAAATGCCCAGAATGTCTTCCAATACCAGTGCCAACAGAAATCTAGACCCAGCACCAGCACAATTGGCCACATACATGGTGCACGAGGAAATTCCAGAAGCAGAACCAGAGGAGGCAGATAGAGATGTTGAGCAGGGGGAGACACAGCATGTTCCATCGGAGATTACTGAAGAAAGTGTTGAGCAGGGGGAGCCGCAACCCACTTCACTAGAAGCTACAAGATCATTCACAGAGATGGATGATGATAGACCTCCTGAAACCAGTGGACCTCAGACAAGAAGATCTGAGCGAGGCAGGATTCCATCAACCAGATATCCGGGATCCGAATATATTCTGCTTACTGATGTGGGGGGGCCAGAGAGTTTCCCAAAGGCAAGAAAGCACTGAAGAATAAACGGGTGAAGAAATATGACAGCAAAACTGTGCAGAGACACAGTGGATTGTACTATGCAGAGACATAGCAGGAGAATACTGTACAGAGATGCAGTGAAGTGTGCTGTGTAGAGACACAGCCGACATGTCAACAAACGTCGGTGATCGGGACAAGCTAGAGTTGTGCAGAGACATAACCGGGATAGCTGTCAGATGATACAGAGAACTACGATTGGCTTGATCCTAACTCGGGGTACGTAGGCAGTCATACAGATGCAGCCAGGGGAGGATCCTTTGAAGGATCCGGATTTGGGTGATTGATGTTCGGCTCAGATTTTGGGAAATCTTCACCGAGTGGGAGATTTGTTGTGTTGAAGCCAGCAGAAGCTAGCAGCAAACAAAAAGCCACCGAAAGTTTTTTGTTGAAAAACTTGTCACCTTTGCCAGCAAGAGAGCAACATGCAAGTTGGCAGTGAAGATGGCATGAAGCTGGATTCAAGTTGTCAAAACCGCGTGTTACTGTAGCACGCGGTTTTAGCATTATAAAAGGAGCCAATGATCATTAGTTTTATCATCCCAAGAATCCCAGTGAGTGTTCTATAAGTGTATAGAGAGAAGTGTGAGGTTTTTTTGTTAGTTTTCTTGTTTGTAAAACTTGTGTATTATTATTGATAGTAATAATACGAATTCGGTTTTTCCTCAAACACTTCCAAGAGTGATCGGTGAATCACAACAAAGCTGAAGTTGAAGGGATAGATTCGTGTTGGCTATGGCTATTGTCATGTGATTGTACTTCCATATTGAAGAATTTGACCCAGGAAAAAAAAAAAGAGGAAACGTTTTAGGGCTGCATTTTACATTTGATTCTGTTAGGATTTTGAGGTGGTGGTGGTGGGAGAGACCTCAACAAGCAGCAAATCCTCCTCTTTTTAGTTCACTTGCTCTTCCTGGAATGGTAGTTATGAATGCCCGTTATTCAGTGATACAAACGATGAATTCATCGGTTACACCGTAAAATTACTCGAATGATTTATTTGATAACTTTTGACATGCTCTTCATTATCATATATTATAAAATATTAAAAAATAATTAAAAATATAAATATTAAATCATATATATTATTTATTAATTTATTGTTGATATACATTGGTTACACCATAAAATTACTCAAATGATTTATTTGATAACTTTTGACATTACACATCTTATTGGGTGGTGTAAGATTCAAAATTTGACCTCTCAATAATGGATTTGAATCTAAGATGAATTTTTATTTATAAGAATTTACTATAATATAGATTTTACTTATTTCACTTAATTCAAATCGGAGAATTTACCATCTTTTCCAAAAAAAAAAAAAAAAAATCTTTTGTCCTTTTGACATTACATGAATTTTGTTATATTCAGGCCAAAGTTAAGGGGTTTATTTATCAATCCACGCGTCTTCATCCAATAGCGTGAAGCTGCGCATCAGATTCAGATCGCCACGCGTCAAACAACTATTAGTTGGAGCATTCAACCTGAACCTGCAGGTTGTCCTTTATAATAAGGCGACCCTTCGAATTCATCAGTCTTCGGATCACTAAGTGAAGTCAGTGAAACGAAATATGGCTTCAACGAAACTGCTATGGACTCTTGTCCTTTTGGGAACTCTCTCTTCATTTCAGGTTTTTTATTTTATTTTATTTTTATTTTGTATTACATTAGTTTTGATCCGTGATTAATGCTAGAGATTGTTGCATATTATTGCTTAGATTCATTTGGGTTTTTGATTGTTTCTCATTATTAATTATGCATTGGTAATTTTTCAAAACTTTTTGTGGGAATGAGATTGATTGTTGATTAAGTTTTTATGAAGATAAGGAGACTAAGCTAGGTGGGTATTGTTAATTTTGGTCGGATCTATGAAATTTTTGCGGTTTCAGGCGAAGAAATCTGAGGATTTGAAAGAAATCACACACAAAGTTTTCTTTGATGTTGAGATTGCTGGAAAACCTGCTGGTAAGTAATTTTACTTGTCAAAATTTGAATTTAGATCGTCATATGACAAAAGGAGAAATTTTTATATTTAAAAACTTAACTTTCTGGTATTGATATTAATTTGTTTCAATATATTTGTTCTCAGGCCGTATTGTAATTGGTCTTTTTGGGAAGGCAGTTCCTAAAACTGCAGGTAAGTTAAATGGTGTATGATATGGAAAATAAAGAATTTGTCGCGTTTATTTTAGCTTGTGAATTATTGTTAATGGTTTGAATGTTTTTCTTTGCAGAAAATTTCCGAGCTTTGTGCACAGGTAAAATTGTGATCTCTGCTTTGATTGTATGAGCTGATAGAATGATATAATATAATTTTTTATGAGCTGAGAATCAAATTTGCAGTATAACCTTTGCTCAATTCATCATTGATTGTCCAATACTTACAAGATAGGTGAAAAATAACGCATATTCCTCAACTAAATTAGAAATCCAAGGAGGTGGTAATATTGTTCTAAGAAATGCAGAAAACAATGTAAATCAAATTTAAAGGCTGATATTTTTGGATGTATTTGGAACAATGGATAAATTTGGAGTGCAATGATATACTTGGTCGTGGCCCCGTTTTGATATCGAATCATTCTTTATCATTTCAGGGGAGAAAGGTACTGGAAAGAGCGGAAAACCTCTTCATTACAAGGGTAGCACATTCCATAGGATTATTCCCAGCTTTATGCTCCAAGGAGGTGATTTCACTCTTGGTGATGGAAGAGGCGGAGAATCAATTTATGGACAGACGTTTGCTGACGAAAATTTCAAGCTGAAGCACACTGGCCCAGGTACAATTATTAGACACATTCTCTTGCGTGATTAGTATAATGCCATGCAAGCATGATTGATGGTTAAACTGACACCATGTAATGAACTAACATTTCTGTGAACAGGGCTTTTGTCAATGGCAAATGCTGGTCCAGACACCAATGGTTCACAATTCTTCATTACAACTGTGACAACTAGCTGGTAAATATATCTGCACCCAGGAAAAATAAAAGATAAATGGAAAACACATAATCTAAGCAAATCTTCTCACATTGGAAGTTTTAATTCTGTACTTTAGCATGTGTATGGTATCCCACGTAGGGATCTTAGTTCTCATAATGACATGTAACCTTCTGCATTTAAGTTGCTATGTTAGTACAAGTTGCAGCAATTAAATGCCTTTTGAGGGCTGCTGTATTAGCTAGCTAATGCTCGACTGGACACTCAATTAGCTCAAGTTGTGTTGCATATGCGTAAGACCAATTCGGATTAGAAAAACATTCACGATTGTGATCGATTCAACCATAAATGTTCGATTTTTTACCTTAGGCATACATGTAGAGTCATCAAGACCTACATTATGTCTACTTATAATTGGAATGGCCTCACTGCAGGTTGGATGGCAGACACGTTGTATTCGGAAAGGTGATATCCGGAATGGATGTGGTTTACAAGGTTGAAGCTGAAGGAAAGCAGAGCGGCACTCCCAAGAGTAAAGTGGTAATTGCTGACAGTGGTGAACTTCCTCTGTAATTTCGCACTTCTTTGTAATCTCCTCCTTTTTAACCTTGATGAAGATAACCATAAACCCCCATTTTGCCAATTTATCATGTAATAGACATCTTTAAAATGTCTTAGGTTTTGTGCAAGCTGGTGCTTTATTTTAAGGGGATCCTTTTCCAATATGTCTCATCAAGTTTGGTTATCTTCTAGTTCTCGTCCTTAAGAAGGTGATTTTTGCGTGAGGAAGAATTTTATGAAAGCACTTGATTAAGTAAAGAATGCTGGAATGTGTAGCCATACTTGTCTTTGTTAATAGTCGTCAGTTAAATGAGGAACCATTTTTGCGAAATAACCAAAGTACATTTTTCATTTGCCAAAATTTTAGGGTATTACAGCAAAGTCAGTCACTCAAATTGAACCAAGTTCCATAATCTTTGATGCGGACACTATGAGAGACCGAAGCTTGATGGATAGCATCTTGCCTTTGGTTTATGAAAATAGCTTTAGAACTCCCAATTTCGGGGATCCCAAGTCCAGTGAAAATTGACTATACGAGTAATTGCACTGTCATATATTAGAATCGGAAAGCAGTGCATACTTTCATAGCGCACGACAACATTATAATGACACAAGTTCTATCACATTTATATAGCAAAGCAACCTGAACGACTAAAAATTGAATACATGCTCCATTGCTCCTTGGCCATTTTACATCTCAGGAAAATTAAAGTTATTCATCGATACCAGACAATGACTTGTCTTAAATTGCATTTTCTTGATCTAATAGACTGACTCAACTGCGGGTGAACCAAAGACTTGATAAATTATTCGTCTTCTTCCGGTGTTTAAAGATTTTGTAAGTCGGACTGCCCTATACCAAAAACTAGCCTGGTCCGTCCTCCTCCAAATCTTAATGGCTTCTTTCAGTCAAACATGACGTTTTGATCCGCTGCATCTGCAAACCAGTTAAACTACCTCCACCAGACAGCAATCAATATTCACAAAGAGCATCACCAGCCTTAAGTAATCGAATCCCATTGTTCACCATGTATCTTCAATTTCAAGCTGCTTTAATTAACTTGAAACCAACACCTCAGCAAAAGAACACCAGTTACCAGTTACCAGTTACAACCAAGATCAATACCTTCGTGTCCTTGCAAGTTTTATTTTCATGACCATGGCCTCCATCTTCAACAGCTATTATCAAATTATTAGCTCCAATCCCTGCAACTATTAATACTTCACCACATAGCAACAATTCACCATTTTCTAAACAGCTCACCAGCTGAATCAACTCAGCCACTCCAATGTTCCCCAATAAACCAGAATAAGGTTGACCAAGAAATTATTTCTTAAATTTATTCCAAAAACAAAAACAAAAACAAAAAATGATGTCCCTTACAGTCTACTTTTTTTTTTTGTTTTTTTTGGAAATTGTTGGAAACCCCACCGACAAACCACCCGTTATGGGCTTAAGCGGAGCAGACTATTACAAGAAACGCACCATTTGGATTCTAATCCAATACCTCAAGGTGAGATCCCGAACCTCACACCACCAAGCAAGGGGTGTTCCCTTACAGTCTACTTCAACTCCTTTCACTAAAAAATTAACCTTTGGCATAGAGTTGAGTGGCACTTGTATAGTTGTATCATTTCTAAGATATCCTCTCACCATGATTTTCAAGATTCGACTATAGACCATAAAAATATTTACATTAATCCACCGAATACCATATCTTAGAAATGATACAACTATACAAGTGCCACCCAACTCTATGCCAAAGGTTAATTTCTTACCGAACAGGAAAATATTTGCAAAGCCTTTTCCAAAAGAACATTTTGGAGTAAAATTGAAGGCCAAGTAACAGTTGTCAGTTGTGCACTTGATTTTGCTTAATTTTGAAAGCTCAGCGAGTAAAGTATTTGGGAAACACTGTTAAAATTTATTTGCAACAGGACCTTTAACACAAGAGCTTAGAATACAATTTAATGAATTAATCGGATGATCCGGGGAGCGTACCTGATTTAGAATCCATATCTGCAGCGGAAATTTATGTAGATCTGTTGAAAAATTGCACTGAGGAGATCACCCTCTACTCCCCACTTCTTGATGGTGAGAAACTTACTCGCCCTGATTAAGCTTTCCTTATGCCTTAATTTCTCCTTATGAAAGCTTATGCTTTCTTTCTCTCTTTATAATTTGCTCTCGGCAAAATCACATACCATTCTCTTTCACTTTATTATTATTTATAGAAGCATGCATTTGAGAGAGCACACACTGCTCGTCCTTATCTCAATTGTATGCATATAATAATGTTTCAATTATTATCATAATAATGCAAAAGGTGAAAGAGAATATATGTATATAATAAGAAGAAAGCTTATTAAGTAAGTTATGTAGGGGAGTGAGAGTGAGACCTTAGCTCACTAATTTATGGAGTGTAATGGGCTCACCCATCAAAAGCCCATAACAAATCCAAAGCCCGCTCTAATATCCACACATCAAATAATATAGAGTTGCAGCCCACTTTATTAGATCAAACAATTGGGCTTCACAGTTTCTATTACAAAACCAATTATCTTAGCGCTTTATATTAAAACCCGTATCACAATTAATATAAGCCCATAATTAAAATATTCTAACATTCTCCCACTTGGGCGATATCAATTGTGGATGTTTTAATGCTAAGAAAACTTTATGGATCCAATATTGGTTCAGAAACAACTCTAGTAAACCATTCCGTCCAATAAGATCGTAGATATAGAATCATGGCGGTACCTACATTATAATGCAACATAGTCCCTTCCATGGTCACGTATATCAAACAACCTTATCGACATGAACAAGATGTGATAGAGCAGTAAGATACAATAGCACCCACTTTATGATCTAAAAAATACATGTGCTATTTTCTCTTATCGGTCCCAATTTCTCTACCTTATGCAGCCCAGGCCACATGAGAAATCAAGGCTTAAATATAAGCATGTATGTCTTCTATTATCCCAAGATAAACTTTATGTGTCACAAGACATACCAACAAGGCTTTATAACTTTATGCCCCAAGCCAATGCTTATGATTGACACCCATCATAAGACTTTACACAATGATATATCAAACAATAAACATAATATCTTCCAATGAAGATGCACTTTTATAGATAATCATTGCAAAATACAAAATACATGTACGAATGTACAAACAAAATAACATAGAGCAATGATGCCTCCCACTAACCTAGGTATCAAAAGACTTTACCAAACCCATACAAGCAACATGCTTTACAAAAACAATGGGTCGAAGACCTTTGGTCAAAGGATCAGCAATCATATCATCTGTACCGATATGCTCTACAAGAATGTCACCTTTCTTAACTAGCTCCTTAATTGTCAAGTATTTGACCTCCATATGTTTTGACCCAGTGATATTCTTATTATTTTTGGCAAATAATACAGCTGAAAGATTATCACAATATAACCTTATAGGTCTAGAAATGGAGTCAACAACTGACAATTCTTTAATGAGATTTCGTAGCCAAACAGCCTGTGACGCTGCACCAAAACATGCTACAAACTCGGCCTGCATTGTGGAAGAAGTTACAAGTGTCTGCTTGACACTTTTCCAAGATATAGTTCCACTGCTAGCATAAACACATATCCTGAGGTAGATTTCCTATCATCTGAACAACCAGCAAAGTCAGAATCCGAATACCCTACTAGTTCAAGATTCTCAACCTTTCTGTATGTCAACATGTAATCTTTAGTCCCCTTAAGATACCGAAAAACTCTCTTGGTAGCAGTCCAATGTTCCTTTCCGGGATTAGATAAAAATCTTCCCAGTACACCAACTGCAAATGCAATGTCAGGTCTAGTGCATACTGTGCATACATCAGGCTTCCTACTGCACTAGCATATGGCACTGCCTTCATGGACTCTCTCTCAACCTCATTCTCAGGTGACTGTGCCAGGCTCAATTTATCACCTTTAGCAATTGGCACATCCCAAGATTTACAATCATGCATACTGAATCTCTTCAGTATCCGCTCAATGTATGCTTTCTGAGAGAGACCTAATACCTTTCGAGTTCTATCTCTGTGGATTTCAATACCCAGAACAAAAGATGCTTCTCCAAGATCTTTCATATCAAAATGTCTAGACAATGACTGCTTTACCTCATGCAGCATTCCTAGATCGTTACATGCAAGCAAAATATCATCTACATAGAGAATGAGAAAGATATATTTGCTCCCACTGATCTTGATATATATGCATCTATCAACTTTACTTTCCACAAAGCCTAAAGAGGAGATTACATTGTCAAACTTTAGGTACCACTGCCGTGAGGCTTGTTTCAAACCATAAATAGACTTTTTAAGTCTACAAACAAGATGATCTTCACCATCTTTCTGAAATCCTTCAGGTTGTTCCATATAGACCTCTTCACTTAATTCTCCATTTAGGAATGCAGTTTTAACATCCATCTGATGTAGCTCTAAATCATAATGAGCTACTAGTACCATGATTACTCTTAATGCATCTTTAGAAGATACATGAGAAAAAGTTTCAGTATAATCAATTCCTCCACTTTGAGTAAATCCCTTGGCAACTAATCTGGCTTAAACCTCTCAATATTCCCTTTGGAGTCTTTCTTGGTCTTATAGACCCATTTACAGCCAATAAGTCTACAACCTTCAGGTAATTCAACAAGCTCCCACACACCATTATATCCCATAGATTGCATTTCATCTCTCATTGCATTCCACAATAGATCAGATTGAGAACTAGAAACAGCTTCTTTAAAAGTTGTTGGATCAGTGCAATGGCTTATGTCATAATCAATCTCATTTAGATAAACTTCATAATCAGAGGGAACAGCAGACCGCCTTACCCTGGTTGACCTTCTTAATGGAACCTCTGCAGCTATATCCTGTAATGGCGGAACCTCGTTTACCTGTATGGGTTCCTCCTCCATAACTGGATTAGTCGCAGGTGTAGGTTCCAAGGTCTCAGACTGTATGGGTATAGGTATATGAACCATTCTGGTCTGTTGTCCTTGATTTGAGACTTCTGTATGATTATCATTATCAGCCACATCAAATTCCAAGAACTTAGCTGTTTGTGATTCTACAATCCTATAACCCCATTCTCTACAGTAAAATCTGTAGCCTTTAGAATGATCAGGGTATCCTATAAAATAGCAACGAGTAGATCTGGATTGCAACTTACCTTCAGTGGGATTATAAAGGCGTACTTCTGAAGGACATCCCCAAACACGGAGGTGACTCATGCTAGGTTTCCTACCAGTCCATATTTCAAAAGGAGTTCTAGAAACAGACTTGGAACTCTATTGAGGATATATAAGGCCGTTTTAATTGCCTCACCCCAAAGGAAGTCTGGGAGATTAGTTCTAGACATCATACTCCTTACCATCTCTTGAAGGGTGCGATTCCGCCTTTCGGCCACACCATTCTGTTCAGGACTACCTGGCATAGTAAATTGACTTACTATTCCACAATCCTCTAAGTATCTGGCAAACGGTCCCTTTATTTGTCCACTGACCCCATGTTTACATAATAATACTCACCACCCCGGTCAGACCTAACAATCTTGATAATTTTTCCCAGCTGTTTCTCAACTTCAGTCTTGAAGATCTTGAATTTATCAAGGGCTTCAGACTTTTCCTTAATCAAGTACAGATATCCATATCGGGAAAAATCATCAATGAATGTTATATAATACTTATTATTGCAAATTGTGGGTGAATAAGGTCCACTTATGTCTGTATGAATAATTTGTAAAAGATCGGAGCTACGAGTGGATTCCTTTTTCTTTATTTTGGTTAGTTTACCCTTACAACAGTCAACACAAGTTTCTAGGTCACTGAAGTCAAGAGTAGGTAGGATATCATACTTTATTAACCTTTCTACTCTTTCCCTAGAAATGTGGCCAAGTCTTTTATGCCACAACATGGATGACTTTTCTTTTATTAAGGGTCTTTTGGCAATTTGTTCAACATTATATGAATTGGAATAGACCTCACTTGATGCTAAACAGAGACTGTACAAACCGTATGACAAAACACAATGGCCAACTTTATTGGAGTTGAAATATACAGATACAGAACCTGTATTAAACTCAAAACCATAACCTTGTTTGTCGAGTACAGATAATGATATCAAGTTTCGTCTAAAAGATGGTACATACAAAACACTTGTCAAAACAAGTTCATAATTGGAGTCTAGTTTTAAACAAACATCTCCAACATAATGTACTTCCACCAATTCATTATTGCCAACTACGAGCTTGAACTCATCCTTATTTGGTTTCCTCTTGTTTATGAATCCCTGCAATGTGAAAGCAACGTGATTAGTTGCTCCACTGTCAAGCCACCAAGAACTGGATGTGGCATTAACATAATTGGATTCACATACAACAAAAACCAAGGAGTTACCTGTATGCCCATGTTTCTCTAACCAAACTTTATACCTGGAACACTCTGACTTCTTATGCCCTTTCTTTTTACAAAAGAAACATTTAAGTTCTTTCTTGAAGACACCTTTAGTACCACCCACAGCACTTGTCTGACCAGTTTTATTGTAATTCTGAACATTACCAGAAGCTGAAAATTTAGATTTCTTACCTTTCTTGCGAGGCTTAGAAACAATGAGAGCTGCATCTGTATGCCCTGCCTTAAGTTTCTCTTCCTCAGCAACACATATGGCAATGAAATCATTAACATTCCACGGTTCTTCCCTCGAATTGTAAGTAGTTACAATTGTACCAAACTCTGTAGGCAGAGTATTCAATGCTTGATGGACAATGCAAGCATCTGGAAGAACAATGTTAAGATTTTTCAGCTTGTTCTGAATATGGACCATCATCAAAATGTACTCCCTAACACCTCCATTACCATTATACTTCATTGAGTATAATTGCTTCAGAAGGGTACCAATTTCTGCATTGATTGAGACTTTATATCTTGCAGATACAGCTGTCAGGAAATCTTTTGCTATAGAGGTTTCTTGAAGACCACTTAGCAAATGCTCAGGAATAGATCTCTTTATAGTCAAATAGCACATGCGATTTGACTTATGCCATACTGTATGCAGCTGCTTATCCGTATCAGTACTGGAACTATTAATATCAGCTGGCTTAGGAGTATTCATAGCAAGATCAATATCTGCTAATTCCATAGCCAACAACACATCTCTCTTCCACACTTTAAAATTGGAGCCAGTCAACATCTCTATAGTCACAGTGTTGTTGTTAACTGAAAAGGTGACTGAAAAACAAATAACAATGCAATTCTTTAGTTTAAGCACAACACAAGATAATAAATACTCCAAGTCATAAAAGAGTATTATACCAAGAATTTTAGCACATCACTGTATAAACACCTTTGGGCAGAATATACAATATGTAATTAAAAATTCTTCATATAAGACGATTCAGAAACTTATCCAATCCTCGTAAGTTTACCACCTTTGGGTGAATAAACCACTCAGACTAGTCCATTCCCAACCATATGTCTCATATGTAACATTTCTAAAATTTAACATACAATCCACATCTTTGGACAGAAGACTGCACATCAAAAAATAGAAACATCCCTAAAACATGCGAGAGACCGTCATCACTTAAAAGATTCAGTGAAAAAGGTCACTTTGGTGGCTGCAGTTCCACTAAACTCATAAGCAATTCTCACATCGGGATACACCTTATATTATCTTGAAAAATAACATTTATAATGTAATTTTATACTTTATAGACAAGGGGCCGAATTGTCCATAAAATTACATTCCTGAATATTGTGACAAAATTTATGAGATAAATTAATTCTTTATATTTATCTCTATGTCACAAATAAATTAATTGCATTGAAATTTTACTTTATGAGAGACAATTAATTCTCTCTAACCAGTGACAATTTTTATACCCATGTATAAATAAAACTTTATGAGATAACAATTTATCTCTTAAATTGTCACACACAATTAATTATGACTTTATTTATAAATTTTGAGATAAACTGAAATTAAAATGAAGTTCAGGGATCAAATTATAATAGCTGGGGGCCTGTATGCTATTATCCAAGGGACCAAACTGAAATTTACAAGGCACGCTCACGCACGTGCGTTAACACACCGCCAGACTGGAAACCCCACCCAAAATCATGATCAATAATTATTTCAATATATTGGTTGCCTTTTGATGATCAAACAGCACAACAATACATAAATATTAATATTTTAAAAAACATTAAGCTAAATAATTTTGCTGCCAATCAAAAGTAATCAACTTTTATAATTGTTTGAATATCAACAAAGGCAGCCAACAACAGCGACAAATTCAGCTCCAATACTGATCTAGAATTCATTTCATTAAATTTCAGTATTATCAAAATCCCAAAATTCAGATCTGAATTAATAATTAATCCAATAAATTCTTATTGTTTAAAAATTGGATCAATTATTAACAATCATCAACAGATCAAAATAATATGGATCTAACAAAAAATCCATCCGAAAAATTCATCAGATTTTTCTTTAACTTTATGAAAAATCCATAGATTCTAAGATTGTGTTCCTGTATCTCTGATACCACATGTTAAAAATTTATTTGCAACAGGACCTTTAACACAAGAGCTTAGAATACAATTTAATGAATTAATCGGATGATCCAGGGAGCGTACCTGATTTAGAATCCATATCTGCAGCGGAAATTTCTGTAGATCTGTTGAAAAATTGCACTGAGGAGATCACCCTCTACTCCCCTCTCTCCACTTCTTGATGATGAGAAACTTACTCGCCCTGATTAAGCTTTCCTTATGCCTTAATTTCTCCTTATGAAGCTTATGCTTTCTTTCTCTCTTTATAATTTGCTCTCGGCAAAATCACATACATTCTTTCTCTTTCACTTTATTATTTTTATAGAAGCATGCTTTAAGAGAGAGCACACTGCTCGTCCTTATCTCAATTGTATGCATATAAAATTTTCAATTAATTATCATAATAATGCAAAAGGTGAAAGAGAATATATGTATATAATAATAAGAAAGCTTATTAAGTAAGTATGTAGGGGAGTGAGAGTGAGACCTTAGCTCACTAATTTATGGAGTGTAATGGGCTCACCCATCAAAAGCCCATAACAAATCCAAGCCCGCTCTAATATCCACACATCAAATAATATAGAGTTGCAGCCCACTTTATTAGATCAAACAATTGGGCTTCACGGTTTCTATTACAAAACCAATTATCTTAGCGCGCTTTATATTAAAACCCGTATCACAATTAATATAAGCCCATAATTAAAATATTCTAACAAACACTTGCTAACTTATACTTCACAATTACAGATTCTATTCCAATCAACCACAACATGTAAATCTCAAACATACCTAAAGTTAGTAAAATGTAAAAGCAAGACAAAGCAAAACCAAAACAGAACAAGATCATAAATACCTTATTAACTTCTGCGGGGATGAAAAATAACGTAGATTAAGCAGTCCCGCCCGCAGCTGCTTCAGTTCCTTGCGACACAAGAAAACATAAATCAAACAACACGGATATCATCATCATAAATCCCCACAATCCAAATCACCACAACATTAACAGATAAATTCCGAACCACACAGATACAGGGACTCACTAACACATTCAAGCAAACACACAAGGTCTTAATCATTCCCTCGGCAATCTCCACGTGTCCGTTCTTCCCAATCCTCCTGGGTTGAGTGATAATGTTAGAGAATTTCGCGGATAAATCGGAGTAAATCGAGACAACCTTCGAGATATTCCCGTTAATCTTGCGAATCAGCTCCACGTTCTTTGACATATTGTCCGGAATCTTAGAGTGGTGATTCTCGTTCACTCGCTGGATCAACTGACGGTTATTATCCAGTACGGTCTGTACCTGCTTAAAACTCTTGCTCAGCGCATCCCACGCTTCCACGTCATATTGCTCCTCTTCAGAATCGTCACGTCATCTTCTTTTTCTTCGTTCACTTTTAGGCATTTGCTTTTGTTATTTGTTTTGGTGAGTCTTATTAATAGGTTTTGCTGCGATCGTATCGTCCATCATAGACTCCACCAATGAAAAACAATTATTCTTCACTGGTGATTTTTTTTTCCAAAATCACAACTGGCTTCATTTATAGCTTGTGGTGGAAGCATAAGAAATAGGCGCGCGTGACAGACCCGGCCTGGCGGGATTTGCTGACTTGGAGCATTTTGATTGGTCTGTTACGTAGGCTTTGTTGATTGGGGATCGTGAAGGATGAGGGCTGATGTTAAACATCTTGTAAATATTAGATGAAATATCAAGAACAAAAGTATCCTTTCTTAATTGTCTGGTTCAAATTCTTATTGTTCGATTATTAAAGGCAGGATAAAAAATGTACGAAATTCTCCGAGCAGAGATATTCAGATGAAGAGACGAGAGACACTTAAAAATGGTCAGTTTGTTTTGTTAACTTACAAGTGTACAACCTAACATGTATCATGTGTCATTTGCTAAAGACACAAGTTAAGAGATACATTTTGTCTTAAAAATACATACACCACAACAACATAGAGAGCACGGGAGACTTGTCACCTAAGTTGCTACAGTAAGTGAACAAACTTCTAAATAATTATGAACATCTGAACCTTTCCTCAAAACACGATTGTGGCTGCCAATCGACTGTTAAACTGCGAGTTTGATGGCTGGTTCTACAGAGTTGAGTACTGTACAACTACTCAGAATCGCTATTGGTATCCAGAAAGCTAAATTCTCTGAATCCATCAAGCTTGATTAGAACTGTTCCTCGGTTCTCTTCACTCCATCGCAATCCTTCATTCTCCAAAAGTTTAATGACCTGCACACATTAAGTGACATTATCTGGAGATGGCACATGAAACTAGAACTTCTTCACGATGCAAGTTCTAAAAGAGTTTCTTGAAGCTCCACTATTAGAAATTTAATCAAGTTCTAATATATATTATTAAATTCTACACACTTCGATCAATACAATAAACATATAAGCAAAACCCATACCGACTGTTTCAGTTTTGATTTTCCCACACCATGTGAACCACATCCTGTGATAACCCTGAGAATTTGAACAGCTGAGCAGTACCAAGAAAAGTCAGTATCAAACAAAAAGAATTAGCAATTACATCTCATAAGAAAAAAAAGAAAGAGCTTGCTTCCTGCTATAGAAGAGAGAATTGAGTAAATGCTTACATTGAACATATGATCCCAACAAAAGGTGAAGTTTCAAAAGCTTCATTGCTGGCTTGACATGTTGGCCATGCAAGTCAATTGTTATCACATTCTCAAAGCTCTTGTTTCTGCAAATTGCTAGTTATTGCTTAGTTCATCTAATAACATTAAGAATGAAGAAGTCAAGGAAAGAAACCGACAATAGCTATGTACCAACCTAGCTTTGAATATATCATGGCTGGCTTTCTCATCGGCCTTTTGAGCTAATTTCATCAGGGACTTCCCCTACCACAGTGCAATGAAAAGACTAAAAATTTAGTGGTGAAACACCCATTCATAAAATGCAGCAAAGATATCGTTTTAATCACCATTGAAGAGGAACTAAAAAGATATTATTATGTTGGCCCAAGTTTCATAATTTTCATGGACTAGCCACTCAAAACTTCTTGGGGGGCATTACCACTAAGCCAAAATCAAGATGAAAAAAGTGGAGGACTACAAAGCATCGAGTATTGCTCAATGTGGACCTAGTGGATCCTAAGGAACATTAATAAATAAATTGGAGTGCTCAAAGCAGCTGTGTGCTATGCTGTAAGGAATAAACTGGATTCAGATGTTAAATATGATACCATTCTGATTTTCATAGACCTGGCGGAACCAAATGAGAGAGAGATATTAAGAAACAATTAACAAATTGCCCATAACAACATAACTACATGCATATGGAAACTTTCTGTTGACCTGGCCCAACTTGCAAGATATTATCCGCTTTGGAAGCCTACCAGCCCAATGCTGCAGCCCGTCCTCCTCAATTTTGTTCTTGGTGCAGATTGCAAGCCCACCCAAAAGGCCGCCAACTAATTGAGGGGGCTCAACACTAATAAGTACTCCCCCAACATCCTTTCCAAGCGATATGACATCCAAGAACAAAACCGTGAGGACGGATGGCCATTGGGCTGGCAGGCTTCCAAAGCGGCCAATATCTTGTTAGTTGGGCCGGGTCATCAAACGTTCATCCACCTATACAGAACTCTCTATTATCTATCCATACATTATAATGAAAAGAAAATGGATGTAGATAGTGTGATGAGGATTATAATTTACAATGCTCTCAGTCTAGCAGTTAGCAACAATATGAATATAGTGTTGACTGGCCCTCAATGAAGTAGCTTGTTCCTTTTTATTTTGATGGGAGAAGTAGCTTATTCATATTAAAGTTCACAAACCTGCTCCGAAAGGTGAGCTGCATATTCCCATTCCCCTTTTGAATATGCCACCGAGGCCTGTAGAAGAATGTACATTTTCATCAAACAATTTAGAAATGTGTTCATATCAACTTCAAAAACTCGCATATGGCATACAAAGGACTAAAACTGCCTTTACCTTCTGATAGCAGGATTTCATTGAATTCCAGTGTTGCTTTGCATCTTTTCTAAATACCTGATATTCCTCTCCCTTGGCTGCAATTTCAAGAGAACGTAACAGTAAAGAGATGGCCATTGCCAACTGACAAATAACAATTACCTATAATCCAAACATTAACAAACAAATAAACTAAACTAGCAATGAAATCTTGACATTTTAAACAAAGTGTGTTCTATTCTTCTCAACTCCTATCCCAAAATCCTCATCCCAAGTCAAATGTCTGCTTATGTAACAAAAATTAAACATTCCCACTTCATCTCATCATCGATCATTCACAACCAAATGCTACCAGTGGACACATCACCTGGAATTAGTATTTTAGGGATATGGGTTGGGGAGACTAGTATTATTTTTAAACAAAAATAGCACTATAGGGATAATGTTGAATACCACAAAGATCCTGCTGAGGTTCTGTATTGCTAGAGGGACTAACATCAGACCGCGGTCCTAGTGTCTGCAATTTCTTAACTACATTCCTCCAATTCATTGTGGTGGGTTCATGTTCAGGACTTCTGGATATGTTAAACAAAGATTCCAACACCATTTGAGGGAGATCTGACTGATCACTTGCCTTAATTGGAGATGGTACTTCAGAACCAGTAAGAACCTTTGAATAATTCCTTAAATACAAAAACAGCTAAGCTTTTAGGGCCAGGTTTCAAATACTTCCTCACTGAAGCAAAAATGAAATCGAAAATAAAATTTGACCAGCATTTTAGAGAATACCATAAAAGCTTTCTACACACTTTCCCTAAGAAAAGGTGTAACTTGTAAGACTAAGACAAATCTACAAGACTACAAGTAGTATTAGGGATCTTGGAATTTTGTAGCAGATTGAGTAAGATAATTTATCACCTGAAGTAGTTGCCATACCTACACGCGTGATGCATCCACAATGTCGTATCCAAATGGGTACTTGAAGCTGAATGTCTGATGCTCACACATAAGTATGTGGGTTAAAAGGAAACAGTCCTATGCTATCGAATGCAGTAGGCCGGGCAAGGTGTTTTGGTAGTTCAACCCACCCAAGCGCTGCCTAAGCACCATCTAAGCACCACCTTTGACCAGTCAAAGGATGGGTTGACTAGTCAAACATGAAGAATTTTATCTACATTAATTATATGGCAATTTGCTATTAAGCAAATGCCATATTAAAAAAGGCTCTTGATAGCTACCATTAGAAATGAATTCATAATGCCTTAAAGGACACGCTAGTGGCCTTTAAGCAAGCACACCTTGGTGTGCGCGCGTGTATACGCGCGTGCGGGCGCGAAAAAGGAAGGGAACGCTAGCATTCTGCTACTCGAATTGTATTTGCTGTTGGCTCTTGCCTATTATATCAGTCATGCCAAGCTTTCTTCGCATGCTTGAGCGCATCTTTCCCCCTTCCTTTCTATTAGTAAGGTTGTCAAAGGGCGAAACTTGAGTTCTTTTATGACTAAACTAATCTAATAGGGGTGGGGGGGGCGCTAACGAGCAAGAAAAGGCCCCTCGAAAACGGCATGGAGACACTCGCTTTGACTAGGGAAACACACACACACACCCCTTAAACATTATGGTTCTCTATTTCTTGACACTAAAGTCTCAATCTCAATAGTTTAAATAAATTGATAATATAATAGGTATACTACAATAAAATTAATATAAAAGGTATAATACAATAAAATTTCAGTGAAGCAAATATTCTACAACTTTCCACCAGTTATTTGATATTAAGAGATTTTTTTTAAAAAAAAAAAAATCTATAAGATAGTTCCCATCACTTTATAACAACTTGACTGACTGCCAAAGCCCTCCTCACACTAAGTTCCTCCAGAAATAGAAAAAGTGCCAGAGAAAGAGAGAGTGATTGTAAAAGAAAAGGCAAAAAAAGAATTCAAAACTTGAGAAAAACAAACAGCACCAGCAATAATGTGCAGAATGAGTTACCTGCAACTATCGCCCGTATACCATATGCTACCATAGAGATCACTTTCAGATGAATGAGAAATGCAATCGGATGCCCCATCTGTAAACTGTAAAAGAAAATATCACAAAATGAATTACAAAGTCAAATAGTTCAAATTTCCCAAAAATGAAAACTTAGCAAATATCACTGGCTAAACAGACTTATCGTGTTAGTTCATGGTGCAATGCATTCAATTAACCTTTTATTGGAGGCTTTCTGCCAAGCTCAGACAGAAGCAAAAGAACCTTAAACTCAAACACGTCGGACCACATGACTTTCTAAGTAACTGACTCCATGACCATATAGCTAAATTCTTCAAACATGCATGCCAAATAAGAAGTCTCTTCGGCTAATAATTTACTCTGGGAAAATTTAAAGACACCTCAATCATCCAAATCTGCTGGTCCGTTAAATCAAGTATGTTACTTTTATCGAAACCAAAGAACTAACAATTTTTTTCTACCCATATAATGCAATATGATGAAGTTTGGTCTGGTAGTGACAAGGACAAAAATATAGTATTAATCATCCTGAATGATCTGCAAAGTGAAAACAGTCAAATGATTGGAATGCCAGAACCAGGAAGTACAAATCTACAAGCTCACATTAAAATAAAAGCTTTTTAGAGTCATGAAACTAAGGATAACGTGACACATATAATATCACTTACATTGTCAGCGTGATCAGTGATGAATCTTCTATCTTCCGTAAACCTAAAATCGTCATCTTCGTTCCTGGACTGCTTGTTGGAGGAAGCAGATAAATCAAGCAACACTTCCAAGGCCTAAAAGAGAACAATTTTTTTCTTTTTTAGAATCTAGATTTCTCTATAAAGGTGATATGATTAATACAAAAGAAATTTTCTCTGTTTTCCAATTCTAGGAGAAATTTTAAACCCCCACTCAACCCTTTAACACTTGCACCAAACAGTTTTCTAAAATGGTCTAGAGGACTAGTGTTAGCTCCTTAGTCTGGTTGCTCGAGAAAAATGGAAACGAGTGGCGTTGGCGGCAGCCAAGCACTCGCAAAATACGCATGGCTTGGGTGGACTCTGTGTGTGGGCAGTTGGTGCTGTCCAAAGGGAGTTATGCTGACACAATGGGCGGTTGGCGCTGTCCGTGGGAAGTTGATGTTGCCTTGGGCAAGAGAGTTGGCTTCACATGCAACACGTGGTAAATGGCGGTAACTGCCCCACATGGGACATGTGGGAAATGTGCTTGCAAGTTTGTGAGGGAAATTCGAATGGGCTTGTGTGTGTGTATAGACTTTTGTGTTAGCCTAGAGCAGTTGGGATGTAACTACTATGTGATTTGTTGGCCGGTGCCCATTGGGCCAGCACACCCTAGGGCAGTTGGGGTGTAACTACCGCTAGTATATATTGTATTTGTGAAGAACATACAAAGGGAGAGAGAAGCAGTGACATAGTGCGTTGGTGTGCATGAGTGAGATGTTCATCGTAAGCCTTTGCATGATCTAGCACGGTTCCTTGTAAATTACTTTGGTGAGTAAAGAAAATGTTGGGCGTGTTTGCCTGTAAAGCTTTGTGTGTCTTGTATTTACTTGATGCTTGTGTGGCTTGTGTGCTTACTGTGAGGGTGTGTGAACATTGTTGAGTTGCTGCTTGTGACTTGCGTGGGTGCACGAGGGAAGACTGACTAAGTTGGGAGAACTTAATGCCGCACTTGGCTAAAGAAACTTGGGGTTGAAATTTAGTCGCGTGCCAACTAGCCACTAGGCCATCATTCTTTAAAACCCTAGAACCAAGCACATAAATTGCACGAAGTCTTTAATACTTAATAACTAATTCAGACAAACAAGAATAACAGTATTCAACCATGATACAGGTTTCTACATGAAGGTATGTCCCGTTTCTATAATTCAGCATCAAGTAACCAAGAAGGCAACCTGAGATGTGGGTACACTGTAAAATTAAGTTAGAAATAGGAAAGGGGCAGAAGAAGACAGAAGACTTCTCATATATAACCAGTCCAAGCAACTGTTCTTGCAGATAGGAATAAAGGTAGAGATCAAGAAGTTCTCTCAATAGATGAAGACAAGAAGTTATAACAAGACAAAATTCTCACCAACTAATATCGGGACAGATCACAAATTTAGACAAAACGATGACAATACCTTTTCAACATTGTACCCGCACTGACCTGCATGGACAAATTTTCATGTCATGTAATATAAAACTACAATCAACCTTTACAACTACGCCTGTTAAAACTTAAAAGGCATATGCAGCATGTGTAAAAACTGAATATAACTTTAGAACAAGCTCAAAAAACGTAAAAAAAGATAATGAACTAGGAGTTTGCACCATCAACCATTATATCTTTCCTACTCTCCACACTCCTTTTTAATTCTTCACAGTCTAGCAGCAAGAAACATAAGTTCCATTCTTGTCTACCCATTGAAAACATCAGCTGGCTATGTCAAAACAATACATCAGAAACACTCCCCAAAATCATTTAAAAAGAACTTCCAACCCCACTTCTCTGATATAATTTACAACTCAAGCTTAGGATATGTTGGCAACTGTTGTCCTTCTACTTAAATTTGAAACTGCAACAACTAGAGTGACTGGTAAAGATGTAATTTTTACTTATCAACTAATGTCTTGCAAGTTAACAACCACCAACCCACGCCCACTTACACTTGATAACTAGAGATTGCATTCCTTCACCTCAATTCCAAACACACTTTTAATCCGGCAACCGATCATCTAAACCAAGTAAATGCTTCTTTCTTATCAAATTATATCAATCCAATTCAAATCCCACAAACCCTAGACTCAACCCAACTTATTGAATTATTAATTCCACTACAAACAGCTAAATTACAAAAGATAGAAATCATCAATAAACCAAATAGCTTAAAAAAAAACACTCACAAAGCACGTCTCTAACCACAGCTATACTCAACTGGCACTCGTCTCCGAGCATTGAGTACAAAAACTGCTCCACCTCCTCTCTATCAAACCCACTCTGATCATCACCAGCCTCTTTAAACTTCCCCGCCTTTCTTGGACTCGCCCTCACATAATCTTTCCCCAAAATATTCGCAACCGTCCCCGTAACCGCTACCACTCTCTTCTGCCTTCTCCCACCCTTATTACCGTAATCCGCCGGATTTTGCACACAGCTTGTCTCAACAAACCCCAAGCTCCAGCCCGAACTAAAACCCGATTCCAGGCTCGAAGATCCGCCCGAAACCGAACTAGACGTTGACGGATCTTCGCTGTAGTTACTCTCCGTCAACGCTGTCAAAATCTCTGCTGCTTTGTTAACGTCGCCGTTAGATTCGTAATAGGCTGACGTGGAATCCTCGAGCGAGATCGAGTCAAAAGACTCTGTTAACGAGTGGATGATTTTGGTTTTGCTCTGCTCTTCTTCATCTTCTGTTGCTGCTGGTTTGTTGTTGCCGCCACGTGAGGAATTATTGGCGGGAGTTGGTTTCGCGGGACGTGACCGTTTCTTCTTCTTCCTCTTGGTATCCTTCATAGTCCGATCAGACAAGAATCCACGGCGGAGAATGAAAATAAAGTTACAAAAAAATAGATTCTGAAAATAACTATTTCTGGGTAATCTTGGTGGTGATTAGGGACGAATGTGTGACCAAAAACTTTATAAAATATTTCGATATTTTTAGTTTAGATCGACTATTTATCAAGGTGTGATTAATTATAGAAAATGACACTTTTAATTAAATTATTCAAAGTGATACATTAGTTTATAACTTTTTCACGCCCTTTATTTTTTTCATCTTGAAGTTCTCAATTATTTTAAAATTAGCATATATGACATTTATTAATATCTTATAAAATTTATACTCATATAAATTTTTCTCTTCATTCAAATATTTTATTTGAATAAAAAGTGACCCTGAAAGGAGGGGGTGAGATAGTAAAGAATTTATTAAATTGGACATTGGAAATGGACAAAAAATGACCTTGGAAATAGAGGGAGGGAGGGTAAAAGAGGTTATTTAGTTATTTATTTAATTAGAATTTGACAAAACACTTAAGTCAAAAGAAAAAGTGTAACCGGACAATAATTGATTAGTTTTTTGTTAAAATAAATTTTTAATTATTTGAAAAAAAAAACTAACTTGTCAATATTCCCAATATCATATGCTAACAACATACATAAATAATTATGGCTTGAACGTAGAATGCACCCTCATACAAGTTAATAGGGAGTATTTATTCCTTATTATTGTTGAGGCCAGCAAGATCACCGAAAGTGATCAACTCATGCATGCAGTTGGCATGCAATCAAGCACCAAAAGCTTGATGTGAGGTGCAAGCTTGGTGACAGCTTGCAAAACTGCGTGTTACTGTAGCACGCAGTTTGGACATTATAAAAGGAGCCTTAGAGCTCAGTTATATTTATCCCAAAGTGTGTAAGCTACAAGTAGAGAGCTTGAGAGTGTGTGAAGTTTTTTGTTAAGTTTCTAGTTGTAAACTTGTAGTATTTATTCTTGAGAATAATAAATACAATTCGGTTTTTCCTCAAATACACTCTAAAGTGATCGGTGAATCCTCAGATGGAAGAAAGCCTACCTATAAGTGAATGAAGCCTATCTACAAGCTTTGTGTGTCTTGTAATTACTTGAATCTCTCTGTCTCAATGAAGAGACAGAGAGAGAGGCAGAAGCACAACCAGTGGTAGATTCTCAGATGGAATGAAGCCTACCTATAAGTGCTACCATTGTGGCATTGTAGGCCACCTAAAGAAGAATTGCCGAAAACTGCAACGAGAGCAGAAAAAAGGTAATCACCAGCCGAAGAATGATGAAGGAGAGACACTGGTCGTTGTCCAAGCAGATGTAGCAATATGCTCCATACAGGAAGAGACATGCCTTCACAACGCAACCCAAGATGTTGAGTGGGTGGTAGATACTGCAGCATCCTATCACGTCACTCCTCACATAGATTACTTCACAACCTACAAAGCGGGAGACTTTGGAGCAGTGAAGATGGGAAATACCAGTTCCTCTGGAATAGTAGGAATGGGTGATATTCAGTTGCGGACAAATGTCGGGTGTACATTGACCTTGAAGGATGTCCTGCATGTTCCAGAACTTCGGCTGAATGTACTATAGGGGATAACTCTTGACAAACAGGGCTATGAAAGTCACTTCAAAAGTGGCACATGGAGAATGACGAAATATGTCATGGTTGTCGCCCGAGGACATGCTTGCGGCGCACTATACAAGACTCATGTGAAGATTTGTGCAGACAGCCTCAAAGTAGCTGAAAAAGAGGCTTATTAAAATATGTGGAACCGGAGACTCAGACACATGAGTGGGAGATGGTTGTCTACCCTGAACAAGAAGGAGCTTACCAATGATGTTGCACGAGGTCTTTGCAACCACTACTTGATTGGTAAGCAACACAGAGTCTCATTTGATTTCTCTTCAGAGAGAAGATCAGAGTTGCTCAGTCTGGTGCACTCTGATGTTTGTAGTCCATTGGAGGTTGATTCATTGGGCGGTAACAAGTATTTTTTGACTTTCATCGATGATGCTTCACGGAAAATCTGAGTTTATTTCCTCAAGACGAAGGATCAGGTCATAGATCAGTTTAAGCTGTTCCACGCCATGGTAGAGCATGAAACAAGGAAGAAGTTGAAGTGTCTTCGCACAGACGATGGAAACGAGTACAGTTCCAGGGAGTTCGAAGCCTACTGCATGAGACATAGCATTCGACATGAGAGAACTGTTTCACACACTCCACAACATAATGATGTCACTGCAAGCATGAGCCGCACCATTATGGAGAAAGTCAGAGGAATGATCAGTATGGCTAAGCTGCCAAAGCCATTATGGGGAGAAACTGTTCGTGCTGCATGTTACCTGATCGACAGATCATTAATTGAACCGTTGAACTTGGAGATTCCGGAGAAAGTGTGGTCTGGTAAGAATCCATCCTACACTCACCCTAGAGTATTCGATTGTTTAGCTGTTGTATATGTATCCAATGAGCTAAGGGAGAAGCTCGATGCAATGACAACTACATGTATATTCCTAGGCCATGGAGATGAATAATTTAGATACATACTATGAGATCCGAAGGAAAAGATGGTCATCAGAAGTCAGGAAGTAGAGTTTCTTGAAGACCGAACAATTGAAGACATTGAAATGCCCAGAATGTCTTCAAATTCTAGTGCCAACAGAAATCCAGACTCAGCACCAGCACAATTAGCCACAGATAGGGTGCACGGGGAAATTCCAGAAGAAGAACCAGATGAGGCATATAGAGATGTTGAGTAGGGGGAGACAGAGCCTGTTCCATCGGAGATTACAGAAGAAAGTGTTGAGCAGGGGGAGCCGCAACTCACTTCACTAGAAGCTGCAAAATCATTCACAGAGATGGATGATGACAGACCTCCAGAAATCAGTATACCTCAGACAAGAAGATCTGAGCGAGGCAGGATTCCATCAACCAGATATCCGGGATCCGAATATATTCTGCTTACTGATGTGGGGGAGCCAGAGAGTTTCCCAAAGGCAATAAGGCACTGAGGAACAAATGAGTGAAGAAACATGGCAGCAAAATTATGCAGAGACACAGCAGAAGATTACTGTGCAGAGACATAGTGGATTGTACTATGCAGAGACATAGAAGGAGAATAATGTACAGAGATGTAGTGAAGTATGCTGTGCAGAGACACAGCCGACATGTCAACAAAGGAACGATAATCGGGACAAGCTAGAGTTGTGCAGAGACATAACCGAGATAGCTGTCAGATGACGATTATTTTTCAGATACAGAGAACTACGATTGGCTTGATCCCAGCTCAGGGTACGTAGGAATTCATACAGATGCAGCCAGGGGATGATCCTTTGGAGGATCCGATTTGGATGATTGATGATCGCCTCAGATTTTGAGGAAATCTTCACCGAGAGGGAGATTTGTTGAGGCGAGCAGTTGAAGCCAGCAAGATCACCGAAAGTGATCAACCCATGCATGCAGTTGGCATGCAATCAAGCACCAAAAGCTTGATGTGAAGTGCAAGCTTGGTGACAGCTTGCCAAACCGCGTGTACTGTAGCACGCGGTTTGGACATTATAAAGGAGCCTTAGAGCTCAGTTATATTCATCCCAAAGTGCGTAAGCTCCAAGTAGAGAGCTTGAGAGTGTGTGAAGTTTTTTGTTAAGTTTATAGTTGTAACTTGTAGTATTTATTCTTGAGAGTAATAAATACAATTCGGTTTACAATTATGTGGTGTGATTAGACTATATCGTGGCTAAATTAGCAACCCATTATTGAAGCCCATGACTAAATCAGGCCTTAAAACAACGAGCGGGAATTCACTTTCGTCTTTTGTGAATCAGTCGCTCAACCTCTTGCCGTCTGTGGCAGTTTCAATGGAGGAATCGGGTCGTGTAATCGGGTCGAGACAAGCGGATCTCAACAAGTCCTTCAAGCTAGCCATTCGTTCTCTTCTTACTACCTGCTCCAAAGAGGTAACTTCTTTCATCTTCAATTGCGAATAATTTCATTCCAAACTTCCATTTTTTACTCATTATTTTCATTTGTTTCCATTTCAACCCCCAAATTAAAGGAATTTAGTAAAGCATTTAGTAATTTTACTAGCTCCGAGCAAAACTGTCTCCACCGCCTCTTTATCCAGGTCTGCTCTCTATAATTTTATCTTATTTCACACTCGAGCATTTTTTTGGCTTTCGTCAAATTTTGAACTTTGAACTAATTCCCGAGTCTATGATTTGGTCTGAAAAATTTTCAGGTCATTTCTACATTGCATGAAGATATAGAGGTATGTATAATTCCTGCTGTTTTTTTTTTCACTAGATATTTTAGATGCTTTAATTAGACTCTTAAATTATGTCTTGTAAAAGTCTTAGGTTTTTAGTGTAACTTAACAAGTACATTACTAAACTGCTGAATGATTGTAATTTTTTTTTTAACCCCTGTTTTTTGTTCTAGCAAACTGGGAAACTCGTATTAGCTTTCACTGTGATAATTGATTAAATAGAAATTCATAAAATTCCATTTAATCACCCTTTTTTTGGGCATATGAGAGATGAAATCAAGGTTCAAAAACTCGGTATGCGGAGCGAGGCGGTCCACTCGTGTGAGGCGAGGCGGGCAGCCTTAAGGCGGTCGAGGCGACAAAAAATTAAAAGCATCAAAATAAATCATCCACGACAAATTCATATCAATTAATACATAAAATCATTCATCAAAACTAAACAAAATGAAACACAACAGAGTAGGTTTATGGAATAAAATGAATGTTAATCTCTAAATAGGCTATCATTTGTGTCTAATAGCATAAAATGTGTGTTTGAAGTGTCATCCTCCAAAGCATCATCATCATATATAATTCCTATCATAAATAAATTTATTAATAACAAATTACAACTAATAAACAAATATAATAATAAATATTTGTTATTTTTAAAGATAATAATTATTTTGTCATTTTCGACGAAGTATCGAGGTCGAGCTACCCTATCAACGTTGTTAACGATAGTACGATACTGTCGGTTAGGATTTCAAAAATAGAAATTTTGTTTTCGATAATTTTTTAGTTATAAAAAAGCTCAATTCGGGATTCTTTGTCCCAACTTTCAGCTCCCTTATATAATATTTTATTTTTTTTTAAAAAAATATTAATTTTAAGGTTTTCAGGTCGAGGCGTCCACCTCAAATCGCCTCAGGCCGCTTCGACTGAGGCGCACCGCCTCAAGCCTTTGAGGCGGGCCTGTTGAAAATGCAGCCTGAGACGATAGCCTCGACGCGTCGTGGCGGCGGAGTTTTCAAACTATGGATGAAATATGCAACGAACTTGTTACTTGTTTTGTTATCTACAGGTGTTACAACCCCCCCCCCCCCCCCCCCCCCCCTCTTTTTTGTTTAAGTGTGATTCTCTCTCTCTATATATATATATAGAATCACACTATAGATAAACGTGCATCCGCCACTGTTTATCTACTTGGAAACCAATGCGGTCATCTTGATTTTGCCTTGTGTATCCTGTTGGAAAAAACAGAATTGAAAGTTTAACCTATCAGGTGGGAGTTCAACTCTAGTCTATAAACCAAGCTGAACTTATTCCCAAGCTAAATTGGGTGTTTTTATAATTTTCTGATCATTTAAATTCTTATGTTGCCTCTTTGCACATTGCAGGATGAGTTTGAGTCTTTATGCCTTGAACCACAGGTAGTTTTCTGTAGTTATTACTGCTATGTTATTTTAACATCATTTTTGTTCATGGATCTGTGCCCAGAGTTGTCCCTAATAGTGAATACATTTTGTATCATCTAGGGGGATAATGGCCCTGTGGAAGATGATAGATAATTGTAGAGTATGTATCAATGTTTTGCCTTTCTCATTTCAGAGGAGTTACTGATGTATTGTCATGCCAACTTTCATTCACTTTTACAGGTGGGAGCCGCTCTTGACACTGTAGAGCAATTTGTGCAAGAACAAAGTCTGGATCCCTTGTTTCAAGAAAAGTACGTATATCTAATTCTTCTGTAGGAATTAGTGTTAACCTACTCTATTAAAATGATAAAAGAAATAGAAAACTAGAAAACAGTGAATCACAGATGGAGAACTTCTGAAAGCATTAGTTTCACTGTTCCCATTATTGATTATTCATAATTTGGTGTGGTTATAGTGTGACCTTATGACAACACTTAGGACTATCCTTCAGAATGGTTTATGCTAGAACTAGTTTTTATGGCCTTGGATATCTACTTGATCAACGTGCATTTCATTCTACTGTTGCAATTTCTGGATGTTTGATTATTTGATGACTTATTTCAACTAGCATCACATGCAGGACAAATGTGATGGATGTTGCATCTGATCTGTCAACAGCAAAGAAGAATGAGATCCGCTACTTGACTAATTTGCTGGAGAGGGTGAGAAATGTTGAGGATAGCATCGAGTCCTTTAAAAAATTGTTTTTATAACAGTTGTCTACTTTCAAGGGTTGATTTAACTTGCGTTCAAACACTTCTTAGTAAGTGCTAAAAGTGATGGAATCAGTTTTTCTTGGGTTGGTTGAACCTTTGAAGAGGTTTTAGGTCAACCAAGAGTTCAACATCTCTACTTTTATCCTTGATTCACAGCCATTTTGTTCTTTTTACCTTGTTGGAACTCCTGCAGCTGAAATCAACATTCTTGCATTTTAGAAATCACATTTTTCCTATTTTTTCCTCGTCTACAGTATTCTTATAATTACCATGCTCCTGTTTGTTTATGGAATTTCTCCTTTTACCTTGTGAAACAAACAAATGCGTATCTGATGCAATCAAGAAAGAGCAAACATAGAAACCAATCAATTGGGGCTTGAGTCATCTTACTTTTGCTTCAAGTCAGAAAATTGCTCGTTCAATTTTTTTTATGCCTTTGTTGATTTTCTAAGGATTTTTGCATATTTTCTGGAATGGGTTTCAGTAGTAATAGTTTCAGTAGTTTTAGGTCATGCATAGCAATGTTTTCTGTTTTCTTGATGGATTCTTATCCCACTTCATTATTAGGTTGAAGAACAGAATCACCTGCTCCGAGCACGTGTTGAACTACTTAAGAAAGGAAGACAAGATTTTTCGGGCATGACAGATATCATTGAGAAGGTGGGATATTTGCTGTTGCTATGGATTCTTCTTTTTCTCTTCGAACTGAAAGAATAATAACAATGAATGAAGAACATTTTTTTGAAGAGTGTCATCCCAAATGTCGTAGCATGTATCATTCATTTAGTGGATGGTGAGATAGTATAACTAATTCACTTAGGACTAGTGAAACCTACATCATATGCCACATCATTCGGGATACAATTTGAGATGTCTAGTATTACACTTTGTTAAAAAGTGGAATTAAGAACATATATTTGCTGGTTGATTTAAGCAGAAAGGATCTCATTTTGTGTTAATTCATCTTGATTATAGGTGAGAAGCGGGATAGCAACATATGGAACAAACAATAACGGGCTGCATGATTCCTAATTAATGGGGTAAATTCATCTACCGATTTTGTTACAAACTAAAACACTTTTTGAATTGCAGCCTCATATATGTGTTGAAGATTTGAACTCTCTTTGTTAGGTGTGTACTTTGTGTTGTTGCTTTTGTCAAGAAGCGGAGGATCTTGTATTGTTCTTGTCATACCTCACTTTTGTCTATACAATTAAATGTGTTTCTTTATCTAAATAGCATAGGGAAATTGGCAAAACTGTGAAAAAAAACTGTCATTTGCTAAAATGAGCCACGATGCTTGAGTTTTACCAAAACGACCAATTTCTCCGAAGTAGATTTCGGAGAATTCAAATTCTCCAAAGTTTACATCGAAATTTTTTTTTAATTAAAATTTCGGATATCCGAAGTCGTAACTTCGAATCTCCGAAGTTATTTACTTTTTTGGTATTTTTTTATAATATTTTCTTTATATATATATATATATATATATTAATAAATAAATTTTATCTATTTATGAACTAATTTTTCTAAATTCCCAATTTTTTCTTGTGGGATTTATATGTAACGTACATATACATACATATATATATACACACACACACACACATATATATATACACATATTTTTAGCTCACATCCTTCTCAGAAGCTATAATGCTTCATGTAATGACCGTTTTATTCCTTTCTGTCGATTATCCATTTCTTTCTGTCGATCCTCCATGCTCTTCTATCGATCCTTCATCCTCTTCTGTCCATCCTCCATCCTCTTCTGTCAATCCTCCATCTCAAATACACAGTCACGTAACAAAGTGATTAATGGATCATTTGGAGGATGAGAAGTGCGAGATGAGCCAGCGTGAGAGGAATCAGCGCCATCGACGCCTTCTGGTGGATCATCAGCAACAAGATCAATCTGTGACGGCTGGTTCTGCATCGCACTGCGACCTACCAAACAGATAAATAAAAAAATTTAAATATTCGAATCACTACCAATTTTTGTCATAAATTATATATATCATTTTTTGATATATGTCATGAAAATATCGTCTGCTTTTGTTCAATAGAGGCTCCTCCGTCGCTAGAATCGTTGGTAAATGAAAGCCTGATGCTCAAAGGAGACCAGCTCGTCATTCAAATTCAGCTGAAAATACTGCATGAGCCGAGTGATTACTATGCCATGGGGAATGTCCATCCTACTATGGGCATGAACCTGAAACCAATGCACTATAATAAAAGCTCATGCCTCCTTGCGACCCTGATAAGGAAAAATATATTTTTACGATTTGTTTATAATATAAAATATAAAAGTAAATTAATATGTATAATATTAAATATGACTTGTAGTATGCAGTCTAGCAAAATGATATCTAAAATGTTGACCTCATTCTGGTGACTGATACGCGGCATGATGATCAACTGAATGATATATTTTTTATAGGTCGAATGCCTAGTTTGATGTGTCTCCGCCTTAAAGCATGCGATCGACCATCATAAAATGAGGCGCGTTCACTCTCCGTAAGCATCAGTCCCAGTACCATACCTATGGTAGTTCTCTGATCAAGCCATGTTCTGTACTGCCAGCCATTATGGGGCCCAAACCGCATATCCTCCACAACCGGACACCTTAATACCTCACATATCAAGTGAAAGGTAATATACAACCTCCTCCCGAATAACTAAGTAGAAAATTGAAAATGATGCTTCTGAATCGTTTCCAGATCGATGTTATTGATGAACATCCGACATAATCGAGCATACACTGGGGCGTCTAAAGTATACAGATTGCCTCATCTCATCTCGCGCAGTAGATCGATATGTCTATATCCTGTAATATCTTCTATATCTATTGTATATGCCCCAACAATAGGCTATGCAATTCAGACATTCTGGTATCGATTGAAATACTCATTGTCTGAGAAGTAATAAGGAACAACACCAACCATAATTTCGGAGACAAGTTCGGATTTCGGTGAAAGTTCAGAGAAAACTTCAGATTCCTAAGTAACTTCGGAGAAAAGTTCGGATTTCCTAAATCTTGATGGATAATTCAGATATTTTTGTTGTATTATGTGAACACTTCGGATATTCGAAGTTTTAAATAAAAAAAAATAAGTATACACTTCGAAGAAAATAATCATTTTAGCAAATGATAAAAAAAATTTGGCTAGTTTTGTCAATTTCAATACTCACCACATTCACACATTTTCAAATAAATTTTGACAAAAACGACAATGATATTACCCGAATGCCCAAAAATGTTGATTTGTAAGATACCAATATCCACAAGCCAAAAAGCCAACAAAATTATTGCCACAATCTCTATGACTACGAGTCACCAAAACTAACAAGCGACAGTTTTTTATTAATTAATCACAGGAAAACAGTACAAGATCATTATCAGAAAAAATTAGAAGCATATCCCAATCCTACAAGAAGAAAGTAGAGATTGAGTACACATTAACATAGCATTAAAAAAAAAAAAAAAAAAAAAAAAAAATCATGCTCTCTCAAAGTTGAGAAAAACATGCCTGCAGACCAGACGTGCCAAGAGGCAATACTTTAACATTTTCACAAAACCTGCATGGCCAAGGGCAAAAACATGAGTAGTTTATAAAATATTTATTACCATTCTCAATTTTTGGTAGATATTTACATTCAGCCACCACAAACATGCACACATAGATAGCAGCATTATCTAATCTCGTTGTCTATCCAAAACTCTATACAAGAAGTTGTTTACAAAACCATCCAACATCATGTTTTGAATATTTGGCAAGATGAATACTGAATACATTTCCTATTACTCAACTTCCTACATACCAATTCGAGGAAAGCTAATAGTAAAAACTAAATCCAGGTAAGGTAACTATACCCAAAGACAAGCTACACAAAACAAGGCAAACTTTTGCAACACATTGATGAAGGGATGATTTCTTAAGTACTAATTGGCAGCTTGGATAGCAAAGCTTATTGAAGTTTAAGTTTCAAAGTCCAAATCTATAGTTAAAGCTCAATCCATGTTCCTATCATCTATAGCTTCATCAAACATAACTATGCTAATGCTTCCCTCACAAACTACCGAAAACACAACCTAGCAATATCTAGATTAAAATAACAACCAAAAAGCTTCACAAACCTGCAAGACCCTAGAATCAAACGTGGGAAAACCAATTTGAGCAACAGTAAACGACCCAAAAAGGTTCCCAAGCAATGCAGCATCAGGCACATCAAAGCCTCCCGCCTAAAAAGCTATCACCAGCACCCGTTGGATCAATCTGATTAGCCAAAAACGGCAAAACCTTCACTTTCCCATCTCCTCTATACACTTCACACCCTTCTCTCCCATTAGTCACCACAACAAAACACAGCTTCCTCGCTTCTTCCACATCCATAAACAATGCCTCCTCCAAAGAGGCCTTTAAAAATCCAATCCTGGGCAATAAATGATAAAAGCCACTCTCTTTTAACGGTACCAGATTCACAGTTCCATCGACGCTATCAAAAACTCTAATTATAGATTGAATATCAACAAAGACTACATTACAAATTTCAATCATTTTCTCCAGCGTCTCGGGCAATATCTCTCCTCCAACTCCAACAGCCATCCCGTAGTCAAACTTCCCACCCGGAAGATCCGACGGCCTAATCAGATCACACGCGCAAATCCTTTTCAAAACCCGATCAGAGTGCCCACTCGGATCCAAAACCGAATCAAAATACGCATGAAAAACTGTCGTTTTTGAAGTGGGCACCATAATTGAAAATTAACTAGTTTCGTATTTAAAATCATGACCCATGATAAGTGTGGTTTATACCCACTTATTATGGCATTCTCAGCTTATTATTTTGTTTATAATTCGAGATATTTAATATGATTAATAATTTATTTATGTTTTATTTATAGGAGCATTAATATATGGATCGGGGAATAATTGCACGTGTTTTGGGAACTTTCGGGAAGACACAGGACGAGCAGGGAAGAATGGCGCCGAGGCGCCAAAATCCCATACAAGTTCCAGGGAGAATGGCGCCACGGCGCCATTCATCAAAAGCAATGGGCGCCGCGGCGCCCATTCATTAACCAACAATGGGCGCCGCGGCGCCCATTCATTAAGAACAAAGGCGCCGCGGCGCCTCCTCACCCCTACAATTTCCCGACAATTTGGCGCCGCGGCGCTGCGGAGAAGAGAAGTACGCGATTTCAGGATTTAATTTTTAGGGTTTTCAATAATCCTAATGCTACCCAAAGACTCCCTGCCTCAACTATAAATATAACATTACATCCAACATTCAAGAGGAGGCTAATACAGAGCACAAAATACAGAAACACATATTTTTAGAGATCCAAGGAGAGGATTGAAGAGCGACAAGAAGAGACAAAGGCTGTGTAATATCCGGAGAGGAAGAGATTCAATTCGGGGGTTTTATCTTCTTATTTCTTTCTTAAAACTCTAATGATTTCCATTAGATTCGTGGCTTGATTATTTATTGTTTTATCTTTTGTCATGAATTTACTCCTTAATTTGGAGAACGATTGTAATCTATGCTCAACCTTGTATTTTATTTATCAATTTTGTTATGAAGTTTTATTGATTTATTTATATTCTTTTGAGTTTAATGCTTCTTGATTGTTGGCCACAATTTGAGATGATGAATGTTTAGAATCTATCACTCGAGAGAGGGGATTTTGAATAGATCTAGAGAATATGACCTAGGATTTTATAGAGTTCGAGAGAATCTGTAGTCATTTGAAGTTGTTAACATAGAATCACAAATCGTAATGAGTTGTTAACTATTGGATTTTTATAGAGATATCGAAGTCTATAGTTGATAATATTTTCACTCGGCACTCGAGAGACGGAGTGAATATTTTAGGATTTTGACTTATAAATAATATAACTGAACAAAGATTAATTGGCATAACAAATACATAGGTGACAGCTAGGTGAAATTAGGATCCAGAATCTCTATCGTATTAGTTCCTCCTATTTTATATTTTTATATTTTATTTATTTATTAAAAATCTTTATTATTTATCGTCTAAATAAAGTTAGGATTATCAATTGTAGTACTTAGTGCGAGTTAACGCAATCCATGTGGGTTCGACACTCTTTCACTGATTTATACTAAAACTTGATACCGTACACTTGCGGTACGATATAAAAATATCACAACTAGTTTTTGGCGCCGTTGCCGGGGATTGTTTGTTTAATTCACATTAATACTACTACCAATAATTTTAGCTTTAATTTAGAATTTTTTTTTATTTATTTATTTATTATTTATTATTATTTATTTTTATTTTTATTTATTTTATTTTATTTTATTTTTATTTCCTTTATTTTGTCTTAAGTTTTAATTTTGTTTTATTTCTTATTTTATTTTATTTTATTTTTTTTATATTTTTCGTACGAGGTGAGTTTGAAAAGAAGTAATGGCAGATCCTGTTGGTGCACTGATAGCTCAAGTATCGTCCCTCACGACTCGCCGAATGTGCAGTCCAGAATTTCCAATTGAGAGAAAATCTACATATCCTGGGGGACCATCTATGGATAAATCACCACAGCCTGCTAAGCTATCTTTTTCATGTCATAAGAACCGGTGGATACCAAAGAAGAAAACAGATGAGATTACCCGGTTCACTACTTTTAAGCCACCATAACCATTTGGGTGGTTGCGTCTGGCTGAAGACGTTAAACTTAGCGCTAGCGGGGAGGCAACCCTTGCATTTCTTTTATTATTATTTTCTTTACTTTTTATTTTATTTTATTTTATTTTATTGTGTGCTATTTAATTATTTGCATGTTATTTATGCAGGTAGCACGAGACACACAACGCCCCCACAACCAAATTCCAACCAGCAAGAGTCTGATCAACTCCATGCACGGTAGTGTTGTTCCTCACTTTTGCTCTTGATATTTATCTTACATTGAGGACAATGCAAATTTTAAGTTTGGGGGTGTGTGCATGTTGTTTACTTGCTATTTAGTTATTTAAAATTTTTTTTTGAAAAAAAACAAAAAATTTGTTTTAGTCTTTGATAGTAAAGCATAAATCTTGTGATAATATTGTTTGTTTATGAGTGAAATTTTAGAAACGATAAGTGCCTAATTTACTTTTATCTGATGCCTTGAATAATTGATCTATGTTAGACTCGTAAGCACTTAAAAATAGGTTCTTAGCAGTAAAACTTAAGTAGTTGACAATGTGACTAGTTGACGAAATTGCATGTCGATGAATGACCGTTTGCTTAGATATCTATCTTGATTTGCTAGTGTTATGAAGTATGGTATAGCTAAAAAGAAAAATGTCTCTAAAGAAAGAAAATAAACCACCTATAACCGATAAGCGTGAAGCTACCCATGGGCGAGTATTAGGACCACCATGAGGAGAAATGCTACCTTAAAGGGTAGGTGAGTTGAAAAAAAAAGTGCAAAAATGAGAAAAGAAAAAAGAGACAAGAAATAAAAGAAAAAACCATACCATACCGAACACAAAATAAGGCAATTACAGAGCATAATTGAGATATCTAGGTTGGTTTGACCCATCGATTCTAATTTTTAAACGAAATCATTGAGTTAGCTTACTTAAGATCAAAGTTGTGAATGAACCTTTACACACACACACCGTGAGTCTAGCTTAGATAATTTATTCAAGAAATTGGATTCGAGTTGCAATTGCGTACTTTGAAGGTTCTCTAATTTCATTTATAAGCTTTCTTTGAGGATATATTTATGTGTAACTATCGAGACTATGTTTTGTTATTTTTTATTTTTGCATGATTGTGTGTGAATGACGTTTGTGGGTGTCGTCGCTGTAAGCCCTCACGAGACTATAACTCGTCCACTAGGGCCGCCTAGGGGTTTAAAGGCTTGTTGCATATGCTAAATGCAATCGTGATCCCTACGAAAGTGGCTTAGTTAATTTAGTAATTTTTATTTGTTAATTTGAATTTAGTTTTTATTTTTATCTTTTGCTCGGGACTAGCAAAACCTTAAGTTTGGGGGTGTTTGATAAGTGTGGTTTATACCCACTTATTATGGCATTCTCAGCTTATTATTTTGTTATAATTCGAGATATTTAATATGATTAATAATTTATTTTATGTTTTATTTATAGGAGCATTAATATATGGATCGGGGAATAATTGCACGTGTTTTGGGAACTTTCGGGAAGACACAGGACGAGCAGGGAAGAATGGCGCCGAGGCGCCAAAATCCCATACAAGTTCCAGGGAGAATGGCGCCACGGCGCCATTCATCAAAAGCAATGGGCGCCGCGGCGCCCATTCATTGATTAAACAGAGGCGCCGCGGCGCCTCCTCACCCATACAATTTCCCGACAATTTGGCGCCGCGGCGCTGCGGAGAATAGAAGTACGCGCATTTCAGGATTTAATTTTTAGGGTTTTCAATAATCCTAATGCTACCCAAAGACTCCCTGCCTCAACTATAAATATAACATTACATCCAACATTCAAGAGGAGGCTAATACAGAGCACAAAACACAGAAACACATATTTTTAGAGATCCAAGGAGAGGATTGAAGAGCGACAAGAAGAGACAAAGGCTGTAATATCCGGAGAGGAAGAGATTCAATTCGGGTTTTATCTTCTTATTTCTTTCTTAAAACTCTAATGATTTCCATTAGATTCGTGGCTTGATTATTTATTGTTGTATCTTTTGTCATGAATTTACTCCTTAATTTTGGAGAACGATTGTAATCTATGCTCAAACCTTGTATTTTATTTATCAATTTTGTTATGAAGTTTTATTGATTTATTTATATTCTTTTGAGTTTAATGCTTCTTGATTGTTGGCCACAATTTGAGATGATGAATGTTTAGAATCTATCACTCGAGAGAGGGGATTTTGAATAGATCTAGAGAATATGACCTAGAATTTTATAGAGTTCGAGAGAATCTGAGTCCTTTGAAGTCGTTAACATAGAATCACAAATCGTAATGAGTTGTTAACTATTGGATTTTTATAGAGATATCGAAGTCTATAGTTGATAATATTTTCACTCGGCACTCGAGAGAGGGAGTGAATATTTTAGGATTTTGACTTATAAATAATATAACTGAACAAAGATTAATTGGCATAACAAATACATAGGTGACAGCTAGGTGAAATTAGGATCCAGAATCTCTATCGTATTAGTTCCTCATATTTTATTATTTTTATATTTTATTTATTTATTAAAAATCTTTATTATTTATCGTCTAAATAAAGTTAGGATTATCAATTGTAGTACTTAGTGCGAGTTAACGCAATCCCTGTGGGTTCGACACTCTTTCACTGATTTATACTAAAACTTGATCAGAGTGCCCACTCGGATCCAAAACCGAATCAAAATACGCATGAAAAACTGTCGTTTTTGAAGTGGGCACCATAATTGAAAATTAACTAGTTTCGTATTTAAAATCATGACCCACTTTAGAAATCAAAGTGCAAGAAATGGACTAGCCACTGAGGACATTAGAAATGAAAGAGGCAGCTCCACGCCTCCACCGAGGGTCTCGGCCAAAACGGTACCGTTTTGGATCAAAACATCGTGGCAGTAATTGCCCACAATTAGGACACTATGATTTGAGTTTTTTTATTCCCATGGCGTGGAATTTGGTGGGGGACAAAAATAAGTGGGCTATGGGATCAACAGCTTAGGGTTTGTTTGAAAGAGGGCATTGATTTGATTTTGAACGAGAGAGAGAGAGAGAGACGAGTGTTTGTATCCGTGCAGAGGACAAAATGAAATTGGTTTCGTATGTTATGGAAGTGTGAATGTTATATGTCGAGAGAGATTGACGACGCGCGCCAGTTCTAAGATTGTTTGTGGCAGTTTGTTCGAGTAATTTGTTTTGTTTTGGTTGCGTTCAACTGAGGGGGTTTTCTTTGTATTTATCATAGAAAATTTGTTGAAACTCAATATATTTTCATGTAAATCTACCTTGATAAATAACTATTATGGAAATTTTTGCCTTAGTTATGAGTGTGAGAAAGAGCGATCAATGACTACCATAAATGTTCAAAATATTTTGACACAGCCCATGGAATATCTCACTTCATAATACTTGCGTAATTATTCGAGCCTAAATCAGAGTAATGACCACTTTAAGCGGAACGTTCACGAACCTTATGGCTTCTATGGAATCGGAATCTTGTTCATTCCCTTTATTATTTTTTGTCTGCCAAACTCATGCAATTTTGAATAGCGAATAATACTAGCCTAAAATGCTAGGTGAGGCCCTTATATTGCAAGTAACACACGGCTAAAAACAAACCCACACAGATGAGATGGCCATTTTCCACTGTTGTTTTTTTCTACATTGCAATATAACGGGACAATAATTAGAGTGACAAGTGATCACAATCATTTGATAAGGTTGATAAAGTTTGCAGACTACATGAACACACAAGGACATCAGATTGTTTTTATTTACCAAGAGTGTCTAGATTTTAAACAGACTTAATACGGGTAGACAGTGCTACAGGCTTAATACTAGTAAGCGATGCAGCATACCAATTTTGTCAGTCAGAACGGATCCCACCCATAAAGGTCCTTGGGTCAGGGCAGTTACCTGTAAACTGTGCTTGGGAGAAGTCAAAACCTGGATTCTGCAGAAAGCAACATTTTGTTAGGATGGGTTGTCAAGAACTTAACTGAAACAGAATCTATTACTGCTAGGATTGCTTCTTCAAGTCATCGGAAGCTTCAAAGAAATGAAGTGGTTCAGTACATTTCATTACAACCCAGTTGGGAAAATCTTCATTGGTTAAACCGAATGAAGTCAGTTCAACAATCCAACCAAAAAAAAATCCAAGTATACCGTAGCTAGGAAGTTTCAGAGAAAAATTGAAGCTTTTCTATAAGCATATTAGATACGAACGGTCAAATCCAAAGGAACATAAGAAAACTACATGGTCACTTCTGTTAAGGCTGCACATGTGAGCTGCACACACTCTAAAAGTACACTGACTGTACCAGATCAGCTCACCATGAAGCCAGGTCAGCAGATTTAGTTAGCAGCTAATGAAGGTGGTTACGGCTAATGAAGGATGGTTTAGCATAGTCAGTTAGATTAGTTAGTAATTTACAACAAACTCAGTAATGCTTATATATATATATATGATGTATTGATCGTGAAAAATGTAGAGGTTACAGAAATGAAATAACAGAACTTTATTCACTTTCTCAGCTTAATTTTCTCTCACTTTCTTGCCTTCCAAACAACATTACTTGTTAGTTATGATTTATAACTTGGTATCAGAGCTCTCTTAAAATGGCAAATCTCAATCTTACAAACCTATCTTCTACCTCTAACACCACTTTTATTTTCAATAATCCAATCAAGCTTGATAGATCTAACTATCTCCTTTGGAAATCTCAAGTCATAGCCTCCATTAGACATAAAAAAGACATAATTAATCTAAATAACAATAATGACATAAGACAAACAGCAAACAGAATGTGAAGCCATAGTCAACTGAGCTATAGATATCACAACAATTAAAAGATCTCAACCATACTCAAACGAAATAAGAATGTTTCAAATGGTAATTATAGAAAGGAATCAGCTATCCCAAAATCCTCTTCATCATGAACCTAACCTGATATACAATTACTAAATCAACAGGTGCTCAGAAAACTGTGCTTGTGCCTCTCTCCCTCTCTGTCCAAACAATTAAAGGGCTTAAAGGAAATGCAAGTTTCTTCACATAATCAGGGGTTTCATTGTCCACAAATGATTGATAAGAGCATTTCAATCCTAATCAACAATGATCAATAATCGTTCTCACACACTTATTTAGTATAGCAATTAAATCCCCGCCTAATATAGCTACAGACAAATCATGGATGGCTATGACTATGATTATTCTACAAGCGACAAACAAAAAACTACGATGACTCTAGACGATATCTCACACCAGGAGCTCATTCTCAGCAATTAAGTTCTCTCCACTTGCAATCATGTGGTACTATGAAAGACGTGCGAAGCTACTAGCTCGTATCACTATTTAAAAAATGACACATAACTGAAAAGCTTAGTTTCTAATTCAAGAGTTCCACCGTCAAGTTGCATCAACAATCATTTCAATACTACCAAAAAACTGAACTAGAAGAAAAAAGAGTTGCAATTCATAATTCACCTCTTCTTGGAACCTCTGAAGCATGAGACGCTTCTGTTCTTGATCAGTGACATAAGGGTCCAGCTGACCCTGACCCATTATAGGCGAAGCCCATGTCTGACCCTTATCCCTTTTCGTCAATGTTATGTGCATCACACCATCCTCTGCACCCAAAATCCCCCCAATTCAGCTCAAATTTCACAAATTTACATACAAAAAGTTATTAATTTTTTCGGAGAACCGAACAGATTAATTAATCAAAATAAAATACCTAAGGTCCAGAAAGAAGAATCTGTCTTCACTGAACAGGTGAGTTCATGCTGAAATCAAATGTAATAAAATCAGCTAAAATAAAAATTTAGCAACTAAGCAAAAAAAATGGGGATAAAAAGTACTGACATTGAGATATGGGGGGTTGCCTTTGATGCCAACTTCAACATGTTTAGATTGAATCTTGCAATAAAATTGCTTCGAATGAACATTCGGCGGTAAATTTATGTAAATATTTATCTCATCTAGGGTTTGATCCCATTCAAATACTGTTTGATCTGCGAAAAATTAAAATAAATTAGAAAATTAAAATTAAAAAGTAATTTAGCAATCGTAGCCAAATAAATATACACAAGCCACACCGTTGTGGACGAAACGATGCCGTTTCTCGGGTGCTAATTTCTCCGCCATTTCTAGGGCTTGTTTCTCTTCTTAGCGCGTTTTTGGAATTTATTTCACTTCTGGTTTAGCGCTGTCTTGAAACTTCTATTTGACTGAGTTGGGTAATTATGAAATACCCCCTATATTTTTAGTTATTTACCTTTTGGGATTAATATTCTTATGTGATTTTATTGGGTTCCTGAAGTTTAATTTATTTATCATTTTTCTTCCTCTTTTTTTCTCAAATTAATTTCTACATTTTGAGTGAAAAATAATTTGCAGTTATCATAAATTTGAACTAAGTCAAATTTTACAAATATTACTCTTATTTTGAATTAAAAAAATTAGTTAACAAGTAACATAATGACATATGCATGTATGAATAGCATAATAAGTCCCAAAGAAGTTCGATTTGGTACTAAATGATTTAGAATTTGATTATCAGATCCTAAATTCGAGTTCAAGTGGTGCATTTCTTATAAAAATATAGAACAACGGAGGGTTTTACTTGCTGCATTTAAATCCGGTTAGGTGATTTAGCTGCGGAATTTCCAACATTTCCAAAAATTTTAGAATGAAATTTATAGAATTGATATATGAATATTTTCATCATATTTTAATGGTGACGACAAAGCTTCAAATTTTATCAATAACCAAAAACAATATTAAATCTACTAAAGATACATAATAGGCTATACTTGATATTAACTTGTCCCAAATTAACACTGTATTGTCAAAGTGAATTTATTTCCACAAGAGCCATTTTGCTTTCCATTGATCATATAATATGCGTACAAGTTATAACTATTACAACTTATTTGTTTACTGTGTTCTTACAACGGACTTTGAACAGACAGTAAACTGAACACAAAAGTACAATTAACAACAGTGATACAGTAATCACAATACAAATAAAACAGAAGACAGTTGCAGGCAGTGAGTTGAGAATAAGGCACAGATCAGCAACAGGAAGAATTCCGAGGCTTGTTGTGGCAACAATCTCCTTAAAACAAATTCGTCCCCTACCGATCGGTGCAGTAGAACGCGAGACGTCTGTTTCCCAGGATGCAACTGAAAAATAGACGAAATTGGGCACCACCAAATCCGACTTCAACGAACAACCGAAGTGCTTGAACTCTCTCAAAAGATTTTCAAAATTCCAATTTTCTCTTGTGTGTAATGTGTGTGTTTCTTTAAAAAAACGAAAAAACTACTATATTAAAAGAAAATAACATGTCAATTAAGTCTCATCAATGAGAGGCTTTACATTTGTTGTAACCATCAAGTTAATTCATGTCATTAATCTCAAATTGTAACCACAAAGTTGATTAATTGTCATTGATTCAACTGTTATGGAACATAAAAAGGCTTGGAAAAAATAAAGAGACATCCAAAAATTGGCTGGGCCAGGCCCGCTCAATTTGGTCCGGCATTCGTGTACGCAGGACACGCGGGTGCACACGAGCCAAACTTGATTCGGATTTGATTTGCACCCCCCCCCCCGCGCACGTAGAGAGAGCCTATATCCTTATAACTCTTACCCATCTACATATGAGCAATCATATATAAGCATAATATTCACTCTATAGCTTTCCCATATGGGACAAGCTTACTTTTCTTTATTTTCCAACACCAATGGGTGAACTTTGAGCAACAATTTCTCATTCACCCAAGCACCATTTTAAGCATATGAATATACCATTTCGAAGTACTCACGGAGGAGTATCCGAATCATTCAATAACAACCACTAACACGAAGTGGACCATGCTTAAAATTGAGCCTCAAAATGCTTATGAATAAGCATTTTCCAACAATCCCCCACATGAATGAAATTGGCGAAAAACGTCGAATAAAATTATTTTATAAAACATTTTATTTTGACCTAGAAGAGTTCAACGGTTCAACACCTGCATAGGATAGGTATGTCTCAGCCTTTGAACCTTCCTTGTGAAAATATATCTCATTTACTGGCTGACAGTGGATGCGATGTCATTGAACTGTACTGCCGTTCATGTAAATGGAGAACATATATCACACAGATGTTTTACCTAACACATCTGAGTTCTCATTGTTATGCTCATTTTGGCCATGAACATCAACCTGGTTCTGCAAGAGTTTCTAAGAATTGTGCCCCGTACAATTCCTTTGAAGCGGCCCCACTTCTCTCTCATATAGGTGATTTCTTATTTAAGAGCATCTCGTAATACTCTGCTCAGATTTCCGACGCATAAGAATCATTAAAAGCATTGCTTAACCTCAATCCATACGAGCATCACTATTTCATTTCACCATAGGAATGGACTAGAGGGTAAACCCCCCACAGTGAACCAATTATGTCTTTTACGAGTAGGTTGTCCCATTGAACCTAGATCTTGGGATCTCCAGTCAACAAGGTTGGGTTTTCCTTCGTAATAAACATTTATCTAATGGGGTTTAATCTCATTCCCCTCGATGATTTCACAACCAACTCTCTATTTAACCATTTGGTTAGCGGATCCGCAATGTTATCCTTTGACTTTACATAGTCAATCGAAATAACTCCAGTAGAGAGTAATTGTCTAATGGTATTGTGTCTACGACGAATATGTCTAGACTTACCATTATACATATTGTTATGTGCCCTTCCAATTGCAGATTGACTATCGCAATGAATGCAAATTGCTGGCACTGGCTTTGGCCAACTTGGAATATCCTCTAGAAAATTTCAAAGTCATTCTGCTTCTTCATCACACTTTTCTAATGCAATGAATTCTGATTCCATTGTAGATCTGGCTATCACGGTCTGTTTGGAGGATTTCCATGATATAGCTGCACCTACTAGTGTAAACACATAGCCACTGGTAGACTTTGAGTCTTTCATGTCAGATATCCAATTAGCATCACTGTATCCTTCGACTACAGCTGGATATCTATGATAGTGCAACCCATAATTACGAGTAAAACGTAAGTACCTAAGTACTCTCACTATTGCTTTCCAGTTATCAACCCCTGGATTACTCGTATATCTGCTGAGCTTGTTTACTGTACAGGCTATATCAGGTCTTGTACAACTCGATAGATACATCAAACTCCTGATCACTCTAGAGTATTCTACTTGAGATATACCATCTCCCCTATTCTTCGATAGGTGTAGACTCACATCTAAAGGAGTTCTAGCCACAGCAGAATCATCAGTGTTGAATTTACCAAGAATCTTGTCCACATAGTGCGACTGATCAAGAATAAGTCCATCAGGACTTCTCGAGACCTTTATTCCCAGAATGACATCTGCTAGACCCATGTCTTTCATGTCAAACTTGGATTTCAGCATATTCTTGGTATATTTCACCATTTTAACATTACTCCCGACAATCAATATGTCATCAACGTAGAGACATAAAATAACATAGCCAACTTCTGTCTCTCTGACATAAATGCATTTATCACACTCATTGATTTTGAAACCATTTGCTAACATGGTGTCATCAAACTTTTTATGCCACTGTTTCGGAGCTTGTTTTAATCCATACAAGGATTTAACCAACTTACAGACTTTCTTTCTTGTCCTGGAGCTATAAAGCCTTCAGGTTGTTCCATGTAAATTTCTTCATCTAAATCTCTATTTAGAAAGGCTGTTTTCACATCCATCTGATGTACCTCAAGATTGTGCAAAGCTGCAATCGCTATTATCATCCTTATGGAATTTATTCTCGTTACATGAGAATAAGTATCAAAGTAATCAAGACCTTCACGTTGTCTGTAACCTTTAATTACAAGTCTTGCTTTGTATTTGTCAATTGATCCATCTGCCTTCATTTTCTTCTTGAAAATCCACTTGGATCCTAAAGGTTTACATCCTGGAGGAAGATCCACTAACTCACATGTGTGATTTTGTAAGATGGATTCAATTTCACTATTGATGGCATCTTTCCACAAAGCACCATCAGCTGACCTTACAGCTTCGTTATAGCTTTGAGGATCATTTTCTAGCAAAAATGTCAAAAAATCTGGACCAAATGATTTTTCCGTTTTAGCTCTTTTGCTACGTCTTGGTTCAAGTTCAACAACTTGTTGATCCTCCGGAACATTTATTTGTTCTCGGTCCTGACTATCTTCAAAGATAGTCTCATGTACCCGTTTGTGTACATTTGAATTCGAATTAGTTTTACAAGGAAAAACGTGTTCGAAAAATGATGCATTCCTCGACTCCATTATCGTATTCTTGTGAATATCTGGTATATTAGACTCATGCACAAGAAATCGATAAGCATTACTGTTATGCGCATATCCTATGAAAATACAATCAACAGTTTTTGGTCCTATCTTCACCTTTTTAGGTGGAGGAATAACTACCTTGGCAAGACACCCCCACACTCGTAGAAATTTGTAGGAAGGTGCTCTTCTTTCCACATCTCATAAGGAGTTTTCCCTGCATCTTTGTGGTACCTTATTTAAAAGGTAATTAGCTGATAAAACAGCTTCTCCCCACATATTCTGAGGTAAGCCAGAGCTGATTAACATAGCGTTCATCATCTCTTTCAAGGTACGATTCTTCCGTTCTGCAATCCCATTGGATTGAGGTGAATAAGGAGCTGTGGTTTGATGTATGATTCCATTTTGTTCACAAAGTGATTCAAAAGGGAAAACATACTCACCACCACGATCACTTCTCTCAACTCCTTAATTCTTTTATTCAGTTGATTCTCAACTTCATTCTTATAGAGAACAAATTTCTCTATAGCTTCGTCCTTGCTTTTCATCAAATACACATAGCAAAATCTAGTGCAATCATCAATAAATGTAATAAAATATTTATTACCGCCTCTCGATTGTATTGAATTAAAATCACATACATCGGTATGAATAAGATCAAGTGGTTCGGAGTTTCTTTCAATACTATGAAAAGATGATCTAGTTAGTTTTGCCTCAACACAAGTATCACACTTATGTTTGTTATCAATTTTAAAATTTGGAATGTGGTTCATGTTAATTAATTTCCGTAATGAATTAAAATTAACATGTCCTAATCTACCATGCCATAGATTAGAGTACTCAACAATATAAGCAGAAGAACTAGCTTTATTGATATTCTTAGGTTTAACAACCATTACATTGAGCTTAAAGAGCCCATCAGTTACATACCATTTTCCCACATACATCCCATTTTTAGTTAAAACTACTTTATCAGACTCGAACACCATCCGGAATCCATGCTTGTTCAAAAGCGATCCAGACACAAGATTCTTCCGAATTTCTGATACATACATAACGTTGTTCAAAGTCAACTCTTTCCCAGAAGTCATCTTCATAATCACCTTTCCTTGACCTTCAATCTCAGATGTTGCTGAATTTCCCATGTATATTTTTTCCCCATTACCAGCAGACTCAAATGAAGAAAACATGCTCTTGTCCGAGCACACATGTCGAGTGGCACCAGTGTCAATCCACCACTCTCTTGGGTTAGAACCCACAAGATTCACCTCAGAAACCACAGCTGAAAGGTTAATGTCTGAAACATCTTGAGTCACATTTTCCATCACATTAGCCTCTTGATTCTTTTTCTTCTTCGGCAATCTGCACTCAGAAGATTTGTGACCCATTTTGTCACAGTTGAAGCATTTTCCTAGAAATTTGGATTTCTTGGAAACTCCTCCTTTAGGGCCCATCTTTGACCCTTTGTTCTTAGGGTTCTTGTTCTTTTGGCCATGTTCAACAACATTTGCTTTGGCCTCATGAGTTATGCCTCTCTTGTCAGATACACGATTATCTTCCTCAATTCTGAGCTTAAGAACCAAATCTTCAATACTCATTTCTTTTCGCTTATGCTTTAGGTAATTCTTGAAATCTTTCCAACCAGGTGGTAGTTTTTCAATTATCGAGGCTACTTGAAAGGTTTCACTTAAAACCATCCCCTCAGCATGTATTTCTGCTAGAATAATTTGCAATTCTTGTACTTGACTTAACACAGTTTTGGAATCAACCATCTTAAAATTAGGAAACGGCCTACGACAAATTTCTTAGTACCGGCATCCTCAGTTTTATATTTTCGGTCTAAAGATTCCCAAAGCCCTTTTGCTGTTTTCATTCCGGTCGTACACACTGTACAAGGAATCACTCAGCCCATTTAGCACATAATTCCTACATAGGAATTCAGAATGTTTCCAAGCATCGATTGCAGTGATCACTTGGATATCAATCTCACCCTCCGCGGGTACATGAGCATCTTCCTTTAGAAACCTTGCTAGGTTCAACGTGGTCAAGTAGAAAAACATTTTATGTTGCCACCGTTTAAAATTCTGTCCACTGAATTTTTCAGGTTTTTCCGCAGCAGGATTGACATGGCTCACATGTCCAACAGATTGTCTAGCCATAGAGGCAGTGACACTTTGGCCAGCCACAGCAGCTGCCATATTAAGCCCAGAGGCTGGAGCAAGTTGGCCAGCCGAAGAGGCTGCCACTGCACTTTGGCTAGCCACAGGGGCTGCCACAACATTCTGCCCAACCACAGGGGCTGCCAGAACATCTACTGTGTTTGGACTGTTTTCCATATCCACAGAGCGAATTTTGTTTTAAGACTATTACAACTTATTTGTTTACTGTGTTCTTACAACGGACTTTGAACAGACAGTAAACTGAACACAAAAGTATAATTAACAACAGTGATACAGTAATCAACAATACAAATAAAATAGAAGACAGTTGCAGGCAGTGAGTTGAGAATAAGGCACGGATCAGCAACATGAAGAATTCCGAGGCTTGTTGTGGCAACAATCTCCTTAAAACAAATTCGTCCCCTACCGATCGGTGCAGTAGAACGCGAGACGTCTGTTTCCCAGGATGCAACTGAAAAATAGACGAAATTGGGCACCACCAAATCCGACTTCAACGAACAACCGAAGTGCTTGAACTCTCTCAAAAGATTTTCAAAATTCCAATTTTCTCTTGTGTGTAATTGTGTGTTTCTTTAAAAAAACGAAAAAACTACTATATTAAAAGAAAATAACATGTCAATTAAGTCTCATCAATGAGAGGCTTTACTTTGTTGTAACCATCAAGTTAATTCATGTCATTAATCTCAAATTGTAACCACAAAGTTGATTAATTGTCATTGATTCAACTGTTATGGACATAAAAAGGCTTGGAAAAAATAAAGAGACATCCAAAAATTGGCTGGGCCAGGCCCGCTCAATTTGGTCCGGCATTCGTGTACGCAGGACACGCGGGTGCACACGAGCCAAGCATTTGATTTGCACCCCCCCCCGCGCACGTAGAGAGAGCCTCTATCCTTATAACTCTTACCCATCTACATATGAGCAATCATATATAAGCATATATTCACTCTATAGCTTCCCATATGGGACAAGCTTACTTTTCTTTATTTTCCAACACCAATGGGTGAACTTTGAGCAACAATTTCTCATTCACCCAAGCACCATTTTAAGCATATGAATATACCATTTCGAAGTACTCACGGAGGAGTATCCGAATCATTCAATAACACCACTAACACGAAGTGGACCATGCTTAAAATTGAGCCTCAAAATGCTTATGAATAAGCATTTTCCAACAATAACAACAAAACTTAAAGATTGAGGAGTAAGAAATATGTCAAAAGCTAATTGCAATTCAAAGCCAAAACTTTGCTCATTTCCCATTAAATATCATATTTCTTTTTACACCACTATAGATGGAATACAATCAAAACTTTCATTACAATCAATTTCAATTATTCTCTTAAAATCAACCCACAAATCTTGAATATATAAGCAGTTACACAAATCACAAGTGAAGGTATCCAAATACAACTTTAAGACCCTTAAATTAAAACCTTTGATGGTAGAAACTAAAATCATATGGGATCAGTGATTTAAAATCTGGATCGATCCATCGATCCGGGATGGCGGAGGTTCAAGGATTAGAGATCGGACCGGAGGTTCAATCGGGGTCGACTTCGGACACTTATTAACTATATTTTTTATTATTTTTAAAATAATATATATATATATATATATATATATAATATATATATATATAAACCTAAATTGATTGTTAAAAAAAGGCAAACAAATTCAGTGGTTGAACCGGCCGATTCTACGAGTTTTTGGCTGGTTCAACTACTAATCGATTTTTTGGAGTCACCCGGATCAAATTTTGGACTAGGTCCCGATTCGACCGGCCGATCCGGTCTGAGTTTCACATCAGTGGATGGGATGGGATTACAAAACTTTTTCGTATATTATCTATTGATCTATTGATATAGAATATAGTTTAGATATATAGTTTGTAGTGCACCTAAATGGGATATATGTTAGTATGTCACTTATTATAATAGGGTTTGTTTCTCTTTACGTAATTCTCAAGTATAATGTAGGATAGTATTACAAGTAAGGATGATGTTTAAACCTAATTTTCAAAGCAATAATAATAATGTTTGATAAATTAGTATGAATACATTATTTGTTCTAAGCAATGATTCCATTTCAGGCAAAAAATAAATAACTGTGACATGTTAACCTAAATGGCGGGGCTTAATTTTTAGCAAGAAGTATTGGATACGGCGGTGAGAAATAGCACAGTTCAATCACTGGTTTGTACTTTGGAATGTATAACAAAATTGTGAGTTTTAGGGGAAAAAAATGTGAGAGGAAATTTCCTTCAACTTTCTTATTTGTTGAAGATCAAACTTATTAGGGTTTTGTCCTTGTATTTTTTTTTTCTTCAATGAATAAACCATCGAGAAGGAAAAAAAATGACAACCTTTTGATTCTCTCGAGGAAACCATGAAAATGCCTAGAAGGTTCTAATTTGTAAGTGGTATCTGGTTTGGAGAGTAGTTTTTTTATGTAACGGAGGCACGAGTGACGTGGTATCACAAATAAATTAGTAAATTATATGTATAATTTAATATCCATATTTTTAGTTGTTTTTTAATATTTTAGCAAGCGTGACAATGAATTATTGAATTATTGCACGGATGATGTGATTCTTCAATTGTATTGTATATTTTCTCCGGGTTGGAAGGAGAGGAAGAGAGAAAATGAGCATAAAAATTAATTTTATTGTTTGATTTGTGTATGTAATTTAAAGAGGAAGAGACAAATTTACCCCACTTTTTTATTATTAATAAAAATAAATTATTTCAGATTTTATTCATTGTTATTTTTATAGTAATTTTAACTGATTAACATAATTTATTAAAATAATTTTAAGTATAAAACTATTATAAAATACAAATAATGAAAGGCCCCAGTTTTTTACATATGCTTTTAAGCAATAATTAATTATAATGATAATTAAAGTTATTTTTCTCGAAAGAAAAATCCATAAAATATAATTTAAATCTCCCAAAGTCCAAGAATATGACCAGAAAGCTACAAGAGCAGCTCCCGTTACAAATTACAATTTCCATTTTCCAAAGACGTAAAGCTACAGAGTTTTATTTTTAAAAAAAGATATTTCTTTGATCAAATAATTATTATGTTGTTTGAGATGTTATTTCATTGACCAAATAATTATTATATTGTTTCAGAAAATATAAATGTTACAATGAAAGAATACTTAAACACACTTCATGTCTAATTACTATAATTCATTAAGGTTTTTTGAAAAAAAATTAAAAATAAGTGTTTTTTATATGTAAAAAATAAAATAAAAATTGTTATAAATAATTATAAATAATATTATAAAAGAAATAATTATAACTAAAACTTTTTGAAATAAGTATTATAAAAGAAAATCTGAAATAAATATGCAGAAGTTTATAAGTTATAAAATATAGCTACTTACTTTTTATGTATGTAGTAGTTATTCTAATTATAATTTACAATTTAATATTACGTTAGATGATGGAAACAAGTGAAATAAAAAAGCAGATTCTCCTCGCTTTGAGCTATATAGCTACTTACTTTTTATGTATGTAGTAGTTATTCTAAATAATTAGAAGTAGATTTGGCCTGCTCTGAGCTTAGTGTTATAATTTAATTAATGAGAAGGAAAATAATTATGTTTGTACGTTTTTATTTGATTTTCACTTATGCAAGCAACTTCGTTTGGATATATAAACAAGCTAGCCATTAGCAAAGAAGAGAAGATAGATAGTTCTAATGGAAGTAGTTTCTTAATGTAAGATTCATGATCTCATATTGAGATTCTGAGTTCGAATTCAGAGAATGTGTTTTTTGGAAGAGTCTGAGAGACAGTTATGAGTTTTATATGTTCCGCTTAAGTTCGAAATGGGTGATTTGACGATAAGATTTCAAACGATTCAAAAAAGAAAAAGAAAAAAGAAGATACATAATCTATATAGTGCCAAAGGATGTTGTAACTTGCAAGCACTTTAAAACTAGGGTTATTTACATTTTAAGTTATGATAAAATAACAATGGGGTATTATGAATAGTAATATATTACACTTTATTACTAAACTTATATAAAATTTAACATTTTACTACTTTTCCATCCAAACCGTTAGTTGACCGTCAGTTGAACTTTAAAAAGACTGTTTTATCCTCAAAATAAAATAAGGATTATTTACGTTTTACTACTAAAGTTATGATAAAATACCAAATGGGTACAATGAATATTAATATATTACACTTTACTACTAAACTTATATAAAATTTAATATTTTACTACTTTTCCATTTATACCATTAGTTGACTATGACATCATGTTGACATCGCAATGATAAAAAAGTCTTAACCCATAAATTATTATAAATTGTAATCCATTTAAAATATTTTGGTTAATATGAGAATGTTAATTATTAAATTATTTTGATAAATTAATTCTTTATTTTGTTGGGTTATATGAACAGTTTAGAGACTGAAATATTTTTATAAATGTGATTGTTGATTGCATCTTTTTTATTATTATATATAAGATTTAGATATGTTTTTTTAAATGGTATAATTATAATTTTCACGTTTATTTTATTTTGAGGATAAAATAGTCTTTTTAAAGGTCAACTGATGGTCAACTAACTGTTTAGATGGAAAAGTACCAAAATGTTAAATTTTATATAAGTTTAGTAGTAAAGTGTAATATATTAATATTCATAGTACCCAATTGTTATTTTATCATAATTTTAGTAGTAAAACGTAAATAACCCTTAAAACTATTAAAAGTTGGTTGTGAGTACTTTTAATATGAATAATATTATTTAGTCTCAAATTCATATTCTAAAACATGTAATTATCTTTAATTTTTTTTTAAATATTGGAAACTCCATCGCTAAATCACCTGATCCGGACTTAAGCAGAGCAGATAAAACTCCCGACTGTTATACACTCTTATATGAAACGCACCCTCATGGAATAGTTAGAAAAACTCGCCGCCAAACTACCTTGAGGGCTAGATCTTGAGTCCTACATTACCAAAAGCCCTACACTACCAAGCCAGTAAAAATCTTTAACATTTTTTTTTTTTGGAATAGTTAGAAAAACTCGCCGCCAAAACACTCTTTAGGTTAGGATCAGATCTTGAGCCCTATATTACCAAGAACCATACACTACGAAGAGCCCTGCAGTAAGAATTTATACCGGAAAAAAAAATGTTTTTAACTTATTATTATTATTTTTTTTTTACCGAAGATCTCAGTTGTTTGGCTTTGGTTCTTAATAAAAATTCTGCAAATTAAGAGAGAGCCAAAGAGGAAAAAGAACCGTTCTCCATTTTGGCAGCTTAATATTCACTGACAAGTACGGTACAAGACAAAACCTATACCCCTGGCCCTTCAGGTTTCTAACGTGGAAATGCATGCAAGAATGGAAACAAAACCTGGGAAAATTCCACGAAGCTGCAAGGCAAAAAAAAGGAAAAATGAATGTGTTAGCTCACTTAATCAAAATATTTCTGTTTGTATTGAGTTTGATTCCTCAGGACAGTAGCATGAATCAATATAAAATTCATATAATTATTAGTATTGGGGTCTTGTTCTATTAACCCACAGGTCTTGTTATCACAGTTTTCGAAAACTTTTTTCTATAAAAACTCTATATATAAACTCATTTATCTAACCCAACACAAAGAGTACACACTTGGTTAATTTCGAAGTATAGTGTTATCTGAAGTGATAACCAGATGTCCTTAATGGATTCACAGGAGTTATGGAACTTGGAAAATGGAGGCGTTAATTATAGCTCAAGCAAGGAGATAATTTGTAATAACAATGTTAATGAAACTGCAAAGACTCCGCAAATTGTATCAGCTTCGGTTTCACGTAAGAAATCGGATCCATTGCTTGTGCCAAATGTTCGGTTCAAAATCCTGAGAGAATTTTTAGCAAATTTGCAAGAAGTGATTCTTGGCACCAAGCTTGCTTTGCTCTTCCCAGCCATTCCTCTAGCTGTTGTTGCGGATCTTTATAACTTCGGAAGAGTAAGTTCATATACTTTATAGATTAAATAGTATTGCATAATTACTTATCTTATATATATATCTTGTTAAAACTTGTAGCCTTGGATATTTGCTTTGAGTTTACTTGGACTCACTCCGCTAGCTGAGCGTGTCAGTTTCCTCACTGAGTAAGTGCACATACATATCAATTTTTATTTTTAATTTTTTTATTCATTTACTTTTTTCTGATCTGATTTGATGAAATTAATTTCATGTACAGGCAAATTGCTTACTTCACCGGGCCAACAGTTGGGGGACTTTTGAATGCAACATGTGGTAATGCAACAGAGTTGATCATAGCATTATTTGCTCTTTACCAGAACAAAATTCACGTTCTTAAGAACTCATTATTGGGTTCCGTACTCTCGAATCTCCTTCTTGTTCTTGGAACTTCTCTTTTGTGTGGAGGCTTGGCCAACATGAGAAAGGAGCAAAGATATGATAGAGTAAGAAGCAAAAGCAGATTAATTATCCAAAAGCACTTTTTTATACTGAGATAGTTTTGTTTCTTTATGTTTTTTAACAGAAGCAGGCTGATGTGAATTCACTACTTCTATTGCTGGGATTGTTGTGCCACATGCTGCCATTGATGTTCAGATATGCTGCAGGGCCGGGCACTTTCATAGCCAATTCTGTACTTCAATTGTCAAGAGCTAGCAGCATTGTTATGCTTGTTGCATATATTGCTTACATTTTTTTCCAGTTAAAAACACACCGGCAGCTTTTTGAATCCCAAGAGGTAATTAACACGAAGATATTAATTAACAGTCTCTCAAAACGTAATTCATAGTCTATAATTTTGATTATTCCCCCCGGATGATCAGCAGGAAGATGAAGATGAAGATGAAGAAAAGGCAGTGATTGGATTTTGGAGTGCATTTAGCTGGCTTGTTGGTATGACAGTCATAATAGCTGTGTTATCAGAATATGTTGTGGGCACAATTGAGGTACATGAACATCATTTTTCAATTCATAATCTTAACTTTGAACAGAATTTATGTGTGATTTTAATTTCATGTTTAATTCAAATTTGGTTTTGATTAGGCTGCGTCGGATTCTTGGGGCATTTCAGTTAGCTTTATCAGCATAATTCTGCTACCCATTGTGGGGAATGCTGCAGAACATGCAGGATCAATCATATTTGCTTTGAAAAACAAGCTGGTAATGGCCCCATAATTAACAATCAAATTTGACAAATCATTTTATTACCTGTGTGTGATTTATTTCAATACAACTCTCGAATTTTTAGATTTCGTTTGGTAGAGCAGCAGATAAATGTTAACGTTAGTATTTCGACGCTCTGAAAAACACCTAACGCTAACGTTTCGACGCTTTGCCAAACACATTCTTTAATGTTAGCATTAATGCTCACAAAATCATAATCTCACAACATGAACTTATTTTTTGATGCCAGCTTATACTCTAGCGTTTGTTCACTAACTTATAAACTAGTTTATACTCTCTCACAATACTCTTTACCAAACGCACATTTAATGTAATGCAGGACATTTCCTTAGGGGTTGCTTTAGGATCTGCTACTCAAATTTCAATGTTTGTGGTAAGGCTCCAAATTCCAAAAGTACCCAAGATTTTTTATTTATTTAATTTCTTACCAATTTTATATACCAAGATATCCTAATTATTATTATTATTATTTTTTTTAATTTGCCAGGTTCCTTTATGTGTGATCATTGCTTGGATAATTGATGTCAACATGGATCTTGATTTCAGTCTTCTTGAAACTGGTTCTCTCGCCTTCACAATAATAATTGTAGCCTTCACTCTACAGGTTCATTTCAGTAATATTTTCTCTTCTACTTACAATAATTTCATCAGATTTAAAAACTGTATATATAAAAAAAAAAATCTGTCATTTTCAGGATGGAACTTCACATTACATGAAAGGAGTGGTTTTGTCCCTATGCTACATTGCGATTGCTGCATGCTTTTTCGTTCACAAAATTCCACAGAGTTAAGAACCCAAATACCAAAAATCAAGTTATAGAATTTTTTCATTGCTTATGTATCCTGGAAAAAAAAAAGTGTAGCCATTTGGTAGGTTTTAAAGTGAATGATGAGGCTGTCATTAAAATGTTCGTACATTGCTTTCTGTCTTGTTCATTTGTAACAACGTTCTGTTTCTAAATTTGGTTCGAAGTTGTGGCAAAGGGCATATGAAGAGAGATGAATGCCACATTTCTTTTGGTTGATGTAATAATCAGTAAATAAACAATCCTGAACTCTCTTCTTTTCCTGAGCTGTCAGAACTTTTCACCCTAAATCCTTTTTGGTAATTGCCAATTTAACATGCTAAGGTGGCTAGATAGAATTTGGATCATATACTGAATTTTCTATAATCTCAGCACAAAGCTTTTCTACCGAGTGGGCTGGGCAAATTTTGCAACCCAACAACCCAACTCTATGCTTGTTTGGATATGCCTTTGGATAGAGCCCAAAGAATTTGTTATGTCTCAGAGACAAATTACTCATTTCAGTGCACATAAAGAATTTTTCTTATGGAATATATTCCTTACTGTTCACCATTTTCAAATGCCTATGGCTCTCACCTCAAGCGCACACAGAGTTTTATATTATATTGTTGCCTGCTCATTCAGTTAACATTGCTGTAATCCATGTCATGTCCCCAAGTTCTTTAAATAATATATAAATAACACCATCATTGTCCATGGTTGCCAGCACATCACAGAACAAAACTTTACATCATGATTCGTGCATTCTTGTTATCTAAATAGAATTCAAACAACCAAGAGGAGTCAGTTCTTTTCATTCATTTTCCAGCAACAACAACTTGATATGCAATTCATTCAAACGATGTGAAAGTCAAGGTGGACATTTTGCACAAACCGAACCCGTTTTGGTCAGTTAGATTATATAGTTTGATTCCGAAAATTTTGAAGGTCTTGAAAAGTAAAACAAAAATGAGTTTAAAATTGTCCATCCCTATGCAAAATGAGTTCTAATTAGTTCAGCGGATAAAACCTCTTAACTTGATATAAAAGAATTCAGATTCAATTTTCCGTAATAGGAAGATTAGGAAAATGTGTAATTAAGGGGGGAAAAGAAGGTGGGGATTCATCAATTCAAACGGTGAACAGTAAATGCCAAAAAAGATGCTGTATGGGCAAACAGCAAACTTGGAGATGTTTGAGCCACTAAATATTTTAAACATTGTTACCACAATGCCAGCATAATAGCGGCTTGGGTCAAAATATGCCAACAGGGCAGCCGTTTCTATAAGCTTTGATGCTGCAACAATCTGGCAACTACTAACTGACTTCATTCAACTTCAATAATAAAGTAAAATATTACCAATACAAGCAAGCATTTTTTAAAAAAAATGAATGTTGCTTCTTTTGGTCACAACAAGCTAGTATTTTATAATAGAATTATTCCCTTAATTTCCAAACTTGAATAGAATCCAAGAAACCATCCCTCAAAAGAAGGAACTAAGCATTTGACCGACTTGAATTAGGTGTCATTGGACTTGTTAGATGATGATCAAAGTAATTAAAACCTTATGTGTTTATGTAGTTTCTCTATAAATACGTATGGTTACGAGTTTAAACAAAGCCAAAACATCTCAAGTTCTTATCAATGGCAACCAAAGAGTTCAATGAAGAAACGGAAGCTGATACTAACAATTTTACAATCAAAGGAGGAAGAGAAGCTGAAGATGCTAAGAGAAAGAATGTTGCAGTCATTTTTGGGGTTACAGGGCTTGTTGGGAAGGAGCTGGCCAGAAGGCTGATCTCAACATCCAAATGGAAGGTTTACGGGATTGCTCGAAAGCCTGAGATCAAATCAATCCAAAGTTCTAGCTACCATTTCATCTCATGTGACCTGTTGAATCCACTAGAAACCAAGAAAAAGCTCATTTTGCTAGAAGATGTGACACATATCTTCTGGGTCACTTGGGCAAGCCAATTTGCTTTTGATACGCAGAAGTGTTGTGAACAGAACAAGGCCATGATGTCCAATGCCTTGAATGCTATCCTCCCGAGAGCTAAGGCATTAAAGCACGTTTCACTCCAGACGGGAATGAAGCATTATGTGTCACTACAAGGCCTTTGCGGAGAAAAAGAAGTTCGATTTTACGATGAAGAATGCCCAAGAGTGAGCAGAACCATTAACTTTTACTATGCTTTAGAGGATTTACTCAAGGAGAAACTGGCAGGTAAGGTGGCTTGGTCTGTGCATAGGCCTGGTTTATTACTTGGTAGTTCTCAAAGAACTTTGTATAACTTCATGAGCTGTTTATGTGTCTATGGAGCAATCTGTAAACATTTTAATCTACCTTTTGTGTTTGGAGGAACAAAAGAGATTTGGGAAGAGTACTGCATTGATGGCTCTGATTCACGTCTAGTTGCAGAACAACATATTTGGGCAGCCACAAATGAAGATATATGTTCCACAAATGGCCAAGCTTTCAATGCTATCAATGGCCCAAGATTTACATGGAAGGAGATCTGGCCAAGTATTGGAAAAAAGCTGGGTGTGAAAGTGCCCGAGGACATGTTTTCGCAGGAATTTAGGTATGCAAAAGCCATGAATGACAAGAAAGAAGTATGGAAAGAGATTGTAATGAAGAAAGGACTGATTCAAACAGAAATGGAGGATTTGGCTAACTGGGAATTCTTGGACATCTTGTTCCGTTGTCCGGCAAAACTGTTAGGGACCCGAGACAAAGCTGATCGGCTTGGGTTTAGAATGAGGTGTAAGACATTGGATTCAATCCTGTATTGGATTGATTACATGAAAGATGAAAAGTTAATTCCTTAGAGCTTGCTTTGGCTTCATTTGGATGGATTTGGAACATAAGGGAAGGGAAGAGAAGGTGGTGAGCCACAAATTGGTTCTCATAATGATCATGTGCAGCTCCTTGAATAATCTGTTTTTGTTTCATTTTTAAATCATCATGCAGATGTGATCTCATAATAAAATATATGAAAAGGCCTTACTTTCCCAAAAAAAAAAAAAACACAAATTTGCACTATCTTTTAGACTTTTACAATTTACTCATCTGGCTGTCAAAGAAGAAAGCTGGTATTGAGTCATAATGTAGCAAGATTATGTCAAAATGAAACTATCAGTATAATAAATTCAGCATTTTCAATTTCAACGTATAAAGCAAAAGAAACCTATAAATAATTTATTTAGAAAAAGTGAGCGAGATGAGCGTTTTCATAACCTTAAGGAGCAATGACAAGTAACAATGGCGTAACGCTAATCTCCAGTCTTTTGCTTCTCGAAGAATCAGACATTAAATAGAGAACAAACATATAATCCTAAAAATGTACATTACCATTTTCTAAACAATGGATTAATCATCAAGAAACTACATAATAAAATCTTCATAATCTGTACGCTTGGAAAATCAAGAGTGTAAATGAATTTGTAAGTTAAATTTTTTATCTGGTGAAGAAGAAAGATCTGCATGTTGAAGAGTTCCGGCCACTTGCAAAATTTGCTATGCCTCAAGCTTTGGTGATTGGGCTTTACTTCTGAAGAATCTTCCACACGATGTTTTCACTTCTCTATTGAATCTGTGGGTTCATCATTCATCTTCTCTGGAAGTTTAGGAATTTTACTGAGAAAGCAAAGACGCCGAAGAACAAAAGAGAAAAGGCAATAAGTATTGCAGCTGAAACTCCGACCATCCCAGGGCCATAGCCAAGACTTTCTTTAAGATACTCTTTCACCGTTCCTTGAAATGCAGGTTCCTCAATCATGGTTTCCACATCACCAAGCTGAGAGGTGACGATGCCCCGGAGAGTCCATGCAACAGGACTGATGTAGTAGAACCAGAGCCACCATCCCGGAATACTCTATTATACCACAAATTTACCAAGTTGATTAAAATTTAAAGGAGGTGAAACTAATCCTTTCATTCACGTATAGCAAGCTGGACTACAGAAATTTATGTCCAGAAACACAGTGGCTACGAGTAGTTCTATTTTTGAATCAAAATCATTCATCAAAATAGTCAATTCGTTAAACTTATAGTGCTCTCGCTGTTGTCACCAACAAATGCAGAAGAAATTATGTTGTTCCATAAACAGTAAATAGATCTTGATCCCTCTGTATTTTCTATAGCATCACCATTCAGTATTTATTATTTCAAGTGGTAAATATCCAAATTTTCGTAAGAGAATTCTTTTTGATAACGTACATATTCAATGACATATAGTCAGAATAAGCTCTTAAAGTGGAGAATGAAGCAAAGTTTCTTAAGTTGACTGATTTACATCTAACAACTCTGATTAAGATTGAAGAATCTATGATGTTATAGTCGTGATTTATCAATATTAATAGAAACTAGAACATGATTTAAAATTAATGGATTTAGAGTTTAAACTTTAAAGCATTATTTGATTTACTTGCTTAAGGTTGCATAAAATAGTACTTACCGGTTGTGGAATTAGAAAACCTGATTGAAGATTCCATAGAGAGTAAAATGCAGAAGAAATGACAGCTGCCAAGTGCTGGTTGGGAGTGAGACCAACGGCCATCATTCCATAGAAGGTAAAGTAGGAGAAAGTGAGAAACATGAAGACAAGATAGAGAAAAAATTTTCCTGCAACATAATAGAAAATTCATCACTTAAATGCATTTACATAAAGAAAGAGACAATTGCAACAAACACCATCTGTAAATTAGAAGCATAAAATAAGTTTACATAGTACATCAGAGCAGAAGGGGAATCTTACTTGCTGTCCTTTCAAAATCAATCATGAAATATGTGATGAAGCCAAATAAAATTGTTTGCACAAAAACGTATGGAATCTCCACAAGACCCTGTTGAAGAGGCAAAATCGATTTTGATCAACTTATTCTTTACATAATAATGTAATTTTGCCAAAAGTACTTCAGTAATCAGTAGCATGACGGTTACCTGGGCTGCTGCATAAGGAATTGGAGAATACATTCCTGCTGCTTTCTCTCTGTAGAACACTGTCCTCTCAATTGAAACTATGGGCTGTACAGAGGAAGCATTGTTGACCCCAAGAAACAAGCATGAAGCATACAAAGCTCCCATCACCATAAATAAACCTTGAGTTGTGTGCCTGAAGAGTTTATATTGAATAAATAAGAAACAATGATAAAAGCCATTGTAAAAATAATTCAGCAGGAACCTTTTTGACATTGAAATTTTACTGCATAGGATTGGTGAAAAACTATAAGAAGCCATAAGCAAGTAATCCATAAGTGCATTAAATGTTACATATGTCAAAGGACTACCAACTTCCAGGCTGCGGAAACATACCAGACATTTTCCCATCTTAATAGCTTATAATACCACCCAGACTTTCCAACAAACTTGTACTGCCAAGCCTACTAGAATAATGTGCACCGTTGATTTTTTATTGGAATTTTAATCATTTTTCAATTAAGGAAAAAGGTGGAATTTTTTTCCCATTCTCCAGAAAATAAGGAGAAGGAAGGCTAAAATAAAACATAGAACCATCAACTTTAGATGATTACTAAAATGCAAGATCAAATGTATATTTTAAAATTAAGAAAAAAATACCTCTTAGAACCAACATCCCAAAATATGGTGCCAAATATCAATGCAGCTAGCGCCGTAAAAGCTAATCTCACGGCATTATATCGTGGACTTCTCCAATATACAAGATTTTGCTTCCAAAGGCACATAAAAAATTGAGAAAGCGAATCTTGTGAATATGTTGAAGCAAACTTCAATGGCTCTGAGCCCGGAAGTGGAACACTCAAATTTTTAATCGAAGACTCCACTTCCCTGTATAATCATTTGCATGTTACAAAATCAAACATAATAATCAATGAAAAAGTCAAATATTTGATGAAAGCACATACTAATACAATAGTAAAATGAAATCAATTTGATCACCTATATTGCTCGGAATTTTCATATACATCTGCAAAGTCTATCCCAAGATTTTCTTCAACAGCAGCTGTAGTAACCTCAAGCATCCAAGTTGCAGGATTGTAACCACTAGCAATTGGAGGGATGCCATCAAGTCCCTACACACGGAAAAAATATACAGAAAAAAAAATTCCCAAACATAAACTACAGCGTCAAACTAGTCATCATCATGATGACATGATCATTAATATATTAAAACCATCAAATACCCGAAGCATGGAGGACCAAAAGGAGCTACAAAAATAAAATATATGCAGGGGAAAATGAATGTCACCTGGAAATAGTTTATCATAGTCTGAGAGTGGACACCTAGCTTCCCTCCATATATAACCCGCCCCCCTCGTTTCATAAGAAGTAGCTGTGCAGTAAAACCCAAATATTATTTTTCCAGAAAATAGAAAAACAGAGTAACCCATAAAATCATAAACAGACCAACCTCATCAAATGCTTCAAAGATATCAATACTTGGTTGATGTATCGTGCAAACCACCGTTCGCCCAGTATCAACAGTGTTACGAACAGTTCGCATCACAATGGCTGCTGCTCGTGCATCCAGTCCAGATGTTGGTTCATCCATAAAAATTATGGAAGGATTTGCAACAAGCTCCACTGCTATTGTTAAGCGTTTTCTTTGCTCGGTTGACAAGCCAGTACTTCCTGACAGACCAACCAAAGCATGCCTTAAACTATCAAGCTCTACCAATCGCATTACTTGTTCAACAAACTCCTGCAATGGGTTGTAGTAAAAATAATTGTCTGTATAATGATAACTACTCAAACTTAAATGTTGCAAGTGCTAAGCAGCTCACATGTCTTTGATCTTTGCTGACTTCCTTTGACAGACGAAGATTGGCAGAGAACCAAAGAGACTCCTCAACTGTCACCTGAGGAGAATGTATATCGTTTTGTTCAACATATCCTGAAATTCTGGCAAACGTGCTTTGCTCCTTTGGATAACCTGATATCTTAATATCCCCTTCTATGTAACCACCAGTTTTCCTACCAGCGAGAACATCCATTAAAGTGGTCTTGCCAGCTCCACTTGACCCGACTAAAGCAGTAAGGACACCTGGTGAGAATACTCCACTCACATTTGACAAGAGTTGTAACTTTCTTTCTGGTATGCCTTGTGACATCATTGCCTGATAGTCACCAACACCCACCCCAAAAGAGAGTTTTACATTGATTTTGGATATCACATTAGGCAAAGGAATTTAACTGTTAAGCAAACATACCTGGGGCATGTCAACGTAGTAATTGACATTATGAAAAGTCATGGTCAATGGTTGAAATGGCAGAATCATTCCCTTCTTTTTGCCACCATCCTGAGCAGAAGTTCCATTTAGTTCAAACTGCTGCCTGGCCACTGAATATTCATATGTTAATAAGTCATTTAGAAACTAATTTTCTTGAGTATTGGCTAGATAAAAATATAGCTACAAATGAATAAACACATATATAATTCTTAAGGAAAAAACAATTGTAAAGATGACTGACCACCCTTTTTGGGTAAATTTTCTTCTTTATCATCACTTTGTATCAGCGCTTGTGATTGAGTAAGAGCTGTATTGGAAAAAACAAAACAAGAAGTACCACGTCTGTAAGTAATCAAGGAACAATCAGAACATAATCAATCAATTGTAAAATATGAAACCATAGACCCAAAACTTTCTTTTGTGACTTACGATTAAGGTAGGCCAGGGCCAGAGTCACGACATTGTTGAAAATCAAAGCATAGAGTAACAAAACACCAACGCCGATCCAGTACCAATAATCATCAGTTGGTAAGCTGTGCGTATGAAGAACATTGTAACCTATTGTGTTGTCTCCAATAGCTGATTTCTGTAAAATGTCATGGTTAATACTTCACCAGCATATGAGCAACAAAAAGGTGACAGAAGTGTGTTTATTAGAGCACCTTCTTCCACCTTGTGGCAGTAAATTCATTTACGGAAATTGCACTCTGCCCATAGGATAGTGGTGACAACCAATAACCCCAGATCCACCACGGCTTAATCGATCCTGAAATAAGAAACACGAAATGACTAATTGTCCTGAATTAATGTCATTATATTTCACTAACAAAACCTACCTTTTGGGATGACAAATCCACCCAACAAGAATATGGATAACAAAGAAGCTGATCCAAACGTGTTGGCAATGACCATATCTCTAGCAATGGAGGCCATCATTCGGAAGAGGCCCAATGCCATTTGATGTACAGAGAACAGCAAGAACATGTAACGGAAAAATCTGATGATAATGAAAAGGCCCTATTAGTACAAACAAATTGCAGAAAGTATAAACATAAAGCATAAACACACCTATAAAAGGAAATACCTCCCAGTCTCAGGGGCAAAACCAACAGTCAAGTATACAACGCAAGACCAAACAACAGCTTCAAGGATGGAGTAAGGAACACGAAGAATCCAACTGGCAATGGACCACGCCCATGCAGGATGAAAGTAATTATCACGTTGCTTGTAAAAGACTGGGAGTCGAGACATCATTATAGATAACTCAGAAAATCCATTAAACATAATATGCACCAGTCCAAAAAACAGACAACTGAGATAGAGGTTGCCATTTTTTTCATCTGTGGGATGTAGTCTTGTTCGTGAAAACATTGTGCATGTAACAAATCCGACAAATGCTACCTTCAAAATATGCAGAAGAGATTATGAGATGGAAAACCGTGAGAGAAGAGCCTCGAAAGAGAAAATTATAATAACGAGAAGCACAGTGGGGAAAAGCTAAAGCATACCTGGCACGTCCTAAATATGTAAAGAAAACTATGCCTCTTGATTAGCAGAATCTCTCGTGCAATGCATGTCTTAAAAAGCTCCCCTTTTGAAACAGCATATCTAGTTTTGCATAGAGCTAAAGGATGGCTTTTTGATTTATCATATGGAATAGCAAGTGAGGATTCAAGAGATTTTCCAAATCTGGAATTTTTAAAAGCTTTTGCCATTTCTGAAACGGGAATAAATAAATATGGTTTTGAAGGATCAGCCCAGTATTGAGCTTGATCTTTTTTAGAAGTCACCTGTTAAAGAGAAATAGAAAATGTTAGGCTGCACCAAAGGAAGCATCATAGCTTGTATTCAACGAATTACCTCTTGAAGGAAATCTGCAACTCCTTTACGAGGAGGCAGCTGAAATCCTAACGACTCAAAGAACTCCAACACTTCTGCTCGAGGACCTTGATACACCAAATAGCCTTCTGATAAAAGAAGCAGATCATCAAACAGATCAAATGTCTCTGGCGGAGGCTGAAGAAGAGCCATTAGTATAGTAGAATCCATTTGATGAACAAAATTCCGCAAACATTTCACTATTTGAAATGTAGTGGAGCTATCAAGTCCTGTGGATATCTCGTCCATGAATAGGGTTTTTCTTGGCCCAACAATCATTTCTCCTGCATATTATAACCTCGACTATTATTATTATTTGAAATTTGAACTTCAAACACAAGTTCAACCGACAATAAGAACTTTCTGTTTGCAATAGTTAGATTTGTGAAAATGCCAGTCAATATGTCCAAACAATTTTCAACATAAAACATAATTTGAATTTCCTCTTACAGTTTAGAAAATTTCATCATGAATCCATGATCACAATTTGTGTTACATATTACATCAAAAATTGGAAAATCTTATTTAAAATTCGACAAATCATTGTACCAAAAGGTGCAATGATTTATTTTTATAAATTAAAAATAATGGGTGGGTACCACATGTTTAAAAAGAGAAATCCTTTCCACCATAGTGAAATCATTCTATTTTTTCCCGTGGATGTTTCCCTCACATTGAGGGTTTTACCACGTTAAATCTGTGTCTCATTGCTTTATTTTATTGATAATATTTATGGTAGGCTAAGCCTCCTACTAAGCCTCCTAATTATTTGTTATATGGTAGGTAACACCTCCTGAACTAACAATTATTCTCAATTTCACTTTACTCTTCAGCCCTGGCCAGTCAAGTTGAGTTAATCGGCAAATAAATCTAGCAGTTAAATGGTAAATGCATATGCGTTGCAAGTAGAGAGAGGAGCAGAGAGGACCTGTTGTAACTCTCTTTTTTTGACCACCCGATACACCTCTGATCATGTCATTACCAACTATAGTCTCTGAACACAGATCAAGCCCAAGCACTTTTAAGACATAATCTGTTGAAACACTGTGTCTTTTACCCCCTACAGATGATGCCTGTGCAGTAAAATGCTTAAATTAATTCAAAACAGGAGTTGACACACTCATAATCAAAAGATGAAGGAAGAATTATGAACGACAACCTTCATGAAAGCATCTATCTCTGGACTTGGACGTATGTTCCTTTCCTTCTCTAAACGGTTCAGATCCTTCATAAATGCTACAAGTAAGATGGAAAGAAAAATGGATTTCATAATTAGTGAGACTTTTAAGTTGTTGCTATGATAAAATCAGCAACACTTGCATTGATCCAACCACGAGCCATAAAAATAGAACAGCTGAAACTATATGATTATACTACTACAGTCATAATTCTTATAAATAAGAACCTTAAACTCTATATTTGGTGATAAGCTTCATCTTGATCTTGCCTAGCAATTTTATCAGTTCTGTTTCTTGTTTGAAAATTTGCTATAAACAAGTAATTATCTCTGTAATGATTGAAAATATATAATGCAAAATGCAACACGATCAAGACTATGATTTCACTAAATGACTTCTAATAATAATGAATGAACGAACCTGCAAAGCCATCATTTGCACCTTGACATCTAGCAGCAAAATCAAAGGTTTCTCGAACAGTGAGCTCAGCAATGTGATTATCTGTTTGGCTAATGTATGCAGAAGTCCTTTGAACATTAAATTCATCAAGTTTGTAGCCATTGTATGTGATATCACCACTTTTCTGCAAACAAAAATAAGTTTCTAATTCTTCCACGCAAACACTGCCATGGAGCAGGATTAAGTAATATTTCAGAACAAATAATGGTCTACAAATCACTTAAGAGAGTAGTTGTAATACTTGCTGTTAGGGTTGGTGCTCAGAGTGACAATCTGGATCGTATTTATGTCTGATTCATAAATACGAGCAGTTTTTTTTTTTTTTTTTTTCCATAATATTACTAATTTAATGGTAACACCATTGTCTTTTATACACCTATTCGATCTAATTACGATTAGATATCTGATTACGATTAGATCGAAACTAAATCTGGTTTAGTGATACATGTATATTAGACAAAGACCCTAGGATTTACAGTATAGTGTGCAGTTACAACGTAGTTTGTAATTGACATTGGGAAGCGCACTATAAGATGTATATCCTTAAATAAAGTTCATGATCAAGATCTACTAACACGAGTTAGGTAGTAAAATCCGCTGAGACCAGTACATGTCGTATATCGTGACTTGGTCCGATGGTTTATCCCAGTGAACCATGAGTCTCGGGAGACTCGTATAGACATGTAAATGTTTATTTGATAAGACACTAAACAACTCACTGAAGGTTTCCTAATAGATGGTACACCAACGTCAATAGGAACCTTCTCGAGTTGAGCGAGCATAGTCGTCTTTCACTTGAGATACCACAGTGGGATATATGAGTTATCCTCCACACTTGATGGCATTCACGTCACCGATCTATTTAGATCAGACATCCGTCTGTTCGTTGGGTGTGGACTGATGCTCATGATATCCAGTGCGTATCAAGATAGGATCTGTCAGTCATGTGTACAGGGCATAGGCATCCTCACGTGTTCACGATCTAGTAAATCCATGACTGTGGTATAACGTTGGAAACCAGTTCCGAGTGTTATTTAGAGATCGTAAATTGAAAGTCGGATGTATTATACCGAATGGATTTGACGTTGTTATCTATATCCCAGGTATAATACAGATAGCATGTGACGGAGGGATTATACGTATGCAATGATCTCGACTTGCATAGTTTAGATCCATGAGTGGGTGGATTATGGACACGAAATTGGATTTCGTGACGGATAAACCTAAACTTAGAGAGTCCCACAATATGAAGTGTACTCGTTGAGCACTTGAGCAACTCGATATGAATAATACGGATTATTCAAAATACTTCATCGGATTAAGAGAGTTAATTCGGATCGTTTAATCGGTTAAACGATAACACATGCATTAGGGGATTTTATCCGATAATAATTATTGTGTATTTATATTTTATACATAATATGATTAGATACATATTAATTAATCGTCAAATGAGATTTTGACATAAGTCATAAATATATGTATTTGTTATTTATTGTAAATAAAAATACATATATATAATAATAATTACATTAATTAATTATTTGGATATTTAATTATTAAATATTTGAATTATTAATTAATAAACTTTTTTTCATAAATATTATGGAATTTGTCCAATTATTATTAGTTGATGTGACATGATTTAATTATACTTTGGTTGTGCTAATTTGATTGGCTAACATAAAGTGTAATTATTATTAAATTTGATTTAAATTTCAAAAAAGACCAAAATACCCCTCCTTAAAGGCCAAAGTCGGTCATAACTCATAAGGAAATAAATGATAAAAAAATTTGTTTCTTCCTCATTCATCACCATCCATGGCCGAAACTTCACAAAGAAATGGGTTTGAAAATTTGTTTCACAAATCCATGAAGAATTGAAAGAAAATCAAAGAAAAAGGCTTAGAAAAACAAGGATTAAAGAGATTGAAGCATGTGTGAAGTGTATTGGAAAGAATTATTGTAATTTGTTTCCAATTTGATCATTAGATGATGAGTTGTTATTCTAGAGTATTATGACCACTCTTGTGGCACCTAGAATTGTTATTGGGTTGTTCATATTTGGTGACTTTGGTTGGTGTCTTGATTAATTTGATTAATCTTGAAATTTTGGATTTAAAGCATGAAAATTGGAATTTTTGGCTTCTGGATCAGATCTGTGCAAACTGAAAATTCTGTGATGTTTTTGATGTTATATGAATGTAATGGAAGTGTTTTGGGAGTTGGAACAATTGCCGGAAAGTGTTTCCGAGTTGAAATAAGCGAAAACGGCTAAAAACGACGTTACCGGGTGACGGCTGTCCAAACAGTGAGTTCATCACTGTTCGGACAGCCTATGAACTGCCCTGACACTATTGGGGCTGACCTGGTAAGTCCCTATAAGTGTCGGGTGGTTGGTTCAGTCGAAAATGCATTTTGCGTCATTTTACGGAAAAACGATTTTCGTAAAAGTTTCGTGAAATTTCTATTGAATTTATGTCGTTATTTGATATCGAATAAATAGATTTAGATGAAATATGAATAAATTATTCATATTAGATATTGAATAATTTATTCGGTAATTTGAAAAAATTTTAAATTACGATTTCGCCGGAACCGCGCTTCCGCTGTGCCCATCTCCCAAAACCCCAAAACTTGCTACATTCAATAGATAACATGTAAGATTCTAATTAATAAGAGCCTTTAGGAGTTAGACTGTAGACTCTTATTAGTAAGAGATTCCATGCAAGTACACATTTCACTAGGACAATTTGTACATATGACTTCTGTCAGTTCCATATTTGTTGGCAATGTCCGTAACAAAAAAAATCAATTGAGTTGTAATGAGTCTTGAAGATCTCGGAGTAATTGGACTGGTATTTGACAAACTGTGCATATCAGATATCAGATATGCAATAGTACTGCTTTTGTGTTTGCGTTCGACTGAATGACGTTCTTGTCACGTTCGTGTATGGGTTCGAACGAAACTTGGTAGAAGGTTCTCATGCGTAGTGCGTCCATCTTCCTGTGCAGACGAAACCTTCCAATGGGTTTACGTTCAAGGTGCGTCGAGACCATGTTTGAACGAGTTTGCGGAACAGCGCGCGTTCATCATGCGTTCTTGTGGCGTTCAAACACCTGTGCGTAAGTGGGTTATTTGGACGCGTTGTAAAGGCAAATTTACATTAGGAAACCCTTACTTTTGCCCTACCTATATAAAAAAATTTAGAGCCACCTTCACAGTTGTTGGAAACATATTACTCCGAGCCTCAAATCTTCTTAACTTCTCAACCTTCTTGGTTTTCACTTTGAAGACTCTTTTGATTACTTTGTCTTCAGTTTCTTGGTGATATTGATTCGTGTTTGACCATCGACACAGAAACACGATCCTAACTCAATTTCCTAACCCTTTAGAGTTTAGAGTTCTCAAGGAGGAAGATTGATAGTCGGAGTTCCGGCATTGCGTGCTTGAAGAGTTGATCCACTTAGAGACTTCAGAGGTTCTGAAGAAAGCGGGCTTGAGGAGCCTTTCAGATTATTACAGTCTATAAGTATTAGAGTTGACGGAGTTGCTGTCATAGGTCTTTTACCATCACTGTAGTTTTTCTCGTTATAGTGGATTTTGTCTGGTAGCCTAAAAACCTGTAATGTTTTTTACTCGCACGAGTTTTCCACTTCATTAACAAAATTGTTGGTGTTGATTTTGTTTACTGTATTGTTTTATTTGTGTTGATTCATAATTGTTAATTTAAGAGTGCTTGATAGTAATCCATAAAAATAATAATTAAAACGTGTCTTAATTAATTTATTGTGTTATATTGCACATAGGGTTAGAACCTATACTAAAACGGAATTTTCAACTTCAGACTTCTGCCAGCGTTCTTTTTATTTTTTGCTAAAGATTAGTGTAGCTAAAATTTGTTAAAAAGAAAAAAGAAAAGAACACAACATTGATGATGTAGAAACTGGTAATGGGACTATATATTCCTCTTCTAAGCAGATAAAAAGTTGGACTGGGGATTTCGTTCTGAAATTATATTTTCATGATTTGATGACGAAAATTCCGCCAATAAGAAATTTAGAGCTGAAGGTGTTGGAAATTCTTCTTAATCATTAAGGGTATATTTGTCCTTTGAATGCTTTGGATGCTTGTGAGGGGTACAACCCTTGGAGGGTTGCACCCCACCCCAAGGGGTGCCCTATTGGCACCCTTCCTTGCCTTATAAAAGAGGCTTTATATTCAAATACAAAGGATAATAAAAAAGAAATCCGAATTTCAGAGACATTTGTTTTTGTTTGATTTTGAGAGAGAGTTCCACCATTGATCCCAGTTTCAAACACTTGTCAAGGAGTGCTCCTTGGACAAGAATGAACCAAGTTATCTTGGGAAAACATTGGCCAATTGCGAATCCGTAAAGCACCTGTGACGGGGCCAATAAGTTCTTAAGGACAGAGGATTATTTCAACTTGAATTCATAAGGTTTTTTTTAATTTTCAAGGTTTTAAGGTTTTCTAGGGTTTATGCATATTAGATCCAATTTTCTAGTTTGAATTGTTTATTTGCATGTTATTTACTGTATCACGACACTATATTTACAACAGAAGGATAGATGAAAATATATGTTCAGCTCTTGATAATGGTGTTCTCTTCAGGGATTCGACCTGATTTTTAACTACTACAAACAACAAAAAAAACTAATCAGTTTTGGTTGAAGGTTTATGATAAGGTACAAATGTGTAAACAGAAATGCACCAAGTACTAACCTTCAAGTTGCGGTCAAGTTTCCCAGCAAGAGCTAGAAGCAAGGTGGACTTTCCAGAACCAGGAGGTCCTAAGAGCAAAGTCATCCTATAATTGCCAAAAAGTTATATTCACATGCAGGGAAATGCAGATTTCACTATCTAACCGATAAACAACATGTGGATCTAAAATATTTATCCAACGAAATGGCAAAAAGAAAAAACAAAATCTGGTAAGCTTACAATCAAGTTAAAGGACATGATTATAATTGAAGTGTTATGGCATTAATCCAAAACTTTTGGAAATGAAATCACCAAATATCAAGTACAAGCGAACTGGCAACTTATACATATCAGCTGCCAACTGTTTATTTGCTCAATTGAAATCAGAGATGAAGAAAAAATTCTGATCATCCAAAAACACCCGAAATAGTAACTAGATGATCCAAAAACTCCGTGAATGTACTCTCTTAATTTCTTGAAGCCAGCAACTACAAATTAATGTGAATATTGATAGATACGGCATGATTACTTGAACTTACAACAAAAGTACATAATCATGTATCATAAATACGTATATATACGCAAGTGTATATTTGAGCTATTAAGTACCTTCCCGGCTTCACAGCAGCGCTAACGTCATTCAAGATGGTTAAAGAATTCCTCTTAGATTTAAAAATTCTCAAACCAGTTAAGACTCTCTGCATTCAAACCCCACAAGAAGTCATAATTAAGAAAATATTGATAAATACACAATTAAATAATGAAGTATGAATAATATATTAACCTCGAATACATCACGAGAGGCATTAATCAAAGTAGGTAAAGCTCTCGAGCTCGTTGGAACATCAGCCTCAACACTCAAGTTCTGGAACCTCACCTCCACCTTTGGCACTTCTATTCCAACCCTGAATTAACATCAACCAAAACAAAACACATGTCATATGTGTTGGGGTTGGTGCTCCGAGTGCCAATCCGGATCGTATTTATGTCCGATTCATAAATACGGACAGTTCAATTTTCCATAATATTATCAATTTTACTGGTAGCACCCTTGTCTTTTAACACTTATTCGATCTAATCTCGATTAGATTGAAACTGAATATGATTTAGTGATACATGTATATTAGACAAAGACCCTAGGATTTACAATATAGTGCGCAGTTACAACGTAGTTTGTAATTGACATTGGGAAGCGCATTATTAGTTGTATATCCTTAAATAAATTTCCTGGTCAAGATTTACTAACACGGGTCGGTTAGTAAAATCCGCTGAGACCAGTACATGTCGTATATCGTGACTTGGTCCGATGGTTTATCCCAGTGAACCATGAGTCTCAGGAGACTCGTATAGACATGTAGGTGTTTATTTGATAAGACACTGAACGACTCATTGAAGGTTTCCTAATAGATGGTACACCAACGTCAATAGGAACCTTCTCGAGTTGAGCGAGCATAGTGGTCCTTCGACTTGAGATACCACAGTGGGATATATGAGTTATCCTCCACACTTTGATGGCAGTCACGTCAACGATCTATTCATGATCAGACCTCCGCCTGTTCGTTGGGTGTGGACTGATGCTCATGATATCCAGTGCGTATCAAGATAGGATCCGTCAGACCTGTGTACAGGGCATAGGCATCCTCACGTGTTTACGATCTAGTAAATCCATGGCCGTGGTATAACATCGGAACTAGTTCCGAGTGTTATTTAGAGATCGTAAATTGAAAGTCGACTGTATTATACCGAACAGATTTGACGTTCTCATCTATATCTCAGGTATAATACGGATGGCCTGTGACAAAGGGATTATACGTATGCAGTGACCTCGACTTGTATAGTTTAGCGAGATTATCCGTGGTCGTCATAATCCATGAGTGGGTGGATTATGGACACGAAATTGGATTTCGTGACGGATAAACCTAAACTTAGAGAGTCCCACAATATGAAGTGTACTCGTTGAGCACTTGGGCAACTCGATATGAATAATACGGATTATTCATAATACTTCAACGGATTAAGTGAGTTAATCCGGATCGTTTAATCGGTTAAACGATAACACATGCAATTAGGGGATTTTGTCTGCTAATAATTATTGTGTATTTGTATTTGATACATAATACGAATTAGATACACATTAATTATTCGTCAAATGAGATTTTGACACATGCCATAAATATATGTATTTGTTATTTAATGTAAATAAAAATACATATGTGTGTGTGAATTAATTATTTAATTATTTAATGGTTAATATTTAAATAATTAAAGTTAAAGCTTATCCATTTGTAATTTATTAATGATACATGGTGATATTTAATTGGTTACACATGGCATGAATTTAATTAGTTTTTATATGTCCAATTTTGATTGGATATAATAAAGATTAATTGTTTTAATTTGATTAAAAAATAAAAGGTTAATAATGCCCCTTGGACCCATTTTTCGGTCAACACAATAAATTAAGGGAAAATTGTTTTCATCATTTCATCTCTTTCTCTTCACTGCCGAGACCTCCTAAGTGAAATGGGTTTCAATTTTGCTTGATGGATCAAGTGGAAACAAAGGAGAAAATCAAAGAAATGGCTTAGGAAATTAAAGGATTAAGGTAATTTCTTATATTCCTAAGCCTAGAAATTTTTGTTTCAAGTTTCTTGTTGATCTTATGGATCTAGGGTTTTTCTTTGTTTATTTTTGGGGCTTTTGGTTTTGTTGGAAAGAGGAAAGATGATGCATGTGTGAAGTGTAAATTGGTTGGAATTAATGTAATTTTAGGCCAATTTAATCAATTGTTGTAGGACAATTTTGTTGCCATTCTAGAGTGTGATAGCCACTCTTATTATGCCTAGAATTGTTCTAGAGTTCTTCATTTGTGGTGACTTTGGATTGGTGTTTGATTAATTTGATTAATCTTGTATAAAATTGGATTTAAGCATGAAAAGTGGACTGTTTTTGCTCACTGATCAGACTGGAAGAGCTACTGATTTGTGATGAAAATGTTGTCTTAGAATGTTATGGATGTGTTTTTGGAGTTGGCACAATTGCCGGAAAGTGTTTCCGACTTGAAATAAGCGAAAACGGCCAAAAACGGCGTTACCGGGTGGATTTTGAGCCAACCGGGTGACGGCTGTGAAAACAGTGATTCTGTCACTGTTTGGCAGCTCATGTACTGCCCCGACACTATTGGAGCTGACCTGGGCAGTTTCCATAAGTGTCGGGTAGTCGGTTCGGTCAAAAACGCGTTTTAGGCATTTTGCGGAAAAACAGTTTTCGTAAAAGTTTCGCGAGTTTTCAACTATATTTATGTTAATATATGATATTAAATAAATTAGTTTAGGTAATATATGAATAAATTATTCATATTAGATATTGAATAATTTATTCAGTATTTTGAAAAAGTTTTAAAATACGATATCGCCCGGACCCACGCTTCCACTGCGCCCCGACCCCAAAACCCCAACAAAAATGGTATCAGAGCGGGTCTGATGCTTCATCCATTACATTTTTCATGCTTGATATATGATATTTAATCCAATTTATTGCTCGCACATGCATGTAATCTAGATATGTTTCTTTACTTTTCAGTTTTACGCTAACGGAAAATGTAACGAAATTTAATAGTTAAATTAAGTTATATTTTCTATAGGTAGAATTGAAATGTTTAGAAAATGATTTAAATTAAAATTCTGCATTGGATGTAGATTATAACTTTCATAGGAAAATCCCCGCTTTTAAATATGGCTGTAAAGTAACCTGTATTGGATACATGTTTCTTGGTCCGCCTTGTCAGTACGGATGCAAATGATTTCCTGATGCTATAGCTGTATCGTGCCAAAGCTGTGCAGTTATGGTTGATGGTAGTTCATTTGCGCCGGTAGAACTTATATGATAAGAGACAAATTCAAGTGAAAATGGAAATCCTGAACGTGCCAAAGCTGTCAGGACTACACCGGTAGCTTGAGTTTGTCATTGACAAGTGTAGCCTTGATACGCCTCCCTGTGAACGTGCCAAAGTTGTCACAGCGAGAAACGGTCAGGACCGAAATCAGGAGTCACTAGTGAGTGATTGACAAAGAGTTGTCTACCTAATGAATATACGTAGGCGAGAACGTGCCAAAGCTGTGAGTCGAAATATATTCATGGGATCCTACTCTCACTATGGAATTCGATTTAATTATTGAATTCCCGTTGTCCGTTGGGGATTACGGTATTACGTAAAGTAGTGGGAGACACTGCTGAGTTTAAAAATCCATAACTTAAGCAGTGCGTAATTTTATGGAATTTACTGCTTTCGTTTTCTTTTTCTATATTGCTTATAGTATTTTGCCTCTAATCCACTGCATGTCTATTATTATAATAGATTTTCTGACTTTACTTATGGTTGCGTAGTTCTAGAATAGGTTCTAGAAAGACAGTAGACTTAGATATTGTTAGATTAGTTGAAACCATCGGGAACTAATTGTTCTGATTTTCTTGAAAATCGAGATGGTTTGTGACTTAGTTTCTAAGTCACGATTAGGTAATCTAAATAGATATATGTGTTTGGATATGATAATCTAGTTAGAATTGTTTCTTATGCAGAAAAAATTGACTTGAATAGTTCATGTCTCGAGATTCTTGACTGGCATAAGAAAATCCCTTTAGTATTTGTTTATCTTTAATGATGTTTCTTGGCTTTTAGTGACTTTTAGAAGTCACGTGTCTGACACAGTTTGCTAATCAATTATTTACAATCGTTGTGAATAATTGAACGCAAATTATAAAGCTTAAATAAATGAGATGCGTATAGTTGTGTATAGAGAATTTTGATTCTCGCAATACGACAACTGTAGGTATTGGATACTGGATCTCCCGTCTAGTTAATTAAAATAATGTTTAATAACTGTTTTGATATTCGATATCGGAACTTGTGACTATTGGATAGTTACTTGTTCTGTATAAACAATTGTTACATATTTTAATATAACTAGTAGTGTCATTGATGAAAGATAAACATTAAGAAAAATATTCGGTAAAGTAAATAACTTAGAACTGTGCTTTATGAGTTTTTATCACAAAAGCATTAGATGCTTGTTCCTTATGGTAAATGATGGTCTGATACAAGATCACACCACACATCCTTTTCCATTTAATGAATATTGTATTCAGGTTGTGATTAAATCTCATTTAACCAATGATTGTCATTGGACCACCGATTTATTAAACTAATACATTGGATGTATGTAGTTTAACGAATTAGAAATTGCCTAGATAGTTTTCTTTACTCCGTAACGTAGTTAATGATTTGTCATAACTTGGTTACGTGTTTCTAATAGAAAACATGTTGAACGTTTTGAATTGTTCAAGAACTGTCAATATGTTACTAATGAAACTTGGATATAATATTTTGAATAGTTCAAAGATATTTTATCTGTAGTGTTGAAAACTGTATCTTTGGAAATTCATTGCGCGTCTTTGAATGTTCGAAGATGTTTGATATGATCAAATGCATGAATTTAAGGCAATTAGTTCTGAAGTTATTTAATGAATGTGATTCTTACTCAGTATTAACTTCCGTGATTCCATTGTGATGGAATTGGTCAGTGGGAGTTATCGAATCTTATATGATTTGATTCGTTGATATTGAGTGTTACCGAATTATTTTTCAATACTCTTGGGGTTATGCTCCGTAACACTAATTCATCTCTTTAATTAAGGTTCCATTATTTCTACTGTTACATATATGATATGTATAGTAGAAAATTCGAATCTTGAAAAGTTTGAGATTTGAAACTTTCGTTTGTATAATGGTTATATAATTGAAAGTACTTGTGCCTCAGAGGTATGAGTGAAAGGTTTATCATTTATTCTATTTAATAGAATATTGTATTCTATTTGATAGAATATCTTTTCTATGATCCCGAGTAATGAAATTGTTTTGTTACTTGGTTCTCGACATTGGATGTTGACGATTGTAGAAATGACTTGACTTAGTGAAGTCAAATGTGAGAATGATAAACTGTGATGGAACTACATAATTAATAAGATGAAATGACCCTTAGACAATTTCTGTATAAGTTTAATAGGATGTCAGAATCATTTACAAAGTATCTGATACTTAATGGTTCTTATGTTTTCTTATCGAAGAAAATTATCCTATAACTTATAGTGGGAGCGATATTTGATATCGATTTCGGAAATTACCATTGAACCATAGATCTAAGATTGTTCATGGCTTACGACGATCAAGTTTTGAACTTGATTAGGCTTTCGTTATGAATAGTTCATAAAATGTGCAAATTGTTTGCGCAGCAAAAGCACAGTGAGCTCGATAAAAGTTTGACATTTATAGTATGACAGTGAGAAAGGTTATGCTCAGTAGTCTATTGTAGATTCTGAGAAAACTTGTCTCTTGTCGCACTGTTTGGACAATTAAGGATAGGTTGGTTAATGTCGATATTAAACTGTATTTTGGCTAAAGAATGCAAAGTGGCGTTCTTGAGTGATTTCTTCGAATGAGAGATCCGTTGTGATTTCTTTGTTTGAAGAGTTCATTCTAGAATGGCCCTAGAGTTTGTATTCTGCTAAGATCACAGTTTGATATACTAGCTTATAGAGCCTATTGTAGACTCAGATAAGCTTTCCAGAATTCGTGCTCTCTGTTTTTGATATTAGTCAGATTGTCTGGTTTTATCGAAGTATAGAGAATACGTATTTGTCAGTAGGGTCAGTGGGAGCGTACAAATTTCTTTCTAGTATTATATATCCTAAGTCTTCTTTTCTCCGTGATAACAGTGGGAGTAGTCTCTGTTATATTTGATATATAAAGTTTTATATTAGATATAAAACTAAGAGACTTGTGAGATACTCTCATTAATCGCATATTAGATATGATCTAATAAAGAACACAATAAGACTATCTGTATGACAGTTAGTACAACTGTTTGACAGTTAACGTGTCTTTTATATATATAGTTTTCATCTTTCGTAAAGGATGATTCCTTTGTCGAAAGAAAATTGATTGAATGTCTAGTCAATCTTATGCATCATAAGATGATGGCGTAATGAATACTATATTATGTGCGATTAAAGATATCAATTTAATCGTAATTGTTACGAGTTATTTTGAATGCTGTAGACCATAAGATGTGTCTTGAAACATGTTCTTTGTGATCTTTGAGATATTAAGAACAAGTTTCTCATTCATGGAGAATTTAGTCAGCAACCATAAGGTCAGATTAGTTTTGATTCTAATTATGACATTAGATGGTCTATGTCATATAAAGTCAGAAAAGATGCAGCGGGAGTGTCACTGTTGGTTCTACTGAATTAGTGGAATCAGTTGCAACTTATGAAGTATTGACTTATGAAGTTGCAAAGTGACCTCAATGATTAGAAGTGTTGATATTAGTTTTGTGCTTGCGGTTGTCTTAAAGTATTTGGATTTGATTTCTAAACACATAGATAACTTAGAAGCTATAGCACAATACTAATATAGCATTTGAGTCATATTTATGTGGAATTTGGATTCTACAAAATATGAATGATGCTGATTAAGGAAAACGGTTGGGTTTGTTTGACAAACTCGATTTGATAAAGCAGGCTTACTTGTTGATGCCTACCTCTTGAGTGCTGGTGAGCTCTTGAGGGCCACGGTATGTGATACACATTAAGATGTGTATAGGATACCGGGATTGGCACTAGAGCAAGTGGGAGAAATTGTTGGGGTTGGTGCTCCGAGTGCCAATCCGGATCGTATTTATGTCCGATTCATAAATACGGACAGTTCAATTTTCCATAATATTATCAATTTTACTGGTAGCACCCTTGTCTTTTATACACTTATTCGATCTAATCTCGATTAGATTGAAACTGAAATTGATTTAGTGATACATGTATATTAGACAAAGACCCTAGGATTTACAATATAGTGCGCAGTTACAACGTAGTTTGTAATTGACATTGGGAAGGCGCTTATTAGTTGTATATCCTTAAATAATTTCCTGGTCAAGATTTACTAACACGGGTCGGTTAGTAAAATCCGCTGAGACCAGTACATGTCGTATATCGTGACTTGGTCCGATGGTTTATCCCAGTGAACCATGAGTCTCAGGAGACTCGTATAGACATGTAGGTGTTTATTTGATAAGACACTGAACGACTCATTGAAGGTTTCCTAATAGATGGTACACCAACGTCAATAGGAACCTTCTCGAGTTGAGCGAGCATAGTGGTCCTTCGACTTGAGATACCACAGTGGGATATATGAGTTATCCTCCACACTTTGATGGCAGTCACGTCAACGATCTATTCATGATCAGACCTCCGCCTGTTCGTTGGGTGTGGACTGATGCTCATGATATCCAGTGCGTATCAAGATAGGATCCGTCAGACCTGTGTACAGGGCATAGGCATCCTCACGTGTTTACGATCTAGTAAATCCATGGCCGTGGTATAACATCGGAAACTAGTTCCGAGTGTTATTTAGAGATCGTAAATTGAAAGTCGACTGTATTATACCGAACAGATTTGACGTTCTCATCTATATCTCAGGTATAATACGGATGGCCTGTGACAAAGGGATTATACGTATGCAGTGACCTCGACTTGTATAGTTTAGCGAGATTATCCGTGTCGTTCATAATCCATGAGTGGGTGGATTATGGACACGAAATTGGATTTCGTGACGGATAAACCTAAACTTAGAGAGTCCCACAATATGAAGTGTACTCGTTGAGCACTTGGGCAACTCGATATGAATAATACGGATTATTCATAATACTTCAACGGATTAAGTGAGTTAATCCGGATCGTTTAATCGGTTAAACGATAACACATGCAATTAGGGGATTTTGTCTGCTAATAATTATTGTGTATTTGTATTTGATACATAATACGATTAGATACACATTAATTATTCGTCAAATGAGATTTTGACACATGCCATAAATATATGTATTTGTTATTTAATGTAAATAAAAATACATATGTGTGTGTGAATTAATTATTTAATTATTTAATGGTTAAATATTTAAATAATTAAAGTTAAAGCTTATCCATTTGTAATTTATTAAATGATACATGGTGATATTTAATTGGTTACACATGGCATGAATTTAATTAGTTTTTATATGTCCAATTTTGATTGGATATAATAAAGATTAATTGTTTTAATTTGATTAAAAAAATTAAAAGGTTAATAATGCCCCTTGGACCCATTTTTCGGTCAACACAATAAATTAAGGGAAAATTGTTTTCATCATTTCATCTCTTTCTCTTCACTGCCGAGACCTCCATAAGTGAAATGGGTTTCAATTTTGCTTGATGGATCAAGTGGAAACAAAGGAGAAAATCAAAGAAATGGCTTAGGAAATTAAAGGATTAAGGTATTTCTTATATTCCCTAAGCCTAGAAAATTTTGTTTCAAGTTTCTTGTTGATCTTATGAGATCTAGGGTTTATTCTTTGTTATATTTTTGGGGCTTTTGGTTTTGTTGGAAAGATGAGAAAGATGATGCATGTGTGAAGTGTAAATTGGTTGGAATTAATGTAATTTTAGGCCAATTTAATCAATTGTTGTAGGACAATTTTGTTGCCATTCTAGAGTGTGATAGCCACTCTTATTATGCCTAGAATTGTTCTAGAGTTCTTCATTTGTGGTGACTTTGGATTGGTGTTTGATTAATTTGATTAATCTTGTATAAAATTGGATTTAAGCATGAAAAGTGGACTGTTTTTGCTCACTGATCAGACCTGGAAGAGCTACTGATTTTGTGATGAAAATGTTGTCTTTAGAATGTTATGGATGTGTTTTTGGAGTTGGCACAATTGCCGGAAAGTGTTTCCGACTTGAAATAAGCGAAAACGGCCAAAAACGGCGTTACCGGGTGGATTTTGAGCCAACCGGGTGACGGCTGTGAAAACAGTGATTCTGTCACTGTTTGGGCAGCTCATGTACTGCCCCGACACTATTGGAGCTGACCTGGGCAATTTCCATAAGTGTCGGGTAGTCGGTTCGGTCAAAAACGCGTTTTAGGCAATTTTGCGGAAAAACAGTTTTCGTAAAAGTTTCGCGAGTTTTCAACTATATTTATGTTAATATATGATATTAAATAAATTAGTTTAGGTAATATATGAATAAATTATTCATATTAGATATTGAATAATTTATTCAGTATTTTGAAAAAGTTTTAAAATACGATATCGCCCGGACCCACGCTTCCACTGCGCCCCGACCCCAAAACCCCAACAATATGAATATATAACACTTATATATGACGATGAATCGATTAAAATAAAAAATTAAAATTTTCTCTCAACAATGTTTATACATTGTTTCTTAATTTATTAACCACTTTTTTGTACTGATAATTCTCGAAAAATATTATATAAAAAATAAATCAAAATATCCCTATAATAGTTACGTAAAAGTTGGACGAATAAGCTTTTTGTTTGTAAAAGTTGGTATTTTTTTTTTCATTTTTAAGATGTAGTACTGTCTGTGTTTACAGTTAATATATATCTGATGTCGAAAACATTAAAACAAAAATCATAGTACAAGGACACGAACAGTGCATTGAAGTTTTATTTTATTTTTTCCTTTTTAAGTAACATATAAAATCTCTGTATAGAAAGATAGCAAGTACCTGTTGAGACGTTCTTTGATGGCGGAGAGAAGTTTGTAGTTATCCTGATCGTTAGTGGCTAAGGCCTTCTTAACAACGAGTTCGCGGCGGCTTCGACTGAGATTCCGCACATCAATCGTCTCGATCTTGGCTTCGCCTCCGCCTCTGGATGTCGTTCTCTTCAACAATGCGTAGTTTCCTTGCTTTTGCGACGGCAATCTGGCGATCGCCGCCCACATAAGCTCATCCTCCTCCACCGACTCGGCATTCGACGGCCGCGCAAACGAATCTCTCACCGCTCCGTCTATTTCAAACTCGAAGTACTCGCTTCCGTTTGAGGCCGCCATGTTAGTGCCTCTCCTCGCGCGCGCTCTCTCTCTAACAGAAAACTCTTTTCAGTTTTTTTGTTACGATTCAAATTCTCGGGAGCGCTTGTTAAGAGTTTCTCTTTCTCTCTCTCTCTCTTCCAGACGATAATTTGATGTGAAAACGTTGTGTGTGTGTGTTTATAAGAGTTTGAGAAGAAAGCTGAGAGAGTTTGTTGAGAGTTTGTCCCGGGAATTTTGAAGAGTTGAAATGACGTTATTAACCCTTCTCGAGAGAATGTGTCTCGCTGGCTCTCAGGTTAAATTTTAAGTACTGAAATGACTGAATTGGCCTTCGTGGTAGAGATTCTAGCTGAAATGACGGAATTGCTCTCCTATAGTGTTAGTGTATCTGGTTGAACTTCTAGATAAAATATAGTAGTTATTGTCCTGTTCTTTTGGTCACGTGTGAAAGTAGAAATAGTCGAGTAATTTGATTTAATTACGGCGGGTAAATTTATTTATTTAATGACTGTAAAATCTTACTACAACACGAATCCTCTTTTGCCAGCATTTATAGACCTACTGCACAGGATATGCATGCACATGAAACTTTAGCATATTACGCATTCGATGACGCCAATGAAGTTGAAGTGGTTGTATTTAATTAACACGAAGTCGATCCACAACCATTACACCTGATTGCCTGTCCAAATTGGTAGCTTAAAACAATAAAAAGGTGATTAGATTTGAAAGTCATACGTAAATTGTGCGTTAATATGGAAATATGAACAAAAATCTTGCTCAATTTTCACATCACTAATGTGTCGCAATTCAGCAGGCCATAATGACACAGTTCATTCTAACAACAAACCTTATTTGTTATTTGCAGCAAGCCATTCACATTACAAAATTGCATTTCTGCAACATCCACCAAAAAACGGCAAGATGGTTATAGTAGTATAAGGTTACAGCATTAAGGAACCTAGTCACCTACAAAAACAAGAACAGTATATATATGTGTACAAAGGCAATTTCACAGTAGATGCCTCTTTGAGCTCAGACATTTATGTTACCGTTTGCCCTTGCGACTATACGGTGTTAACTTAGTCTCCAGCTTCCTGGACTTGACATTCTTGCCTTTTAACTTGGATATGCCGTCATCAGAATCCTCACTTTCATCCCCAAACTTACGGTTTTGCTTTTTATCAGCCTTTCCACAGACAATAATCTTTGTTTCATCCTTCTGTTCCACCGGTTCTGACTTCTCCTTTGGCCTCCAAATGAAAATAGACCTGAAAGGAGTAAACTTAATTACATAATTGATTTAAATAACAATACATCTAGTAAAAGATGGCACTTCAATGTGTTAGAACCAACTATACATGTTCTTAAGCTCAACCGACATACATATCAAAATTATCCCTAATTACAATAACTTTTTAGTTTGATTGTCATCAGTGAATGTAGCCTATTCTCATACCTCGCCACAAACAGCCAAGTTCATGTTGTTTTGATTCAACAAAAGCTAGGGAAATCTTTATGGCATGAATTCGTAGTTGTTAAAAGCGCAAGGCACACCAAGGTGCCAAGGTCCTCTTAGGGCCTAGGCGCGCGCGCGCTTGGGAATATGAGCTGAGCCTCACAGACGGGAGGCGCTGGCAGTGAGCCTGAATGAGAGGCGCGCCTAAGCACATGCCTAGGCGCGCCTTTAATAACTGATTACTCCACAGATAAAAACATCATCCAATATTGCTCAAAGCTAGCTCAATATTTTGGAAATATTGAGGTGACACAATGCTTTATCACCAAAAAAATACGATATGGCGATTTAGCAAGAGAAGCAGAGTCCAACCTTGAACTACCAGATGCCAAAACATCATCTCGTGGATGTAGCTTGTTCACGGGACTGATAGTTGTAATATTTGGATCCATCACCTCAGCAACTAATTGCCCTCTGCTGACATCTATGAAATCAATGGGATGCAGAGCAGCTCCATTGTAGTTTTCACTTATATAACGGCCAATTACTGCTAGGGACTCCGATGGATCCTGCAACAAAAACATTAAAACTTCCTAAGACACATGAATATAATTTAAGCAACATAGAGAGGTAAGAATTTCAAGTTATATAATATCACCTTTGGATCCCATTCAGCTCGAAAAGGTGTCAGGTGGCGATTGAAATCATGACTGTGTACGATTTCTCTGCTTGGGGAATCCAAATTGCCGAAGATAGAATCCCATATACGAAGTCTGTTGTCCTGTGAAGTGGTAAGGATTTTGCTGCCAGAGAATGGAGAGAAATATGCAGAGTTAACAACACGTCTGTGAGCAAGGTCGTACAGAGAAGATCCAGCTTCTAATCGCCGTATGTCCCATATACGAGCCTGATAAAACAATACAAATAACGAATGTATGAAAATGATTTGCAAACTCATATTAAGATGCAAAATCTCATAAATAAAAAATGGCAGGTTAGCTTTTTCGAGGCAGTATTTCAATTTTCATTGACCGATATTGCTCATCATCATTTAGCTATTTCGTTATTATGATTAAAATATAGCAGTGCATAACCATGTGCAATGAAGGACGAAATCATTAAACCGTCGTAAAAATCAATAAATACAAATTTGAACAGCTGGAACTAAAAAACTTACAAAGTGATCATTTCCACAACTCAAAAGCATATCTGGTTGAATAGGATTGCAGTGCAGACCAACAACTTTGCTTCCTTTCTTGTGGATCAAAATTGCCTCCCCACTTCTGCTTTTCGTTCGTGTATCCACCCTAAGGTAACAATAATAACCAACTTTTAATTCATTCTTTTCAATAAAAGATTATTCAATTAAAAGTTCCATAAAATATGATAAACACATGCGCAGCATGCAGCTAAAGGAAAACTCAGCAACATTCTGTAAAGTATCTCAAAAGTGGTACTCTTCTGTACGGGCCCAAGCAGCCATTCAGTGAGTAAGATGGTAGCAAATTCAACTATTAATGACCTTTTGCAGTTGAAAATTACAAGATGACTATAACCACAACTAATTGATGGTTCTGACAATTTGGCATTGCAAACCGTAAGGCCACATTGAAGTTAATTTATTGGTGGACATGATGTATCAGCCTAATTATATATCATTATTCATCCTATAGGTGACCACCAATAAAATGATTCAAAAGATAAACAGTACAACCTTTGGATCAGAAAGCTTCATTGACCATAAGTTTAAAAGGAGCCATAAACAAAATTTGATTCTTCCCAAACATTTCAAAAAACACTGTCGAATTCGAATTTTGTCTATAGATGGTAGGAAAAGAACAACTCGTTGTACAAGGGACTAGCTAGCAAGCTCAATAGTGTCACTGAGTAAGCCTTCCATAGTTGTTCTGCATCTCCTTTCAGCCTAATCATAAATCTATAAATTGTAATTATAACAAACAATAAAATAACTTACAAGTAAAGAAAACCAAAATTATCAGCAACAAGTACAACCCCTTTCTCCGAATTAATATCCATGCCATAAAGCATCCTCCATGTACGTGGACCCTACATACCGACAGTATATGTCACTTAAAACTCATGCTTGATAACAAAATATCAAAATCAGTATGAAATAATCAATTCAACCCAAGCTTTATGAACTTTGAGAAATAAAAAAGATAAAATACTACCTGCCATCCATTAGGGTTAATGTTCATTAAAGATAAAGCCAAGCCGGTCTCCAAGTCTATGCAACTGACGGTTCCATCAGATGATGCAGCATAAACTGTACCATCATTTGTAGGGTTAAACCTGTAAATTATCAGATACATTTTAAACTCCCAAACTGTATTAGCACAACGCCACAACAGTAGAATGGCTAAATGCTAAGGCTTCATAAAGAGATGACTCACCTCATGTTATTGACTATACAGGAGTGTATGTTTCCATAAACTATCTTTTCAGATACTTTATAAAAATCCCAGACTCCAACTTGTCCTTTCTTTTAAAACACATCAGAAAACAGGGGATGTGTCAATAGTCACAAAGTCGAGACATCCTTAATTTACTGAAACTTGAACGAATAATAAAAAAATATTCACGCGTGACTAACCTTATCTCCAGATAAAAGAATGTTATTATTTGTTGGATGGAACTCTAAACATGTCACACGTCTACTATGGTACCTGATAACTGCACAGTTTACTTGATCTGGGATCACATGTGCGGTCTTTATCTATTAAACAAAGAAAAGAAGAATGCAGCAGATTCATTATGAAGAGAATCACACAAAGAACGAAATAACTCAGCATCAAATATAGCAGGTATTCATCACTGAATACTATAGACAGATCAAATGCTACGGATGCCTATGTCAAACACTTCACTTCTTGCAACATAATTTGAAACATAAAAAGCGATTACAAGTATCATGCAGAAATAAAGTAAACAGAACAATAACAATTAAAAAAGAAAGAATTCTTTACAAGAAAATAAAAAAGACACTTACATGAGGCATGTATGGTCTGAGCTGGCGCTCAAAGACATATTCCAATGTATTGCGGGAATTTCTATGGGATGCTGGAACGACCCCGTGCTCAGTAGCAACTCTATAAGGGCAACTCATCGTGGTGTGACCTTCATTTTCCAAAAAAAAAAAAAAAACAAATATGAAACACATCACTAGCATCCTAGCACCCAAAAACGTAAAGTAAACACATGATAACAACCAACAACCTACGAATTGAATGCCAACTGAACAGCAATGTCATTGCAAAAAGGACAGTAACCACTGTACCTGGCATTTTGCAGAGAAAGCAGGGCTTCATTGGACAATCTATATATGTTGCCCCTTTAAAACCTGCTTCATGACCCGGCTTCTTACAAACCTGCAACCCAGCAAAAGATATTATTAGAACAAAAACACTAAAAAAACCATTTTTTTTTTCAAAAAAGGGCTTACTTTGCAAACTTTCTTGAGACTAATAGTAATAGGCGCTTTCCCTTTCCTCTTTGCATCCAAATCTTCTTCAATTTTCTCTTCATTTCCATTCTCAGTTACTTCTTCTTCTTCTTCTTCAGCTTCTGATTCTGAAAGTGGGCCCTCATCTTCCTCTTCGTCGTCTGATGAGCTCTTCTCGGTGTCTGTGTCTCTCTCAATCACCACTTTCGGAAACGCCATCCTTCTCGTTTGCGGGGCCATTTTCGTCAATTCACGTACAATCAGAAGAAAACAAACACAACGACAACGATCGTAGAACCAATTCGCCTTCGCAACAGACAATTTTAGATTCCTAAGTTGGAATAAGATAGAATGGAATGGACTACTTACCGTCGTTAAATCCTTAAAAAAAATGAGATATCAAAAACGGACTCTTCGCATCGTCGCACGTGTGTATTTGTAATTACTCAAATACCCCTGCAATGTAAGGATATTCACCGCATTTTGTCTGGTTACTTTCGGCATTTTGAAGTTCTTGAATGGCGGGAAATACGTGGCCCCTTGTCAGCCCTTAAATGTTAAAAAACGACGAGCAAGTATGGTTCGTATTTATTTATGATCAGTAAATAAATTCTGAATGTCAAATCCACGAAAACGACTACGTTTTATGTCGTTGCTCCGGCATCGCGTTGCAGCTTGTCCACTAAAATCTCGAGGCTCAGAACGCTTCCGTTTCACTGTAGGCAAACGATTCAAATCAAAGACGTATGTGGCGGCAAATATATAAGAACAACAACAACCAAATAACTAAAAATCAAGACGAAGAAGAACAAACGAGAAGGTTCACTACAGGCTGAGGTTAAACCGGAATAATGTTATCCTTGCACGTGAATTCTCCGATACCAAACACTCTGTTTGCTCCAAAGCTCAATCCTTCGCGCTCCCAAACACGCCAGCTCCCTTCTTTTTCACTTCGCAAGTTTCAAGTTCGAGGGAGCTCCGCGGACGTAGCTCTCAAGGAAGAGGAGAAGCAGCGTTCGAATGAAGTTCTTTCACGTGAAGAGGATTTGCCGGCGGGACTGAATAGAGAGGCGATGCCGAGACACGTGGCGGTCATAATGGACGGGAACGTGAGGTGGGCCCGGCAGCGAGGGTTGCCGTCCTCGGCCGGACACGAGGCGGGTGTACAGTCGTTGAGAGAGCTTGTGGAGCTATGTTGCCTTTGGGGAGTTAAAGTTTTGACCGTTTTTGCTTTCTCTTATGATAACTGGGTTCGGCCTCAGGTGATTGATCAATTCACTTGTTTTTTTTTTAATTCATATCCGTTCTGTTTCGGCTTAATTTTGAAAGCATGGTAGTTCACTTAAAAGCCACGGCACCTTAGTACCAATGCAAATCTTTTAATTAAGCAATTAATTTTATTGGTTAAATTGCAGGTGGAGGTCGAATTCTTGATGAAACTGTTTGAAAAATCAATAAAGTCTGAGCTGGAGGGTTTCATAAGGTAGCTTTAAATTTAAATATATAGTGCCTAATTTGTTTTTTTTTTTTTTAAAAAAGAAAAAACTGTTTCATTATGTTTTTGTTTCTCAAAATAGCCATGTCAACTCAGAAAGTTTGTATACTACAGTTATGTTAAACTCAGTTGGATAAAAGCTTAGGGGAAAAACTTTCCCCAACATGTTTTCCTTTCCTTGATCACCAAAACTTCAATTCATGTCCTTGGCAATGATAAAAATCTTATGTGAATCAGAAAATAATTAGGAAAGTCAATCATCTGCATATAGTTTTAAGCTTGTTTGATTTTCTTTAGTTACCATATATGTTGGCTTGGAGGAACTCTTATAGGTTATTATTTTGTTTGGAAGGGTTCTCACAAGTAAATTGATTCTTTTTTGTGTGCTTCAAGTTGATTTACTATCTTCTCTTGTGTTTTCTATTCACTAATCATAATTTTCTGATATCATTTAGTTACGCAAACTACTGTTTCAGATTCAAGGGATTTCTGGTGTTAGATTTGATTTTGTAGTTTGTTTCTATTTTATATGGAAATTACCAGTTTTTAGCATTTTCTAGTTTAAGAAACTCACTTGGGAATTTTTAACTCTTAAGATAATAAGTTGATTTATCTCATCTATAAATCTCTTCCTTTTAACAGACAAGGTATTCGAATATCTATGATTGGGGATTCATCAAAACTCCCTGAGACTCTCCAAGCACTTGTAAGTGATGCTGAGGAGAGAACAAAAGAAAACTCAACATTCCAACTCATCGTGGCGGTTAGCTACAGTGGGAAATATGATGTCGTACAGGCTTGCAAGAGCATTGCACAGAAAGCGAAGGATGATGTTATTCAACTGGATGAAATTAATGAAAGTCTTATCGAGCAAGAACTAGAAACCAGCTGTACTGAATACCCGTACCCCGACCTATTGATTAGAACCAGTGGTGAACTAAGAATTAGTAACTTCTTATTGTGGCAGTTAGCATACACGGAATTTTTCTTTGCACAAACACTTTGGCCTGATTTTAGAAAAGCTGAATTTGTAGAGACCTTAACTTCATTCCAGCAAAGGAAGAGGCGGTATGGTGGACGAAATTCCTAAGCGATTAGATATTAAGCTGTAGCTCTAAATCCTAAGAACCAAGGATAGCTATACAAACTAGCAGTAGATCAACACCATGGTAATATATATGGTCAAAGCATAGCAGCTTTGTAATGTAAAATAAGCAATTGCACTATCCATTATCTTTGCAGGGCCTTTTCCTTTGGATTGAGTAACAGATACAGGTAATAGAATCATATGTCAACTGCAGTTTCAAAAAATGTTTATCAAGCAAAGTATGTATATGTTGTAAGCTTGTGGCTTGTAGATGCTTGGCTAATACTGCTTCATGCTCATTTTTGCAGGGTCAATAAATATATGTAAAGCTAAAGCACATAGCTTCAGAACTTAATGGCAAGCAAACTTCCAGCAACAAGTTCAATCATTTCTTGTGAACTCTAGTGATGTAATTTTATATGTAGAAGGGTTGATTGTCAATAAAAGTAGCAATAATTTCTCATTTATGTATTTACTTTAAATTGCATTTGGACTTTTGTAGATTCTCTTTTACTTTTTTTCTACTTACCAATTTAGTGTTCAACGTACTTGGCCACCAGGGCAAATCCAGTGGGTTGGTTGGTAAGTCAAATTTCTCAACTCTCATAAGACTATAAAGTGGATAATGGCAGCACTTAAATGTTTTGTGTCCACATTTATTCTTGTTGATTCTAACCATAATATTAATATTATGTTTATATGATTGAGAGAATTTGAGATGCAATGTTTTGTATTAAAATTATGTTTTTATTTAATTTCGTGCCTACAGAAATAATAAGAGTATCAAATGACAGTTTAATAAATTTAGTTTTTTAATATCTTCAAAATATTAATAAACAACACTTATTTTAGAAATAATTTTGCAAATGTGATCCATTTGTCCACGTCAATGACTTTACTCTCACATTAACTGCCCTGTTATTTATTTATTCATATGTTTATAATCCTATTAACGTTAATCCAATGTTAAATCTATTTCCAACTCTATAAAAAAATTTTAAAAAAATGTCAATTTGCATTCCAACTAAAGATGATTTTTTTTTTAATATCAGGAAAACTCAACGTCATCTGTATCGGGATTATTGAATTTCGGTATGGATACATAAGTAAATCAATGTTGTCTCAAACTCTTATAAGGGTGCTATCTAGGACTTGAACTTGAAATTTTATATTAAAGGTACAAGATCTCAAACTCAAATTGGTAGAGTGCGTCATTTAGATACACAATTAAAGGAGAAAATCTTATATACAACAGTGGTACCACGTCATTCATGTAATAAGTCAATCATTCACTGCTACGCGTGCTAAAAAATTAAAAAACAACTAAAAAATAAATAAATAAACTCTACATATCATTTTTTAATTCGCTTATGGTACTATATCACCCATATCACTGTTGCACCAAAAAATTTCTCCAACTAAAGATGCTGCTACAGCCTAAATAAACTTCAAAACCTCCGTGATGACTAGGACACATGTCTTATCCAAAAACTAACAGGTGGATTAACCTTCATTAATTATATCCCATCTTAATCATTCTAATTAGATAATAATAGTGTAATTAGTACTAATCTTAACTGCTCCTAAAACCTGGATAAGATGGCTTTTTACGATTATGCCATCGGTTTATGAAAAGAAACCTGAGGCCGCGCCAGCGGGTTTCTCTCTCTACAAACCGCTTCACATCACCGCAGGCTACAGCTACAATTTCTTCGAGAATTTCAAGTCTATTCTGTGTGCAATTCCATTTTTGACCCTACAAAAGTGATCATATCTAAAAATGAATATGAATATTTATAATAAAAACAGGTGTTGACGGCTGATTTTGGTCTCGGGGTAATATTAGAATATCACTCCCGAAGAAATCCTCTCTCAATAGTGAATTTGTTTGGTTATGGGGGACCAAAGACAAATTTAGCAAAAACAGATAAACACACCAATCAATAAGGAGATTTAACGTGGTTCGGTGGATCTGGATCCGACCTACGTCCACGGACACAAAAGGGATGGTACTTTTATTACTGAAATATGCTTCTCGGATCTCTTTTGTGTTTACAAGTCAGAGCTTGATGATTCTGATGCCCACTTTTTACCTTCAACTTGTCCCCTTTTACCTATGCTCTACCCTCGTATTTATAATAGTGTAGAAATCATATTCCTATTTGTACAAGAATTCCCAAGTTGAAACAATTTCATTTCCCATAAGGATTCATAGTCAAAACTGTTCTCTTTTCCATAAGGATTCCTAATCAAAACTACATTTACTTCATTATCCTATTAAAATATTAACTCACCAGTTTTCCTTATGAAAATAGGATAACTTGTCATCTTATCCACAATGATAGAGTGTTATCTTCTGGAGCACGCCTCGCTATATGGTCGGTCTTCATGAGGTCGGTCACAATAGTTTTTTGTACTGAGAGTGCTGCTGTCGACCTGATAATTGCCCGGTCATCCAATCTTTAAGTGGTCGGGTTAACGATCTTAAGTGCTCGGCCCCTGACTCATGTGGTCGGGTCGGTATTAATGATCCAGACCAATAAGGGAATTACCCTTTTACCCATGTCGTGCTGCTTAAATGACATAGTGCCCGGAAAACACCATCAACAACAGGTAAAATTCATATCTAAATATAATAATCCACATCGGTATTCAGTGGACACTATTGTACATTACCTTCATTTTTTCATACAGATTGCCATTTTCTCCTCTCATCATTCAAAATCAAGGACCTGGATTTGAGATCATAAATAAATTTTTAAAATATTTAATCTCAATAAAAAAGAATTTTCCAATTTTTAGATTTCGGATTCTTAATTTTGATCTAATTTAAAAATTTAAATTTACAATATGTATGAATTATCTGAGAGATGTTCCTTATATTGTTATTAAAAAATCTATTTTTTTCTTATTCAAAATTATGTGTTTTTTATTGTGCCATATATTTGATTGATTATGTATATCAGTAATAAATAAATAAAAAAAAATCAGAAATAATGGCTTTAACCTCATGTTTGTCACAAATTATTTATATTATACTTAAATTTATTTATATTATGAAATTTACTTGAGAGTTTTTTTCCCAGTTGAATTTTGACTTATTACTCGCACATAATTGGTTCCTTCATTAAAGGGCAGATACGTAATTTGAATATCCTCTTTCCGTCTTCTAATAAGAAGTTTCGGCAAGTCATATAAATATAACTGAGTGTTCTAAGGCAGAGCCTAAACTTTAGCTCGTCTCCGAATTATATAATTCATTCAAAATTGTAAAAGCCAAACAATTTCTGTTGCTTTTATAATTTTTTATATAATCAGATTTTCTGTTTGGTTGATGGGAATTAGTTTCCGGGAAAATACCCGGCCATGAGAAAATCGTCTTTCAAAGATTCACTCAAAGCGCTCGAAGCTGATATCCAGCACGCCAACACTCTGTAACTATTTTTTTTTCCTGTCTCTGCTCATCGTTTTATTTTCTGAATTTCCTTTTCGAATATGGATCATTTAAAATTTTTAATTTCTATTTTTCCTTCGTTTTATTTTTGTGTCTGTATATTCGTTAATTAATCATGGATTTACTGCCGTTTTGTTATCTAAACACGTGCGTTTTGGAATTTTCACACTTTTGACACGATCATTCGATTAAAAACGGGAACTTTTTCACTTTTAGAACCAAAATTACTTGAAAGTTGAAGTTTTGTTTGAGGCACAGAGAAAAAAATAACTTATGTGGTTACTAATTGACTAATTGTATTCATGTTTAAGATTTGTGTTTTAATTTTTTGATTTTTTTAATTGTTAATCACTTATTAGCAATGTATGGCTTATTGTGTGTTGTGCTTTTGCATCTCTTGTTATTTGCAGGGCTTTAGATTACCAGAGGGAGACTGATGGAGCTCGTCTTCAAATGAGACTGTCTTACAGTCCTGCTGCTCAATTTTTTCTTTTTCTTGTTCAGTGGACTGATTGTCACCTCGCCGGTGCCCTTGGTTTGCTTCGAGTTCTTATTTATATGGTATTTATTAATTTATCAATACATGCCTGTATTGCACATTTCAGTTTGTAATTTTTTTCGCTTACAAAATAATAACTTCAGTGGCTTTGATTACAGACCTATGCTGATGGCAAGACCACTATGACTGTTCATGAAAGGAAAGCAAGCATTCGAGAATTTTATGGTGAGTCTGATTTGGAGAAGGTGAAATTTATTAAATTTTGGGAAATTACTTTCTGTTGGTGCTGCCATTTTGTTTATAATTATTAATTACCACGTAAAGCTGACCAATGTGGATTTAAACAGGGGTGATATTTCCTTCTTTGTTGCAACTTCAAAGGGGTATCACTGATTTGGAAGATAGGAAACAGAAAGATCTGTGTACTCTCAGATACAGAAGGAATGATGAACTGGAAAGGGGGAAGAGCTCTGAAATTGACTTAGAAAGAGAAGAGGAGTGTGGGATTTGCTTGGAGATGAACAGCAAGGTTGTATTGCCTAATTGCAGCCATTCTTTGTGTTTGAAGTGTTATCGGGACTGGTAAGTTTTCTTTTTGTTTGTAAATACTTGTTATATTTTATATGATATTTTATTTCATTAAAACACATTCCTTGATCATCAAGGCTTGATGATTTATGGTCCTTGGACCATCGGAATACTGTAGGATTTCTTTTTCCCCTTTTTGGCTAAGGTGCATTTTTCTTGCGCTATGAATTTATCAACTCTCAAACAAGTGCCACCCGATTGCATTTTCGGCATATTTCTTTGTCATTGATATTAGATATTAAAATTCTGAGCCTTCTTTTTGTTGATTTCGTTTTCTGGTGGCTGGTGCACATGTATCACTGTTCGTGGTCCACATGTATACCCGTTTCTGGGGCATACACATTCTCATGTACTTGAAGGAAGCACCATCTTTCTAGATTATTGAGCTTATGGAATTGACAAATGATCTCTACAGGATTAAGAGTTCCGTCCTGCTTAACATTTGCATTCTTTTTGACATTAGGATGTATTATTTGGTCTTAATTTCAGGCATGGGCGGTCCCAGTCATGTCCCTTTTGCCGGGATAGTCTTAGAAGGGTCAACTCTGGTGATCTTTGGATCTACACTGATAAATGTGATATTACTGATTTATCCGCAATTTTGAGAGAAAATCTTAGGAGGCTTTTCCTTTACATTGATAAGTTACCGCTTATCATTCCAGATTCTGTAATGGTCCCCTATGATTCTCATGTTAGGTGAGTGCTTAGTTTACAGGCTTTTTTTTTAACTCTGTATATGATGAACTTCTTACTATTTATGTAGATGCCCCCATGAAACTCCCATTTGTATATGTTATTTGGCAATGATCTTATTACATCAATTTTACTTGGTAAGGATCAAAATAGTGTTTATTGATTCTTAAATATGCATGTTTTATTATCTTTTGCTTTTAGGAGTGTTTTTTATAGTGAAAAATAAAGACTAATCAAATTTGACACCCCTTTTATCAAGGAAAAAAAATATTCAATTAGAAATATTTATACGATTGATATAGCTATCTATCTAGTCGCCTTTGTTATCTTGCATTCGCATGTAATCTACATAAAAGCGAGGCTGATTATTTCAGGATGAGCAACATAAGCATAGCCACCATGGCTAGAGATATCAGCCCCTGCAATTCCTTCATCAACTACTGTGATACTGAGAACCTTTAGTTTATGAGGTCTCATTGTCGCCTAAATCCAACCCCAATATTCTCAAAAATGCAAGGCGCTAAGCTTTAGAATTACGGTGGGAGAGCGCCTAGACGGACGGGTTAGGTGACGCCATGCGGTTTTACTTTTTATTCAAAAAAAAAATTGATTTGTGTTTGAAAATATGAGTTTATTTAGATTTAGGGTTATAATTTGACAAATTGAAATCAGTTAGGTTTAGAGTTTTAAAATTTGAGTTCAATTAAGCCTAAAATGGGGGATTTAGCTGTCAGTGGTGGTTCCAGTGGCGGCAACTGGTGGGTGTAGCCCAAGCGCCATCGCCTCCAATGGCTGTCTGGCACACGTGACATTCCTTCATATTCAGACCACATCAGCCGATGTCGGTCTATTATTCACTTGTCGAAATGAGTCATCATTTGTCCTAAATCTAAGTTTTTCCGTGAAACGCTACCTGAACACCGATTTTTGGCAAAGCCTAACGCCTGAACGTAGGCCGTTCTTTTAAAACACCGCCCAAGTCCCAACCCTCAATCACAAGAAGCTCAGCCACTTCCATCCCCCAACTGAACATATAAAGAAGACAAAGGGCTTTGATTGTATGTCAAAATCAATATCATGATGAAAAAACTTGTCTATTCACATACAAGTAGGTTATCTTGTTTTCTTTCACCTAAAAGATAAACAATTCAAGCCACAAGAATTATCATCCTTAAACCCAACAATAAATAGGAAAGACAAGTAAATATATATATGATTACCTCCAAATAAGATATTAATGATGATATGATGCCGTGAAGTTCATCGGCCAAAATGTTTCATAATTCATAGTAACCATTTGTGAATGCTAAGTGGTAATTGTCGTTGATCTACCAATAAATACATATACAGACAACTGTATTATAACTTGAATTTGTATTTACAAATGCTGGTCATGTAAGGAATCAATAGGCTTTTGCATAGCTGCTGTAATCTCCTCCTGTGGTTCGGCTAGTGAGGGAAGTTCGCATGGTCACAATTGCAGATTCATTGGCCCCAGCTCTTAGAGCAGCCTTTCCAGCTTCCAAGAATCTCTTGACTGCATCCTCTGCATATCTGTTGGCTTCACCTGCTGTCATGCTTTTGCCCATATCAGGGTAAGTATTCAGGACATAATCACCAACTAACTGGGCTGCAAGCTGGATCAGTTCAATTTGGAACTCTGAGAGTTCCTTATCTTCCCTAGGTCCCCATGGTCTGAGAGATCTTGTCATCTCTGGTAGAGAGACTGCATAAAAGTGTCAAGATTAACTTGTATCATGGACGTACTGAGAGGAACTAAAACTCAATCAGAAAAAGCCATCCATATGAATGAACCTCACACCGGAACCATAGTTTCAAAGAATTGTCACAGATTCAATGGCAGCAAGTATATATCACTAAGAGCTCAAGTCCTACATGGAGTCTAGTTGAGTAATAATTATATAAAAAGCAATCTCCAAGCTTGGAACAAGGCCATCCATTTCATGTATATGTGTTCATTGTGAAGCTTCAGTCAATTAAAACTCCAAAACTCATGAAGAAAATGCACATCAATTTTCATGTCAAGGGTTTTGATTCCAACCTGGACAATCATCACGTGGAGTTTTACGGAGTTGAAGGTACTTCTCAAAAGTGCCAGCCCATGCATCCCTCTTGGTCAAAAAGTTGGAATTTAGGTTAAAAAGCTTCTTTACGGTTGCAGGTATAGAAGAATGTTCAAATTCTGAATGTGGAGTTGGTCCATCCGGTCCATGGATCACTGCACCAAACAATCAAGAGTTAATCAAAGTTCAAAGGACAAATATATGTATGTATGTATGTATCAAGTCCAGGCCAACAATAGGACTGTAAAAGATTATTGTATGGTTCTGATTGTTCAATATTAATAACTTGACAACTAGTATAAAAGATGCATCTAAAAAATAGAAACCACAGTTCCATGAAAGAAAAACAGTGGTTAAATTTCATCTATCTATATCATGAAAAATGAGCTTTTAAGTATGTGGATTGAATTATTCAGAGAAATACTATCACCTACCCATTGTCAACCAATCCCTCATTTTTAGGCAAAGCAAAGTAAACCATCATTGCAAGTGTAATAAAGACAGATTCCAAAATAATTAGCCAATCCCACCAACACTTAAAGTTTACATCATAATACAGCATTAAGGTTAAAAACTGACTATTCCTCCAGATGATCTCCAGCCACAAAATGTAAAATTATGCAAGAAAACAAAAGTCAATTGAGCCAAATAAAGACCAAAAGTCTTAACCAAATGCCCACTAACATCAAAATATAATTATAAATCAGCAATTCATACACCAAATATAAATAAATAAACAAACAACATCAAACTTACACAAGTAAATTATTCATCATATATAAAAATAAACAAACAAATAAGAACTCACCTGTGCCCTTATCAATCCACGGCGAAATCAAAAGCGTCGGGACCCGAACACCCAACCGATCAAACCGAAAGAAAAACGGGTCAGGCCCAATAACCCCATCAGGGCTAGGCACATGAGAAACGGGAGTCGGCACGTGATCATAAAACCCGCCATGCTCATCATAGGTAATCAAAAAGGCCATTTCGTTCCACTGCGGGCTACTCCTCAATGTCTCGTACACCTCCTTCACGAACCTCTGTCCTTCCGCCACGTCATGCGACGGATGATCGTCGTTCGCAGGAGATAACGAGATGTCAAAATACCGCTGCTCGATCACCACATAATTGGGCAATTTCCCGAGCCTCGCGTGCCGCTTGAACTTCAACTCGTAGTTGTGGAATTTTATCAAGTGCTTTAATTTCCGCAAAGATTTGAAAAACAAAGTGGCGGGGATATTTTGGTAATATATCCCAAAAGTGAGGTCATTTTCGTCAAGTGAATCAAAAATCGTTTTTTGAGGGAATCCGTGGATTAGATCTTTCTTCACGTTGCTCTGGCAGCCGTGTGACGTGGCGGAGTGAACGTACAACCGGTTTGGCTGAGTGGACGTCGGAACAGAAGCAAACCACCTGTCGAAAACGGCGAACTCGTTAGCTAATGCAGCGTAGACCGGCACAACCTCCGGTTTGAACCCGCTCATCACGGTTCTCGCCATGTCGGGGGGGTCCATACTCATCGCTTGCTGAACAAACCCGTTCATCGGAGCATGGTCGGCGTTGGTGACATTCGACCCGAAGATTTGTTCGCGGATCGCTTGAAACGAGTGGCCCGGGTCGGAGTCTACGAAAATTGCGTCGTCAGAAACGAACACATTAGGGGACTTAGGGTCGGATACATTTACTTGGTTTGACTCATTGCCGGTTAATCCGTCGATGTCGGGTCGGGTTGATTTAAGCCAGCCAAGTACGTGGTCGAAGGAGCGGTTTTCCATGACGAGGACTACTATGGTTTTGATAGGGCCATCGATTTTTCGATGGCGTTTGTGTAAATTGTCAAAGTCGAGGGAGTTGGATGAAATTATAAGGTAGAGGAATAAAGTAAAGGCGAGGGGTAATCCTCCTCGCCGGTAATTCGCCATCACTTGAAACTGGGAAATTCCGGCGAATAAATGAGAGAAATGAAAGGGGTTACTTGAGACTTTAGTAAAGAAGGTAACGTTGAGAATCGGTATATTCGTTTATTTATGCTTTTGATGTAAGTGAAGCCTTGAAGTTGGAGAAATTTATAACTTGAGCTTTTTGAGTGTGGGAGAAAGTATTTTGAGTTGAATCAAATAAATAACTAATCTGACACGTGGCTGAAGCTACGACAATCATCTGGTTTTGGTACTGCTTCGGAAATTGGAAGCTATCAATGAGAAAAAATATTAGGGTGATAAAAGAGAATAAAAACACAATTATTTTTTATTTTTTATTTTTTATTTTTGAAATACAATCATAATGGCACATTGTGGTTTTGATTGATGGTGAGTAATTACAAAAATAAATAATAATAATAATATAATTTTGCTGGGTTATTTTGTATGTATGTGTCATTTTTGTTTTATGATGTTTTTCTCCTTTAGTTAATGTCATTTAATGATAATTAATGTTTATATTATTTTCTTTGTTTTTTTTTTAAAAAATATTAGAGATATAAGTTATTTGTCGTGGACTTTTCGGAGAGTCCAAGATGTAGCTTTAGCTTGCATATATATATATATATACTAGTTTTTGGATGTGCCTAAGGCACTGTTACAGTATTTGGCGCGTGCCTACGGCCAATGTTACAATATTTGCTCGTGCCTAGGCAATGTGTTACAGAATTAAATGATTTTATTTTTTAATTAAATGATGTCCTGCCTACGGACGATGTTACAGAATTAAATTTTTTTATTTGAACTTTCTACTTTTTAATTTGAAATTTTGAAATTTTTTTACCTTTCCATCGATCATTCACTCTCTTTCTTTCTCATTACCATGAAATGATCTAGCCGTCAATTAAGCCACATAAAGGAGTCGTCGGATACACCTCTTTCCTCCAACACCATTCTCCTTTATTAAGATGTAGTTTCTAAGCAAAGACAGTTCAAAAATATAAAGTATATTGTTTTTTTTTCTTTTGAAATTGTTGAGAAATTTCGCAATCAAATCACCTTTTTTATTATTTTTTGAAATTGTTGAAAATTCCGCCGTCAAATCATCTTTTCTGGATTTGAGCAGAACAAATAAAATTTTCGTCTGTCTCAAACTCTTACAAGAAATACACTTTTTGAATTTGAACTCAGGATCTCAAGAGTGGATCTGAACCATACATCATCAAGTCACGTCCTTGAAAATAATATATTATTATTTTATATAGTCTATTTACCTTACGAGTTATATTAATTATAAGATTTTTATCATCGGTCAAAGTATTGTATAATACAATGCACAAATTGGTTTATTTAATGAAAAAAGTTAAAAACATTTGATAAAAAATTGTAACTATTGTGATGTCGAGCGATTATAAATTAATATTTTTGGATTGTGAAGTTCTTGCAACAAGACTTTTGTCTTGCACATAGGTTCTGCTCTATTATACTCAATTAATCGGCTAAAGCGAACAGTAGAGCATTTTTATCATGAGAAGTATAATTTTTTTTTTTTTTTTTTTTGAATTATTACAAACTACATATATTACAATATGCTATCAACTGGGATTCTAGATACATACAATTATAGCATTCAACCGAGACGTAGCTCGGGACTTATAAATTCTAAATCAGCCAAGACAAAGCTTGGAAATCAACTCCATATAGGAGAATTTCTTCCTCCTAAGAAGAATGTTTGAGTCCCCACTGCTTTTGTGGGGAAACAAGAGGAAAAACTGCTTCTAGAGATTTGCCATGATCGATGACGAATCTTTTTTAGCTAAAATCCGGATTAAATTTATAATTTCACTCAATTTTTTTTTTTAATGTTTTTCATCACAAAAATTTCAAATTAGTTTATTAATATAGTTTCGCTCACGGTTTCGGTTTGGAACCGACACCAAATCGAAAACCGGAATCGAATTGAACCTTAAGGTTATGGTTTCAAATTATATGAGAACGTAACCGAATCGAAATGAATTTCGATTCCGGTTCCGATTCGGTTCGGTTCGGATTCGGAACCAAACTATTTTTTTTTCTTTTTTTCCCCAAAAATAAAAATCTGAATCGATTTTTCCGATTCTACGATTCAAGCTTCCTGAAATCGTAAAATCGGACGGTTCGGTTCGATTCTGAAACCAAACCGAATCGTGACCATGTCTATATTAATATATATTTTAGCCATCCTTAAAATTAAATTACGCTTCCGCCTCTATTTGCACCCTCATATGGTTAATCGGTTGGCAACTTCTCGGATGGCCTCCAATAGGTGTGTCTTGGTGGTAAAAAGGTTTAGTATTTGGTTGTCAAGTCTTAAGTTCGAGTTCAGATGATGCATTTCTTTATAAGAGTCTGAGATAGACGGAAGTTTTACATGCTCTGTTTAAACTTGAATTAGGTGATTTAGCGGTGGAATTTCGAACGTTTCCAAAAAAATATAAATAAATAAATAAAATCTTATCGGATGGACTCCTCATTTCTTCAGCATATACTCTTTTGAAGAGTAAAGAAAAAGCTATTAGTCCATCATTTGATTGGAGGTTAGAAAATTTAAAGCTTTTGTTGATAAGAAAGTAGTAATTGCATAGCCATTCTCTTTTAACTGGGAAGCTAAGATAAGATTCATAAAATATCAGTGTGCTTTTGTGGATGAACTGTGACCAACAAATAAAATTATGAGTCTTTAGTAATGCGGATTAGCTGTTAAAATATGCATGGTGTGATTTAATTAGATAATGATATGCTCACAAGGTGGTGATATTAGCACCACCTAAAACTTCTCAAGAAAATTTGTGAGCTCTTCCTTCCATTTCAAACCAAGAAGTAGAAGTAAAGGTGAGACATTTTACATTACTTAAGCTATTCATCTGCCTCTAACCACAAGATGACATGCCCTAAAAAAAGATGATGAGAAATCTTGAGCATAAACAAGGTAAAGAGCTGTATCAGAGCCACATATAAGGGAGGGAGACAATTATCCATACTCAATTTGAAAATTTATTAAAATATATTTTATAAATTAATAAAAATTTTAATAAATTAATGTGATAATTTTAATTTATCCCACTAAAATAAATAGTATATAACACTTGTTGTAGAAATCTTATTTTTTGATACTCCTTTGTATGAGTTTGATTATTATAATAATATACCTCTATTAAATTGAATTAATTCATTTATTAAATGAATCTATTCGTTTATATCAATATTCAATTTAAAACGAAGCAAATTAAATATATAATCGAATCGTAACCCAAATCTTTACCTCAAGTATACTGTACTTTGATAGAAATATCAAAATTATTCCACAAACTTCTGGCCTAAAGACCTATCAAAGCGATGAATCCGTTAACGTTGGTGAAACGAATCCAGAACATAAATTCGAAGGAAGCCTCTCTAGGAATTTCGGACGATGCGTCGTGGCACGCCAAGTATAAAGATTCCGCTTATGTCTACGTCGGTGGCATCCCTTTCGATCTCACGGAAGGCGACCTCCTCGCCGTCTTTGCTCAGTAAGTACTTATTTTTCTCTTAAGCATTTTTTCGAGCACTTGATCTGCAAAACTCTTCTGAACTTTTTCTGGGCTTATATTATTAGGGATCTGTGCAATTGCACACGCGAGATAATAGCTTATAAGTGTGGGCGTTTATGTTGACTTGTTAAAGAAACTAGGAAAATTAAGCTTATGTTTGGAATATGATATTTATGTGAAAAATTATGTCCAAATGTGTGACCAAATTTGATATTAATACGATATTTATTTGGCTGCTCTACAAAGTTTTGATTCTGTTCAATTATTTTTGTGTATTCTTTTGAAATTGAAGTTTTTCTTTACTTCTTTGTTAGCAAATAAAATCAGCTTTGCAATTGATTTTTTTACAGATATGGCGAGATTGTTGATGTTAATCTTGTAAGAGACAAAGGTACCGGTAAATCCAAGGGTTTTGCTTTTGTTGCATATGAAGATCAAAGAAGTACCATTCTTGCTGTAGGTTAGTCGCCTTCTTTCCCTCCCCTGGTAGCTCATTTATAAGCTGTTAGAACTTATTGCTTGAGTAAGCTTCTTTATGGAATACAATTTTAATTGATGTCTGTGAGTTGTCTTTTAGATAATCTGAATGGTGCACAGATATTGGGACGAATTATAAGAGTTGATCATGTCACTAATTACAAAAAGAAAGAAGAGGAGGATGAAGAGACACGGCAGCGGATGCGGGAGGAACGAGGGGTCTGCCGTGCTTTCCAGAGAGGTGAATGTACCCGCGGGGATGGGTGCAAATTTTCCCATAATGAGCAAGTAAGATCTATAGATCTTGTAGGAAGGCGTCATTGCACATTGTTTCTTTGACTGGCTTCACTTTAATCTCTGCATTTATGCTTATGTCTTGGATAGTTGGATGTGATGATTTTAATCTATCTATAGCATAATTGCACAACCAGTATTCCTTTTGGTGTTTGGTATCAATTAACCATTAAAAATATGGAATTAGATGCAACACTTCTAACAAAAGAGATCTTTTCAGTTTGCTAATTAAAAAGTTAGCAAAGCTTGTACTTATGCATGTGGGGTGGTGAATTTGGATTTGCTGTCCAGTTACTATTTCAAAGTTTACATTCCTGGTGTTATATACAAGTTCTTATTCATTCTTTGCTTTTTCTTTATCCAGAGAGCTGCAAATACAGGTGGGGGTCCTCAGGATAGAAGTTCAAGATGGGGACATGAGAAGTTTGAAGGTAATAAAGAAGGTTTTATCCGGGGTAGTAAAGATTTAAGTTCCAGAGCAACGGGCAGTGGTACAAGGGATGAAAAGATATCAAGAAGGCATTATGATAGAGAGAAGCCAAGAGAAGATCTTAGTAGGATGGAAGAAAAGAGGTCAAGAAGGCACATAGACGATGAACCTGAGCTTATATCAGGAGATCAGTCTAGGAGGGACGATAAGAGATTGCGAAGGCATGGTGACGACGATGAATTTGAGGCAAGGTCCAGAGAAGATCATCACAGGACGGAAGAAACGAGATCTACAAGGCATGAATCTGGATCCTATTTAAGAGAGGACCTAGACAGAAGAGGAGGGGACAAATTCTCAACTCATCACGGGGACTCGTCCTCCCACCGTCATAGAAAGAGATGATCACCGCACCGGCACCATGAATGCATTATGAAGCTCCACATTATGTGCAACATTTATTTTGACTGGTTGAAGTTTATTATGCCTGCATTTTGCTTATAGGTTGATCTCTCTCCCTCCATGTTATCAATTGTTAAAGATCACAGCTTGACAGACTATAAGAAGCCCAAGTCACCTAGATGGTCTGTTTTTAAGTTGGAAGCTTTAATGTTAGTTTATTCTTACAATTAGATAAATTTTCAGAGTTGTTCAGTTCACTAAATGTCCGCTCAAGCAGTATGAACTAATTTTAAACAACTGCATGTTCCCGCTTTGGTATTGAGATGATTATTTTAAGTGCCTCATTTTCATTCCCCAAGTTCAGTTAGAAATCAAATTTCCTTGTAATGACTGACCAGACACGAGATAGATCTTCCAACAAACAAGGTTTTCTTTTCGAGAACCAGTTTCCACAAATCAGGAAATATAGGTATGTTACCGTAAAGACATTGCATTGTTGAACTTTCTTATTGTATTGTTATATGGAAAGTAAAGTCTTCTGAATTAACAATTGTTCTCAATTTTACTTTACTTGTATGCCAGTTTCAACCCACGATCCCCTAACAATGGTGTTATAGCTTTAGGTTCATGATTACTGTTCACATAGACTATTCACGGGAGAATGTTCACATATATTGTATAGTATTATTCACATATATGGTAATATTCATATATACATTACTATTCACGTATACAATACTATTCACGATTGAATAATAAAAACTGGTTCAAGTGAGAAGCTGATCGTCATCAAAATCATAGCAGAAAAAATTGAAATTGAGAAGTGCAACGGGAGCAACTTTTCCTTATGAGAACTTAAAATAAAAGCAATTTTGAGAAAAAAGACAATTTCTTAGCGGCAATTGGTGAGAGTTCAGATGGAATGACTAATGAAAATGGAAGGATATGAATGATAATGCTATGAGCAACTTGTATCTAGCCTTAGCAGATTCTGTGTCATCCAGCGTTGCAGTAAAGAGGACTGCAAAAGAGATTTGGGATGCACTTACTAAATTGTATGAGGTCAAGTCACTACATAACAAGATCTTCTCATAGATAAGACTTTACACTCTTCAAATGAGTGAGTGCACATTCATGACAGATCATGTCAACAACTTGAATTTACTATTTTCCCAATTCATTGTGTTGGATTATAGTATATCTACAAATGAACGTGCAAAGATTCTATTTCAAAGTCTACCTGATTCGTATGATCAACTTATCATCAACTTGACAAGTAATGTTGTCACTGGTAATCTAGTCTTTGACGAAGTTGCAGCTGCTGCTCTGGAAGACGAGTCTAAGCGCAACAATAAGGAAGACAGATCATCTGGATCACAACAAGCAGAAGCATTATCGATGACAATAGGGAGATCAACAGAATGTAGCTCAAGTGAGAGTCAAAATCATGGTAGATCGAAATCAAAAAGTAAGAAGAATGTTAAATGCTATAATTATGGCAAGAAATGACATATCAAGAAAAAATGTTGGAATCTGAAGAAAAGTGCAGAAAAAGCTCATGTTGCAACAAAACCTCATGGATATGTTGCAAGTATTTCTGAAGAATGTGGCACGCTTTACAAGGAAGTAGCAATGATGTCCAATGATAACAGAAAACAACTAAGTGATGCATTATTGGTTGATTCTCCAGCAACACGGCACATGACCTCTAGGAGAGAATGGTTCTGCCATTATGAACCTGTCTATAGAGGATCGATTTTTATAGGCAATGATCATGCCTTGAAAATTTCTAGGATTGGAGCCATCAAAATAAAGATCTATGATGGTATTATCTGCATTATATAAGATGTTCAACATGTTGTGGGAATGGAGAAAAATCTTCTGTCAGTTGGACAGTTAGATGACCCCGGATACAAGACTATTGTTGAAAACGGGGTATTAAAAATGGTGAAAATAGCATTTACAGTCTTGAAAGCTGAAAAGATCTCTGCAAACTTGTATATGCTATTGAGAGACTCAATTCAAGAAGCAACTACATCAGTGACATCACTCGATTCTGAAGAGAAAGTTTCTATTTTGTGGCATCAGAAACTATGCCACATGTCAAAACAAGAAATGAAGATTCTAGTCAATCAAATGCTACTCCCAGGCTCTAAAGCGGTTAGTCTACCGTTTTGTGAGTATTGTGTTACAAGTAAGCAAAACAGATTAAAATTCAGCAAGTCAAGTGCTCAAAGTAAAAACATATTAGAATTGATTCACTCTAATGTTTGGGAAACACCAGCTCAATCTCCAGGGAAAACAAAATATTTTGTATCATTTATTGACGATTTTTCTAGAAGATGTTGGGTGTACCTGATCAAAAACAAGTCAAATGTGATGTCGATTTTCAAAAACTTCAAAATACAAATTGAAGTAGAAACTGGAAAGAGAGTCAAGTGTTTAAGGACATATAATAGAGGAGAATATTGCAGTAAAGATTTTGATGCATATTGTCAGAAATAAGGTATCAAAAAGCAAACTATTACACCATACACTCCTCAACAAAATGGTGTGGCAGAAAAGATAAATAGAACGCTGTTGGAAAGAATAAGAGCTATGCTAAGAATAACTAGTTTACTAAAGTGCTTTTAGGCAGGAGCAGTTTATACAGCATGCTATGTTGTAAATAGATCTTCATCAACATCAAATGATTTGAAGATACTGATGGAGATGTGGAGTGGAAAACCAGTTGATTACTCATCTCTTCAATTTTTTGATTGTCTTGTATATGTTATGTACAACATTCAAGAAAGAACAAAGTTAGATCCAAAATTTAGAAAATGTACTTTCTTGGGTTATGCTGATAGAGTAAAGAGGTATCGCTTGTAAAATCCTACTACCCACAAGATTATCATCAGCAGATATGTGATATTTGCAGAAGCTCAACTGCAGAAAGAAAAATGATAGTACTTCAAAAGAAAGTACAGTAAAATACAACTGCACTGGTGAAAAATAATACAGAACAAGAAAATTCAAATTCTTCTGAAGCAGCACCAGAGCACAAGGTACAAAAACCAATCGAGTTTGAAGCTTCTAAAGTTCGTCGATCAACTCGAGAGAGAAGACCTACAAGTTGGCACTCAGAATATGTTACGGAGAGTAACATTGCACACTGTCTTCTAATAGAAGATGGAGAGCCATCAACTTTCCATGAAGCTATAAATGGCTTAAATGTATTTTTGTAGATGAAAGTAATATAAAAAAAAATAGAAGTTTTACACAGAAATAATATATGGGATCTAGTACCATTACCATGTGGAAGAAAAATCATTAGTAATAAATGGGTCTACAAGATCAAGCGAGATAACAATGATCAAATGGAGCGGTATCATGCACGATTGGTGATAAAAGGATATTTTCATAAAGATTGATTGATTTCAATAAGATATTTTCTTTGATGGTTCAAATTACAACAGTCAGAGTAGTCATGGCTATGTGTGCTATTTTTGACCTACATCTGGAATAATTGGATGTAAAAACTACATTTCTTCATGGAGAACTTGAAGAATAAATTTATATGCTCCAATCAGAAGATTTTGCTGAAATAGGCAAAAAGAACTTGATTTGTAAGTTGAATAAATCTTTGTATGATCTCAAACATGCGCCAAGATGTTGGTATTAGAGATTTGATTCCTTCATTATTTGCCTCGAGTACAACATACTCAATTCAGACCATTGTACATATTACAATAGGTTTGAAGATAATAACTTTATTATTTTACTGTTGTATGTAGACAACATGTTAATAACAAGCCCTAACAATTTTTTGACAAAAAATATTATTCTATCCAATATTATTTCCGAACGAATAAAAATTATACTACTACATAAAATTTTATCCTATTCAAAAATAAAATCTTAATATGAGTAAGATGAGTAACATTACTATTTTTTTTAAGATTTCTGCAAATTGTTGTCAAACACCCATTTGTATTATGGTATGTGGCACACTCCCCAAGTTGGTGACCGATTTAATTTATTCATTAATTATTATTACTTCTCTACTTCAATCCATGTTATGTTTGGTGGACCTTTTGTTCGTTGTAGTATGAATGTATTGGGACATACAACACTTTTTTTTTTTGAAATATTGAAAATACTGTCATTAAATCATCTGAATCGGGTTCCTACAAAAAATACATCCCCTGAAATCGAATCTAAGACTTGACAACTAAATCCTAACTATTTTGCCATCAAACCACAACCTTAAGACGAGGCATACAACACATATACCAAATATTGGCTATTGCTTATAAGCTAACACAGTGCACCCCTGAATTCTCTTATCTTATATTAAGGATCATTGTTACTTGAAAGTTTTTAATTAATACTGTTGACAGGTGATTTTAGTTTCAGGGGTAAATCGAGAAAACTCACTCATCGAATATGTTAGGGTTGGTGCTCTGAGCGCCAATTTCTTATGTATTTCCATGTAAATACTCTTGTATATATTTTATTAATGAATAAAATAAACAGTTTCTGTAATATAAATTCTTTTATTATATGGTAAAGACGTAAATGATCATAAAGTGATTGGTTATGATACATTTGCAAAAGCGTCGCAACTGACATTGAGTAGTATCATAACAATATCATTCTTTAATTTTTTCTGGTCAAGGTTTACAATTACTTGGTCAGTAAGTAAACCCGTTGAGACCGGTACGTGTCGTATATTGGAATATTGGATTCTAATGGTTTCTCAATGAACCATGAGTCTCGGGTGACTCGTATAGACACGTAGGTGTTTATATCGGATAAACACTGAACGATTCACTGAAGATTCTTAATAGATGATACACCAATGTCAATAATAATCTTCTCGGGTTGAGTGAGCATAGTGATCCTTCAACTTGAGATATCACTGTGGATATATGAGGTATTTTCCACACTTTGATGGCAATCACGTCACTAATCTATTTAGAGCAGACCTCCGCCTGTTCGTTGGGTGTGAACTGATCCTCATGATATTCTGTGCGTATCAAGATAAGATTCGTCAGTTCTGTGTACAGAGCATAGATATCTATTATGGAATTAACAGTCTGTTAAATCCATGGGCCCGTGGTACATTGTAGAAATCAGTTCTAAGTGTTATTTAAGAGATTGCTAATAAAATCGTCGACGAGATTATACCTAAAGAGATTTGACGTTTATATCTATATCTATGGGATAATCCGGATACCTGTGACAGAAGGATTATACGTATGCAGTGACCTCGACCTGTATGCTTCATAGATTTTATCTGTGTTCGTCATAATTTATGGGTGTGTAGATTATGGACACAGAATTGGATTTCGTGACGGATATGCCTCAACCTATATAGTCTTACTAATAAGATATACTCGTAGAGAACTAGGGCAGCTTTTATAAATAATACTGATTATTTATTTAACGGTTAAACGAAGATACATGCTTTTGAGATCTTTCGGTCATTTATTAAATGTCGAATTGTGATATTTGATATTTATTATTAATATATGTATTTTGATTATTTAATGTAAATATAATACATATATTTAAGATATTTGTATTTAATTATTTGATTATTTAAATGTTAAATAATTAAATTAATTAAATAGTAAATATCTAGTTTACTTTTTAAAGTAAACTAAATGACATTTTTTAATTGGATAAAGTGGCCAATATTTATTGGATAAATTGGCATGATTTAATTGGATGGTTTGTGATAAACATTAATGTGATTAATGGTTTTACACCACAAATTTAATTAAATCATTTTCCAATTAATTAAAACAAAAATGAAAAAATGTGGCCATTATTTTTTTTTCTCAAAATTCGGTCTTTGTAAAAAATATATAAGGCCATTTTCTGTTTTTTGTTTCACAATTCCATGAACCCTAAAAATCAAATACAAAGAGAGAAAAAGAGAAAAGGAGAAAAAAGAAAGGAAAAGCTTGAAAATCAAGGATTTTGGTAAGTTTTTCTTACTTTTTCCTTCATGAAAATTGTTTATATCTTACTAAGCCTCAACATGTGTAGCTTAGTTTGTTCTCTACTCTCTTTTATGGATGTGATTTGATTATTGGAAACTTGGATGAAAGATGGAAGCATGTATATTATTTTAGATTGCTTTAAATTATTTATTATGCATTCTTTTTAGCCATATTGATGGAAGTTGTCATTATAGAGTTACTTAGCCACTCATGATTGACCTATAATTGTTCTTGATTTATTTCATGATGGTGAGGCTTGATTGGTGTTGTGAGAATTGAATTAAAGTATTGAATTTAATTAATTTGGTGTTAATTTTGTTAATTTATGAAATTATAAAATTAGGGTTTTTAACATTCACCAAATTTGAGGCTTTTCATATATGTGATGAGATTTAATGTATATATGATGTATATTAAATTTGAGAATTTTTGGATTTGATCTTGACATGTTTTGAACAAAAAAGACCAAATTACAAATTCTTGAAAGTTTAGGGCCATTCGGAAATAAGAGGAAAATCGGTTTCTTTGAGTTGCAAATTGTATTTTCATGTATTAGACATGAATAAATCATTTTAGGATTGATTCAGAATCAATTAGAATTGTATTTGACAATTTTGGACTAAAATGATTAAAATACAAAGTTTTGAGGCAAAATGGTAATTACCGAAAAATCTGATTTTTGGGTAAAAATTTCAGTTTTGAAGTATTGAGTAATTAAAATAACCGAAGAAAAATTATTGAAATCGGAAAATTTTGATTTTCCGCGTTCCGCTGCGTTTACCCAAATTACTGCCCAAAACCCCAACAGAACAATCATCCCTCAATTGTGAATTTGTTTGGTTTGGGGACCAAAGGCAAACTTAGCAAAAGGACGAGAAACACACACAGAATAGACATAGGGTTTAACGTGGTTTAGCGGGATGAATCCAACCTATGTCCACGGGAACAAGGGAAAATAAAGCTTTTATAACCTGGTCGGATATGACCGACCTGCCTATTTCTCAAGCTCGGCTGGCCGACCTCTTACAAGCTCATTCTTACACTTAAGATTTTTTCTCTCTATTACAAGTTATGCATGAATGAATTTGGCTAACCCCTTACAATGAATTCTCAACCCCTTTATATACTAGGGCAAATTCCATTGTTACAATATCCTCGTGACGTCAACCACGTGAATTTACCATCAATGTGATGGCTCTCTTCCCAAACTGTTCTGCCAAAGTAACTCTGCCACCTGACATCTCTTTAAACCAAGCTACTATACCCTCTGTCACACGCTACCTCCAGTCTGTAATATGTCATGTCAGACATCTTTGAAAGGTGCAAGTTCCTATGTATGGCTTACATCATTTGATCCTGATCATACCATTATTACCACTTAGGCACGCCCTTCCAGGTCGGGAGACAGAAGCAACAGTTGTCCTGGCCTATTGAGCCATCAGGTTGTATCAGCTTTCACAGATACTCACACTGTCGAATCTGATATCTTCTCATCAGGTCGGGTCGACAGTCATGGATCACCTCGGGTCGGCCATGAAATGTAAACAAGTTTGGTCTCTTTGTTGGGTCGGATGCCTCTGCTATCTAGGTCGGGCCCCTTATTTAGGAAATGAAAACCCTTCTATACCTTTCTTCGAGGTTCTGACTTATTGGGGACCCAAAGCCACTATCAACAAATACTTTAGTGAAGTGATATTTTTCGGGTTGTTTGCAGAAATGTATGCCCAGTTGCCGCCTCTTGCTTTTTGCCTGCACCACATATGCCAGGTATGAGTGGTGGAGGTTTTGGTCCATCACCGCCACCACCACCAATGGCAGGGATGGGATGCCACCAAATACCGATCTCTGGGTTCTCTGTTATACTTAAACCTTACTAACTTCTATTGAGGAGGTTAAAAAATTATCCGGAGTTTCCTTTTTATTTTTCACACAGTGGCATCAATCTATCCGATGGTCTGCAGAAATAAAAGGATAGCGGCTTAATATTTTACACTAACTAGAGGGCGTTGGCCACCTTTATTAATGGTTTCATTGGTGTTTGAAGTTATCATATGATCGTGGTACTGCATTAATTTTTATTTCTCATCACAGTGTGTTTTTTGTTACAAGCCAGGGCTTGCAAACTTGATTAAAGTGGTTACATGAATGATTGGCAGACAAGGTATCTTTGCATGATTTATCATATCATGTCATTCAATCCATTAACCTCAATCTACAATAATTTCCTACATATATTATCTCTGTTATACACCAGAACTAGGAAAGCCATCAGATAAAGTCTCAATCATTGTTGTCAACTTTGTACATGTCAGGACCTGCTCTGCCAAATCCACACAAAAATTGGCAAGTTGGCAACCACTGTAATGTCATTCGGACCGGATTTTTTCTATGGATTGTATCCGGAATCTATTATAACATTAGATAACCTACGTCTACAACTTCAAATCTTGAAGATATCTACTCTCACTCATATTTTTGGAAGATGAAAGTCCATAGAGAGACTTGAACATGTGAAGAGAGCATATGTTAGCACTCCCTACTCTTTAGAAGCATAAAAAAAAGTTTTCAGAGTTGCATTAAAAAAAAAAAAAAAAAAATTAACAGTGAAATCTTTTTATTAACAAATTTGTAACAGGTAGAGTTGATATTAAAAATTAAAGACTATGTAAGTATTTAAAATTCTCATAAAAAAGGGAAAAGCTGTTGTTAACGATAATCCAGAAAACAGTCGGATATATTTTTTGCGTGAACTTGACGCCTCTTTTTAACTCACCTCACAAAAAGTGAAAAAACACACGCGCTATATAAACCCAAGTTATCCTCCGCCAAAAATCACTCACAGACCCCGACATCACATAGCGAATTCAAAAGTAATGGCAAGCACCACCGAGGGCGATCACAGAGAAGAGGAGGAGACTCTACACAACGAGGATGAGGACACCGGAGCTCAGGTTGCTCCCATAGTTAAACTAGAGGAAATCGCTGTCAGTACCGGCGAAGAGGACGAAGATGCCATCCTCGATCTGTGAGTATTTTCCTTTGAACACATGCTAGATCTGATTGTTAAATTTTTTTTAATTGATTTTTAGGGTTCTGAGTTTTAATTTTGCGATTTGGATTTTTCAAAGGAAAGCGAAACTGTACCGTTTTGATAAGGACGGTAATCAGTGGAAAGAGAGAGGCGCAGGTACTGTTAGGTTGTTGAAACATAAAGAGACTGGAAAAGTTCGCCTTGTCATGAGGCAATCTAAGACTCTCAAGATCTGCGCCAATCATCTCGGTTCGTTCTCTGTTTGTCTATTTATTTTCTACAATATTTTATTTTATTTTATTTTGTAAAATTATAAAATAAATTCATTTATTTTTTTGCTGAACAGTATTGCCGACTATGTCTGTGCAAGAGCACGCTGGAAACAACAAGTCGTGTGTGTGGCATGCTGCTGACTATGCCGATGGTGAACTGAAGGATGAGCTTTTCTGCATCCGATTTGGATCTGTTGAGAGTGAGTATCTTTTTTTTTCGAAGTTACATTGTTTATTTTTTAGTGATTTAAGTAAATGAATCAATTCATGTAGTGTTTTGATATTAGTTGAAATTGCCTACAAGCACTCAAACAATAGCGACTATACCCAAGAGTGGAGGAATTGGGTATAAGTCCAAATAATGCGGAATTAAAAATTCTTTACAATTTTAAGCCACTTAGTTGATAACTTTACCAATTAAGCTTAGTGTGCAATTTTCTCAAACATAATCTATTACCAAATGCAAGTTTCTAAACAATATGGAAATATAAAACAAACTTGCAATAACTAAAAGAGTTAAGGGGTAGAGGAAATAACACCGAGATTTATAATGGTTCGACCAACAATGCCTACGTTCACTCCTCCAAGCCGCGCTTGAAGCTTTCCACTATGCAAATGTGATTTCACACTTTACATTGAGAGTTTTTTGTGGCTCACTCGCAAACCAAAATTTTTGTTCCTAGGTTTACCCCAAACCTTTACAACAACAAGAGTTTTGTCCCTAGATTCACTCGTAAACCTTTACACAAATTCACCATTTTGAGTATGCTCACTCAACAAGGGATTTCACAACTACAAGTGTCTTCCTTGTTGAGTGGGCATACTCAACTTATAGTAAAAGTGAAAACTGCCTCAACTCTCTGTCCTGAGATCGGTATGTCGGTCTACAGTGGCCGGTATGTCGGTCCTGCAAATCCAAACGGCTATATTCAAAATATGCATGAAGCGCATGACCTACCGGATTACTGACTGGTATGCAAACTCTAGACTGACCGATATGGTAGACCGGTATGAAGTAGCCTGGTTCCAGAGAGCATGCAAAATTGCCCAATCAGAGCAAGGACACCGGTATGCCAGTTAAGAGGCCGGTGTGCCGGTCACAGTGCAAAAATACAGTTTTTGAAGATTAAAACTTTATGTACATGACCTAAATGCATTTTATGAATGTGTATGAGTTCTATGAGCTTAGGATACTTGATTTATCAACTCACTTACATTGAGAGCCATAAGCTATAAGACTTCACTTGATTTCTTCATTAAGCGCTTGAGTCTTCACATCCAATTTGTTTCGACATCTTTTTGTAATGCTTGCGAATGCACGTCAAAGTCCTAGCGTTGCATCATCAAAATCTTTCATCAAGTGTAATGGCGCTTACACTAGTTACTATTTGTCTTTGGTTAGATCAGTAATTAGTTCACTTTCTTCTCTCTAAAGAGCTGCAATTAGATCTCCAGGGCATCGAGGTTTTTGTGTTTAACCTAGTGTGGTCTGTTTGATGAATGTCTCATACTGACTGAACTATTTTGTCTGCAATGAGTTTATGGAATAGTCGAATGAACAAATTGTAGTTTGGATATCGTGACTATACATTTTTTTATGGATGGCATATAGTTTTCCCTGTTACTAGTATGATGATGATTATTATTACCTTTGTAATTGTAGTTAAAAGGAATAATGGATGTAAGTCCTGATCGCAGCTATGATTGTTTCATGTATGAGTGAGTTGTACTGGAAAATCTGTAATATAGACTTAGGTATTGCAGATAGCCTTTCTATCTTATGTATTATGCAATGCTATGTGGCTCTTAGACATTGTGGTTGGCTACTAATAGCCCAATCACTTACCAATTAAAGTTTGAGCTAACTTTTTATGAACCGATTAAACTTTGGTGATACTGATACGTAAGGATACCTTAGATATGTGTTCTTTGACTGTATGTTGACATTTTAAGATGTGATGGTTTAAATATCTCTTGTCCCATTCTATGAGACTTCTTTTTATCATTACAAATGGTAGACTTACTTATGATTTGATTGAATTGGAATTTTGATTAATCTTGACTCTTGATCATAGCATTGGTACATTATACTGAATCAATGCCTTTGCTGGTGTTATTAAAATTTTGGGAATGTTGTATTTATATCTCATAGTTTGATGATTATAATTTTCTTTGGAGATATTATCTTACTTTATCATCTTTATCTCGTATAAATCTATCGGTTGTAAATGCTTGAGAATGCAATCAACGGCAATTAATATTTAATTCTGAATATACATCTGTTATGTATATTTTGTATTTATTTACTGCTTGTGCTCTACACTCTCTTTGACAGCTTTAAGCTGGGTATATTTGTCTACTGGTCGAGTTCTGCCATTCTGTAGTTGATAGTATAGAGTTCTGTATAATTGTAGTTTTTCTGTTCTTTTAGTTCTGTTTAACAATATGTGCTTCTTAATTTAGACTGCAAAACCTTCATGGAGAAGGTTCAAGAAGTTGCTGAGTCCCAAAAAAAGAAAGAGGAGAACAAGGATGCAACTGAAACTGCTGGTCTCCTTGAGAAATTGAGTGTTGAAGAAAAGAAAACTGAAGACAAAGTCAGGGAAGAGGTGCCCAAAGAGGAGAAGAATGAATCCCAGAGTGAAGAAGCGGAGAAGAAATCTGAGGAGCCTGCTTCCTTGACTTAAGAGGTCTGGATTTGTTTTCTTGCCATATGTTTGGCAATATGAAGAGAGGTTAGTTGGTCCATCTCATCCTTGCCCATTTCTTGGCATATAAAGCTGGTGGAAACTTTTGGTTTTGGACCAATTTATGGGTATATGTCCAGTTTGAGCCTGTCAACAATTGGTGAAGTTAGGGTCGTGTTTGCTTCTTGGGGGGATTTTTTTTTTTTTTTTTTTTTTTTGGTAGTCGGCGACTCGGTGTTGTCACAAAGTTGAGTTAGGGTTTTTTCAAAATATTACTGTTTATTGGTGTAAGTTCTGGTCATATATTACTCAAGGTATTCTCCCAAAAAAAAAAAAAAAAAAAAAAAAACTTTCACATAGGTTTTGTTGAGAGAGTATTTCTGCAATTCGAAAAAGTTTGGATTTATTATTTTTATGTTATGATCAGTGTGCTAATATCGAGGCATTTTGATTTTTATTAACTTGAATTTTAAAGTAGTGCTAGTTCCTGTGAAATTTTGCTAAGAAACGTGGGTGGTGAAATCAAGTCTGGGGCGCAAAAGAAATTGAATGGGTAGAAGTTGCTTTAATTCTCTCCTTCAGACTTCATCATACTACTACTCTACTCATATCAGTAGTAGTACACTCCCAATTTACCACTATTTTACTTCAAACAAAATGATAATTATCGATGTGGCATTTGAAATGCCGACATTACCAAAGAAAGTCAGTCCGCTTACAACTGATTGTCTGTTACCATGTTAAAGACTGAAAAGTGCAATGAGTAACTAGTAATTATCCACCGAAAGGGCATAACTACAGTACTCTACTCCTGGTTACCCATTATCCCCCATTGATATTGAATCAATATCATTACATTTGAAAAACTTGAAATATTTCAAGTCAATAGAAGTTTTTAAGTTAAATAGCTAGCTCATGTAACATTATTCAAGTTGAATGGAGGCATTGAAATTGAAAAAATTATAGAAATTTCAAGTTCAATCACTTTTATTTTAATAGTCTGGATTTCAACTTCACTAAAGACATTGAAAGGCAAACCTTTGGCGTTTCGGGAAAATTCTGCAAATTTGATGAGAGAGACTGACGTGTATGGGCATGGCACCTTCGTTTCGTGGGGCTTTGCTTTGTGGCATCATCTTACGTGCAACAAATGTACAGAGTGGCACCCCAGGAATCCCTTGGAAGCTAGCTAGCGCTTGCCCTAACTTTTTGGCCCATGACATGAAAACAACTTGAAGATAAGGCTTTGTAAAGATTGATCGCCCAATCTGTGGCTTCTTGCTCTTAATTGAAATTTAAATCAGAGCTACTTGAGTTGAGTGAGACTGAGAGCTGCGAGCAACCTAACAATTCTGAAACGTTTAAGAGCATTAATTGAATCCATGGGGACACACACGTGGGGCTAATTATTGTTTGATACAGAAAGCACACCTAACACATCCTTTCATCTCTTTGTATTTGTTTCTTGGGAAATCTATACATCCCACATAAGTGTTAATTTACAAAAGTAGCACACTTTACCATTTTTCTTATTTTCCATAGCAAAAAGCAATTTGTCGCACCAGGCAAATGATTGGAATGTAGATATTTGTAGAACTTATGGGTTTGGACACTTAACATCTAGCATGACATTTTACTTGGGAGGGTATTTATTTTCAAAATATCTATTTTTAACTGTTAAATTAAGAAAAATAGCAAGAAGCTACTCTTGTAAATTAACCATAAAGTCCCCAAGCAACTTGACTTATTGGTGTGAAGTTCAAGATCTATCCCTTGACGTATTGGGTTCGAATCTAGAGAGTGTTTCTTATAAAAGTCTGGGACAACCGGGATTTTACCTACTACGTTTAAGCTCGAAATGAATGATTTGACGGTGAAGTTTCCAACGATTCCAAAAAAAATAAAATAAATTAACCCAAATTCTAATTATATGATATTCTCATAAAGTTCCTCGGTTCCTTTCATCTCTCCATGCGTTGTACTAATAAATTATATAATCATTGTACGGGTGGACCCAATAATAATAGTGGAAGAAGAAAGAAACAAAGGAACAGAAATGGTTGTTAAGGAAATAAAACTAGGTATCTTTAGCTTTTAATTATGCGTATTTCAGTTCAAAAGCTCAACAACAAATGATTTTCCCCATCTTGTTTTTCTGGTTATTGCAAGGTTTGAAGCCAATGATTTGATTAGGAAGACCAAAAGAAAGAAAAATTAAAAGTGGGATTTGGTTGTTATGATAGATATAGATATACAATATCTTATATGTCCAAAATAATGCACATTCTATTCTAAATTAAGAACCATATTTTGCCCATACTGTAACATCTCATAGCATTGGAACCTTGACCAATTTCCACAGAAAGAGAGAGTTCAAGGATAAGTTCACATCAAATCTTAGCATCTTATACTGTTGGTAGGCAATATGTCACAACTTGTATCTTGACATTTGGCTTCATTATTGAACCCACCAAAATAGAGGCCTGCCATGATTGTAACATTACATTAACTATGTATAAAACAAAGCTATATAATTATTATTTTCTAAATCGTTGAAATCTCATCGTGAAATCATTCATTTCGGATTTAAGCAGAACATGTAAAACCTCCGGCTATCACAAACTCTTACAAGAAACGCATTCCCTAGATTCGAACTCATAATCTCAATGTGAAATACTTAATCATACACCACCAAATCACGTTACTTGGGGACGAAAGCTATATAATTGTTTTTTCTTACCAAATAAAAGTATTAATGTGACATAAGCCTTTAAAGAGACTTGCACAAAATGGTTTAGTAAAATAATCTTCAAAGTAAATAGAACATGAAAAAAGTAAAATAAAAAAAAACAAAGCAGAGACCACTCATATATTGATCAAGCCGTAAAGACTCTTTCTCCCGTTAGAATGGGAATAAATTTGAGTATTATGGGACTCATTTGTAAGTTTATGTTAAATTATGCTTGTGGGGAAAGTATTAGAAATAGATATCCGAGTTATGTTCCATATACCTTCAAACTATATTATAATTATATAAATTTGGACTAATGATAGATCTGGATGGTAATATGTCAAGCATTTTATTATATATATAGGACTTGATTGACAGATCATGAATTCGAATTAAGATGATATATTTATTATAAAAACCTTATGATTTGATTGATATGTCATATATATATATATATATATAGATATTTATATTAAATGATTTGTCTATGTAGTGCATGGAAAGAAATGATAAGTGAACAAAACCACGAGAAAGGGAGGACGAATTTTTTTTTTTTTTTAATCATTTTAAATATTGCTATGTATTAAATATTCTCTGAAACTGAAGGGACCAGTGGGAGGACACTTCTGAACGGAAGAAAATGACAGAAATGATCCCATGGTCCTACAACAACTTGTTCAGCAGGTTTATTTTTTATTTTTTATTTTTTATTTTTTTTATATCTTTTTTATCTTTTTTTTTATAAGAGCGAGACTGCAAGGACTGAGCAGTTGATAATTAAAATCCCATTTTTTCTGGGATTTTGTACTTGCATAAAGAAAAATATTTGCAGAAAATGAAATGAACCAAATTGTTTTTTTAATATTTAGTGACAGCTTTTCCGGTGAAAATTAAGAAAATACAAGTCCATATCAAATGCCAGATTCTTATCAATAACAACTGGGACAGTTGATGATGTTGCCAATTACAAAAGGTCTTTGGATTAAGACATGGAAGTAACAGTTGCATATGTGTTATTTTGCAATCCTTTTCTGCCAAACTTGCCAAAAAAAAGGATTAAAAAATAAAATGAACTGGAAAACTGAGTGATTTAGAAAGTGAAATGATTTTATGATTACCTTTGGTGCATCTTTGGTTCCAAATAGCCACTCTTTTTATGCCTTTAAACAATTATTAAACAACAAATAGTAGGTAATGGTGATAAGATCCCTCATTCTTGTTGAACTGGAAGCCAATACTACTACTACTACTTCTGCTTCATATGATTTGCATGACATGTAACTAAGTAGGTATAGTTGAGAAGTTGGTTAGGTTGCTTAAGTACGCAAGTGTTTTTTTTTTTTATTCTTCTTAATCCAGGTTGTTCAGTCAAAGTTAAGATTTCTAAATTCAACATATAAAAATGAGGATGACTCTACAATATAGAGCTGCACCAAACAGAGCTACTTTTTTTATTCTTGATCCCTAACTTATAATATTATATACAAGAGGCGTGGTTTGGTGGTGTAGGATTCAGGATTTGATCTTCAAGTTCTAGGTTCGAATTTAGAGAGTGTTTCTTGTAAAAATATGAGACAGCCGGAGGTTTTACTTGATCTGTTTAAGCCCAGAAATGGTGGTTTGATAATGAGATTTCCAACGATTTCAAAAAAAAAAATGTTATACTAAACAACGCTACAGTGTGAATTATCCCTTTTAAAACAATAGTATGGTTTGTATTACCATATTTTCTTATTAAGATAAGACCATTTTTTTTTTTGGAAACGTAAATTCCGCCGCAGATCAGGTAAAACCTCCGGTAACCCGAGGCTCTTACAAGACCATTTAGCTGTGTTAAATTTGAATTTATGTGGATAACAAGATGTTGGTTGATAAATATTGAACTGGAGGATGCCAAAAGAACATGTGCCATTAAATACCCACACAAATTACACCCCAGAAAAGCTACTGTTCCAAGTAAGATTTGGTAATTGTTATTTCACTGCTTGCTTTTAACACAAATAAATAAAAGAATGCATTATCTGTATAACTGAAATTAAATGAATTCACTAATTTTATTTTCTATTTATGGTAGATCAAGTACAATATCTTCTTTAAGATTGTTCTAGTTTGTTTATTTATATATGTATAATTTTCAAGGCTCAGCTAAATTAGAGCATAAATATTGAAAAAGAGGTAAAAAAAAAAAAAAACTTTTATTGCAGTTTGCAACTTCTTTGGACACAACCAACACTTGCCTGTCGCCTCTTCACTGTTTGCTGCCGCTTACTTCCTACATTCTTTCATTCTTTTCTCTTTATATTCTCATTCACAGCTTCTTTTTCTTCCACTCAACATACTCAATTACTCTCTTTTTCTCTCACTCACACACAAACTCCAACAAGAAAAGGCCATGAAACCATCTGGAGAAGTTTTAGAGCAGGGAATATCTCAGCAGGTACTCTTTCTTGCATGCTTTATAAATCTTGCTCATGTACCATTACTTTTTCTTAGTTTTTGGTTCTTCAAAAAATTGTTATGTTGCAGTCATTATTTGGGTGTTTTGTGGTGTAATTAGTGGAGTTTATGGTTCTGGGGCTGGTGAAAGTTTCCGTGTGTGTTTTCTTTTTGTTAGCTTTCATTTGGACTAAGGGGCCTTGAGAAATTGTAGTATGAATGTGTAATGTGCGTAGAAAATTTCACAGAGTCACAAGTTTACATTTTAGAACCTGTTTCTGGGTAGATATTGTTCCCTCATTTTTGTAATGGCCTTTTCATATACACACTGACATGTTTAAAGAGGCTAATCTGGTGAATGTGTGAGACAATCATTGTTCATTTCAATTATGAAATCAATTGGAAATTCTCAACATTTTTTTTGTGTGTGTGTGTTTGTTTGTGTATTGTGAGTTATGAAAGCTGGAAAATTTCTGCAAAGTAGACATCGAGAATCAATTTTTGGCATTAAAAATGGACGTCCCTGCCATCTTTGATGCAGCTGATGAGTGGAAGCAGTGGCAATGATAACAAGAAAGTTGAACTTCTTAAGAATTTGTCCTGATTTTTTGTTTTTACTCATGTTTTTATGCTTTAGAAATGGTCCATTAAGGTGAACCATAGGTAATCTTGAACTATCCTGCTGTATAAGAATTTAATTATGATTAATTTTCTGATAAATTTAATGCACTGAATCAGAACTTGAAGAGGGTTTCCTGTACAACTGTGGTTACATTGGCTTATCAAAGTCTTGGAGTTGTTTATGGCGACCTTAGTACCTCTCCTCTCTATGTATACCAAACCACCTTCTCAGGGAAGTTGAGTCTCCATGAAAATGATGAGGAAATTTATGGGGTGCTTTCATTCATCTTCTGGACATTCACTCTCATAGCTCTCTTGAAATACATTTTCATTGTGATGTCAGCTGATGACAATGGTGAAGGTAGAGTTTAATCATTTCTTTCCATATTATTTGTTAAGTGACATCATTGAATTTGTGAATAACAAGAGTTACACCTGTTCTACAAACCTTCAGATCTCTTGTCTAAACTCATCACCGGCCTCATGTCCAAAATATGAAGATATCTTGTTAAGTAGTATTTAGTTCAGTCTCCCGAACTCAGTACTGCATCATTTGGAAGAAATTTTCTCCCTTTTGCTAAAAAATCTAAAAAGATTTTATTTTCCTATGACTATGAGGGTGTTTACTGTCAAAATGAAACATTAAAGTTAAGCTCAGGCTGTCCTGTCCTGTTTACCATTTAATCAATTGATACCCTCCCCTTGTGGTGGAGTTTGTCATGAACATACATTAGCCTTCATTGGAAAAGCTGCACTAATCCCAAAAGAGAATTAATTTGGAGCTCCATGTCTGCAGATTGGAGAAGGCAGAAAGACAGCTTATCGATGTCAACTTTTCGCTTATGGTGCAGGTGGTACCTTTGCATTGTACTCCATTCTTTGCAGACATGCAAGGCTGAGCACTCTGCCAAACCAACAAGCCACAGATGAGAAGTTGTCTACATATGCAACAGAGGGATCAGCAGACACATGGCAGAGTTCTGCTCTGAAAGCCTTATTTGAGAAGCACCCAAGATTTCGCAATTTGCTATTGATATTTGTTCTTCTAGGAACCTGTATGGCGATTGGTGATGGAGTGCTCACTCCTACAATATCAGGTAGCTGCATTTAGTGTAGCCTTTGAGCTTCTTTATTGATGTTTGCTTCATAAGCTGTATATGTTCTGTCACCTGAGTTTCAAATACCAGCCTTATGTGCTCTGCAGAACACGTTATTGTTACTACCATTATAGAACTGAGAAGAGTATGTGCTAGTGTTGCCCATTGAATAGGTGCATTTATGAGTTCAAAATCATTTTTGCTGGTCTTTCGATTTTCTGTCTCTTCCTTTATTAATCTCACTGAGTTTCTGATTAGTTTGATTTGTAAATAAGCGCCCATATGTTTCCCCTTTCAGTTCTTTCAGCAGTTTCAGGGGTAAAAGTTAAGATCACAGAACTCCATGAAAGTGAGTGGAAATTCATCGATTACTAGCTTCAATTATGTAATCCATCAAAAACCATCACCATCTGATAAAGCTTATGTTTTGATTTTTTATTCCAGATTATGTTGTTTTAATCTCATGTGTCATCTTAGTGGGGCTTTTCTCACTTCAACATCATGGGACACAGAGAGTTGCTTTCATATTTGCTCCAATTGTCACAACATGGCTTTTGTGTATTAGCAGCATTGGGATATATAACATATTCCGATGGAATCCTCATATATTCAATGCGCTTTCTCCGGTTTACATGTTGAAGCTCTTTAGAAGTACAGGCATTGATGGATGGGTGTCACTAGGAGGAGTGGTTCTTTCAATCACAGGTATCTCTTACAGACTTCCACTACAGTTTAATTGTATTACTTGCTTCTTGTTGAAACAATCTTTGTTTAAATACTGTTGCAGGTGTGGAGACAATGTTTGCTGATTTGGGCCATTTCTCCTCTGCCTCGATAAAGGTAAGCTTGCCTTCTGGTTCACATGTCAGGCAGTTAAGCCTTTGTGTATAAAAAGTGAGTCGGGTCAAATTGTTCTTCTCTTCTCTTACTCTTGGCATTGAAATATCCCAGGTAGCCTTCACATTTCTAGTGTATCCCTGTCTGATTCTCGCATACATGGGCGAGGCTGCTTTCCTCTCTAAGCACCATGAAGATATTCAGAGAAGCTTCTACAAGGCCATACCAGGCAAGATTACATTTCATTACACAATAAATAATGTTATTCTTTGCTCATATCATGTATTAATGTTGTTATATTTCATGCAGAAGCTGTGTTTTGGCCAGTGTTCATTGTCGCCACTTTTGCAGCTATAGTAGGAAGTCAAGCTGTGATATCAGCTACATTTTCCATCATAAGCCAGTGCTGTGCACTCAATTGCTTTCCAAGTGTTAAAATTGTTCATACTTCAAGTAAAATATATGGCCAGATATATATTCCAGAGGTCAATTGGATGCTCATGTGCCTTTGTTTAGCTGTGACGATCGGAATGAAAGATACTAACATGATCGGTCATGCATATGGTACTTATTTAAGCTATTGATTTAATGCATAGCTGTTTATTTGTCCTTGGATCATTCTAGATGTTCTTGAATGCACTTCAATTGTTTCTCTGGGTTTGTAGGGCTGGCAGTCACTACAGTTATGCTCGTGACAACTTGCTTGATGGGACTGGTTATGATAATCGTGAGGAAGCAAAGGATATTTATCGCAGTTGCATTCTTGGTCTGTTTTGGATCAGTGGAACTGCTTTACATCTCAGCATGTGTTTACAAGATTCCTGAAGGGGGTTGGATCCCTCTTGTTCTGTCTTTCATTTTTATGGCAGTAATGTATATATGGAACTATGGAACGATGAAGAAACATGATTTTGACATGGAGAACAAGGTTTCGATGAATAGAATAGTGGCTTTAGGACCAAGCCTTGGCATGGTCAGAGTCCCTGGAATCGGTCTCGTTTACACTAATCTGGCAACTGGGGTTCCGGCCATATTTGGTCATTTTGTGACGAACTTGCCTGCATTCCATCAGGTTCTAGTTTTTGTCTGTGTCAAATCTGTTCAAGTACCCCATGTCAGTGAAAATGAACGGATTCTCATTACTAGGGTGGGCCTAAAGGAGTGTGGCATATTCCGATGCATTGTGAGGTATGGTTACAAGGATCTGCAACAGGAAAACTATGATTTTGAGAACATATTGGTGTCTGCAATAATCCAATTTGTAGAAACAGAAGGAGAAGATCAGTCTTCTAGAGAGGCTGGAGACTCGGATATTGAGATCTTGCATGCTCAAGAGCACGCTCTCGAAAACTCAAATCACAAAGAGAAGTTGAAGCAAGTTTCATATGATACCCAAGTGACAAGATCAGTTATCGGGCATCCAGAAAGCTTTATGCTTAAAGATGAGTCTCTTGAGATACTGAAAGCCAAAGAATCTGGGGTTGCTTATATTATTGGGCATTCTTATGCAAAGGCAACGAAATCGTCTAATTTTTTAAAGAAACTTGCCATAAATGTTGTGTATGCTTTTCTGAGCAAGAATTGTAGAGAGCCTGAGGTTGTGCTGAATTTGCCTCACACTTCTTTGCTGGAAGTCGGCATGATTTACTATGTCTAACTTATACAGAATGAAAAAGGTGCATTGTCCCTGAACAGAACAGAACCATGGAAAATTTGCTGGCCTTGACAGTAACATAGATGTAAATGCATTAGGAGAATGAAGAATCTTGTTCTAGAGAAAATAGTTTTTGGTTGCTAATCTTCAAGATTGCCTTTATCTGCAATGGAAATGTTTATAATGTTCTTAGCATGTAACTACATAGCAGAACTAACATTTCCTGTGAATAATACATTCTATTAATCTTAAGTTCTTGTTCATTTAGGACATGGATGCCAAAGGAAGTAATACTCTTTCTTCATGCTTTACAGAAAGGAAAATTTTCAGTGTGTTCAGTATCTATTGCAAACTGTATCCACCAATCCCGATTCTGTTCTGTATATATATAATATGGACAAAAAATTATCTTGTAATATTTTTAAATCTCCTCTCGCTAAAATCTTATTCCGTCCCACTAAATATTTTACAATATTTTTATTATCTCATCTCATTTTCAAATTGAGACATAAAATATGTCCTAAATCAAGTCTCGAATACAACAAAAAAATTATCCCAGTATATAATTATGATATGACAAGACCTCAGTTAAAAAAAAATTCAAAAAAAGAGTATTTGCTAGAATTTAGGCTATTTTTGGAAATTTTATATAGACTTCCTATTGAATAGTTTGTCGGTGGTAAAATTTTACGATACAACGATAGTATTACGTCGTACATGCAACAATAACTGGTAAGCGTGAGATTGCTTGCATTGGGGATGAGAGTTTTCAGATTATATACAGCTTAATAGTCAATCTACAGTAATTGAAGATTGTATTTAGGAATTTTGCTTAGACCGCACAAGATGTGTTGTAAATATGAATTTTTATAAAAAATTGATTTTAATATTTTGAGGAGTTACAAAAAATTTATTTTGGAGAAGTAAGAAAATCAAAATTATTATGATTATTTAAGTTACAAAATTCCATCATTAAGTTGATGTTAATGTGTTTAAATTTAATTAAATTATCTTAACTCCACTCTTAATAATATATGTTACAACACTTTGTCTTCTTAAAAAAAAAAAACTCCTGCTCTCAGCCAAATGATAAAGAGATTCCACAGGATTCAGACCTGGTCTCTCACGAATCAGATTTCTTTTGAAACTCTTTTGTTTAGCCGCTGCTGCAACCAAATTCAGGGTTCACCTTTCACTTACAGGAAACCATGAACTCCATTTTAGCCCGCTTGTACTTCAGGTTGGTGGCCCTTTAGAAACTCACAGTATCAGAAACAACTATAAGTATCTTCTGTTAACCTCTAACAGAAGAAAATTTACTACAACTGCCATCATGATCATGCATGCAAGTGATCAATATGTGCGCATATGGCCGTGATTGAGTGGAGCCATTTGATGCCATGAAATAAGAGTCAATTTAATGCATGATACTGGAAGTAAGAAAGACACATGGTGTTTTAATATTGCATTTGGACGTGGCTGACTCTGATGACACACATGATCAAAAGCAAGGCAAAGATGATCAATGTGTGTTCATATGTAGGTGGCACATGTTGCTGCGTGACTGAAAGAGATTGATCTTATGTTTTGGAAATAATGAAAAAAAAACCCGAGAGAAAAATAGAAGAGAAACCGTGAGCAAATCTTTTATTTTCAAAAACCAAAAACCTCACTATTGTTTTTTTTTTTTGCGATTTCCGAGCTATTGTTTTTTTATCGTGGGTGTGAGTATACCAATCGATTTTGTGCAAAATCGATTGAGACAGTGTTAATCTGGGCTTGTTTTATCCTGGAGGCGTCGGGGCCGATTACTGCTAGCACAAAATCCGAGCAGAGCCGCGAAACGTCTTAAAGAGAGCGAACCGATCCGCGACTCAACCCAGATTCACTTTTTGCATCCTTGGTGAACGGTAAAATTATTTTAATTTGTGCTTATTGTTCCAACAATTTTAAGACGTATTCGATCTGCTATATTTGTTTATGTTATATTTGTTACTGTTCTTATGGTGCAATTATAAGTAAATTATGCATGAAATGAATTTTAAGGGAATTGATAGGCTTGTGAGAAAGTTGGCTTTAACATATTTTATATCCTGAGTCTTGACAAATATTCATACTTCATGAAATTAGAATATTCGATGTTTGCATCCTGCAAAGTGTTATTTTGAATTAAGCTTTTACATAAAAAAATATACATGGTTATTGGTATAGATGTTCAGCCATGTGGGATTGTATGTTTTGATAAATTTTATGTTGGTATGCTTATGATATTCCTTATATTTAGATGATCACATTTTTTGCTGTAGCTTTGTAAGCACATTCATGAAGTAACAGCTTTCATGTGGTAACAGTCATGCTGATGTTTTAGAATTGATAATTTTTTAAAACATTTGGTGTATATGTTGCATGACTTACTTTGTTTTATCAAAGTCTTTATAGTATTTGAATATACATGTTTAAGTATATAATTCTGATGAAATCATTTATGCTAAATATGAGTGCGGATGAGACTGTAATTGATGAAGCTGTTGAACTTTTAGAATATGCAATGGTGAAATGGCTGTTAATGTATAGAGATGATTATTTAGAATTGTCAACAATTTCAAGAAGCTGCAGGAAAATGTTTAAATACATTTATAATTTAATTGATGACTATTAACTATTTATTGAATTTTTTCAATGCTGCTAGAATATGAGTAGATATATAGGTTTTGAGATTGATAGCCAATGTCATATTCTGAAATTTTTAGACTTATCCTGTGAGTATTATTTGAGAAATTATTTGGTAATACTGCCTATAATGAATTAGACATGTGTTTGCCGATTTGAATGATTTTGGATTATAATATATCGTTCTTGAAATCATGATTTATTTTGGTTGTATCAGTTAGTCTTTTTAAGAATTACAGTGTTGATATGGAACATTGAGAATGTCTTAAATATATGCATAACTGGTCTTTGTTTTTAACAGAATTTTACTGTGATGTGAATTTCATATTGTCATGTGGATTTTAGATTGACAAGTAGAAAGAAATTAGAGCACGCCATTTATGATTGACTGTAGCTTTAATTATACATACAGTAATTAATATTTGTAGAACAGTTATGATTTTGTTCAGCATGAGCTAGTATTGGGATATTTGTGATTTTATTTTGCTTGAACGATGTGGTGTTGATTTATCGTGATTCCTTAGAAAATGCCTCAATGCATATATGAAAAACGGTTGGAAAGCTAATTGGTTAATTTTTAAGAACCATAATCACCAAAACTGAAATAACCCGAACAAGCACTAACCTCCCTCAAGAAATGATGATAGTTAGTTCAATGCTACAACTGTAGCAAATTAGGGCACCTTGCCCGGAACTACCGGTTAAAAAGTTCTGCTCCAAAAGCAAACTTTACCGAAGACCAACTTGTTACTACGATCTTTGAGATCAACATGTTTGGTGGATTTGAGGGATGGTGGGTAGGCATTGTCGTTTTCCGTCATGTCTATTATGATTATGCTTTGTTATAGGTTTATGTACAAGCTGTGAATAAGATAATGTGATGACTAATTTCTCAAAATTCTAAGCTGCTAAAAGCAGGTGATGTGGAACTTAAATTTTATTTTATGAAATATGGAAGGTTTGAGAACCTAGAACTTTGAGTATAAGATTTATAGAAATATATAAATTTTATGATTGATATGAACATATTGTTTCTATGAAAAATATTTCTTTGATATTAAGAAATAGTGGGGGCTCGACCTCCAATGATAAATTGGAAATAGTGGGGGTTCTACCTCTAATGTTTTACTCATGGTTTTAAAGTGATTGAAGGAGAAAAATACATGCATTATAAAGGTTGAAAACAACATGTGAAATGTTTATATTTTGATATGCTTATTTTATATGCATGTTGTTAATTGTGTTGAATTCTATGTTGTCTTCTAAATCTGTAAGTGAAACAACTTAGAAGAAACTAGTGTAATTCTTGGAATAAAAAATTTACTTGGTCAGAAAATGGAATTTAATAATAAATTTGCATGTACTCCTTATAACTCTAGTGTAAAGTTGTTCAAGAACATTGCTGTCAATGTTAGATAATTTGAGTATGCGAACAACATTGGTAACTGATGTTATGTTTTGGTAACACTAGACTTAACATTGCATATGTTATAGGATTATATGTAGATTTATTAGTAGACTTGGTATGAGCATTGACATGCTATTGAGAAGGTTATAAGGTACCTGAAAAGGACCATGAACCTAGAGTTATATTTTTAGAGGTTTTCCGCTATCCTTGAAGGATATGCGATGTTAATTGGAACATCTTTTCGGATGATTCCAAGGCTACCAAGGGATATATTTACTTGAGTATGAGATGATACCACTGGCATCAGTTGAAGAAGCAGCTTGATTAAGCAGCTTACTATGATACCCTTTTATGGGAGAGACTGATACCAGTTGTCTTGATCCATTGTAATAGTACCGGGCTATTACAAATACTCAAATCTGTTATTATAACAGTAAGAGATTGTAGATACACAGTACAGTTAGAGAATACCTCTCTTCTGGTGTTGTAAGAATTGATCATGTATGAACTGATGATGATTTAGCTGATCCTTTAATAAAAGGACTAGCAAAAGAGAAGGTATCCAATACCTAGAAAAGAATGGAACTATTGCCATTAGACAGTCACTTATGATGGTAACCCGACCTTATAGACTGGAGATCCCAAGAAATAGGTTCAATGGGTAATAACAAGTCATGAAGTGATGATGAATCAATATTATTTTATTTGTGAGTTCCATTCTGAGAGCATGATATCCTGAAGCGATAGAAGGATGAGTTATTTAACTCTTAATGTGTTCTATACTCTATGTAGAGTGGAGTACCTAGCTACAGGAGTACTCTTGATAGACACACCTATGTGAATGTAGAAGTGTGGCCGCATCTTATGAAATTTTAGGCAAAAATTTCTAGAGCTTTCACTATACTGGGATATACGAGCACGGCCGTAATGCTCGGGCTTTTGACTACACCCTGAAAGGTTTGTGTGTGTGATGTTGTCAGAGATAGAGTTCAAAACTACGAGTTACTCTAGTATAATCTGAATCGTCAACACTATGTAAAAGTTCAAGTCGAAAGACACTTTTATTTATGCACGACCTTATGTTATATTGCTCGATGAAAATATTTTTATTAAAATTCAAGTGGGGGATTGTTGTAAATATGAATTTTTATAAAAAATTGATTTTAAATTTTGAGGAGTTACAAAAAATTTATTTTGGAGAAGTAAGAAAATCAAAATTATTATGATTATTTAAGTTACAAAATTCCATCATTAAGTTGATGTTAATGTGTTTAAATTTAATTAAATTATCTTAACTCCACTCTTAATAATATATGTTACAACACTTTGTCTTCTTAAAAAAAAAAAAACTCCTGCTCTCAGCCAAATGATAAAGAGATTCCACAGGATTCAGACCTGGTCTCTCACGAATCAGATTTCTTTTGAAACTCTTTTGTTTAGCCGCTGCTGCAACCAAATTCAGGGTTCACCTTTCACTTACAGGAAACCATGAACTCCATTTTAGCCCGCTTGTACTTCAGGTTGGTGGCCCTTTAGAAACTCCCAGTATCAGAAACAACTATAAGTATCTTCTGTTAACCTTTAACAGAAGAAAATTTACTACAACTGCCATCCCCATATCTCAAATGACAAGATATGGCCTGATGATCATGCATGCAAGTGATCAATATGTGCGCATATGGCCGTGATTGAGTGGAGCCATTTGATGCCATGAAATAAGAGTCAATTTAATGCATGATACTGGAAGTAACAAAGACACATGGTGTTTTAATATTGCATTTGGACGTGGCTGACTCTGATGACACACATGATCAAAAGCAAGGCAAAGATGATCAATGTGTGTTCATATGTAGGTGGCACATGTTGCTGCGTGACTGAAAGAGATTGATCTTATGTTTTGGAAATAATGAAAAAAAAACCCGAGAGAAAAATAGAAGAGAAACCGTGAGCAAATCTTTTATTTTCAAAAACCAAAAACCTCACTATTGTTTTTTTTTGCGATTTCCGAGCTATTGTTTTTTTATCGTGGGTGTGAGTATACCAATCGATTTTGTGCAAAATCGATTGAGACAGTGTTAATCTGGGCTTGTTTTATCCTGGAGGCGTCGGGGCCGATTACTGCTAGCACAAAATCCGAGCAGAGCCGCGGAACGTCTTAAAGAGAGCGAACCGATCCGCGACTCAACCCAGATTCACTTTTTGCATTCTTGGTGAACGGTAAAATTATTTTAATTTGTGCTTATTGTTCTAACAAGATGTGTCAACAATGCTGAGATGCCAGCAAAAGAACATCATGGGCCTTATAATGTGATCAAGAACTGGAACTAATCCGGCTCATTAAGGAGCTTAAGTGGTGTTTATTATTGTTTTCAAAATTTTAGAAAAAATCAATTTCTTGATTTTTGAATTGATGATTTTTTTCAAACCAATTCTAGTGGAAGTGTTTCTCAATGGTGAAGGAATTTGCTGGACCAAAAAAGTGGGTCATTGATGTAGTCCAGTACTGAACATCGTGAAATGGAGATTCTCATACATTGCATAGAAAACATTTTGTTTTTGTTCTATCACAGGTTCGTTCGGTGCGAAAAGGAGCTCATTGAAGCAATTGAAACGGCAAGAGGGGAGAAGAAAGATTGTTTGTGCTTCATTGAAGTGATTCTTCACAAGCAAAGAACTGCTATAATGGGGATCCAAGGTCTCAGCTGCCAACAATCGCTCCCCAAATCCTCAATATGTAGCAATATCCGAGAATAGTGATGTCAATGGGTCAGGACGGGATGTGATTTTTCAATCCTGATCTCATCTCATTTATGAAATCGGAATGAAAAATTGTCTAGTCCCGTCCCGGAAAATCATCTAGATCAGTAGATCTTGTCTCGTATTTCGTAAAATTTCATTTCATCCCATTAAATCTTATCTCATCCTGCTAAAATCCCATTTCGTTTAAATTTTCAGGACAAAATTCTCATCCCGTCTCATCCCGTTTTTAAAACGAGACGTATTTTTTTGTCCTATCCCTATTTGAGAATGCTTCTTTAAACCAACTTAGAGATGATAATATTTTTTTTATACTAGTTTCTTCAGTTGTGAAATTAATCTTTTTAAGCGTGATTTTCTGAAATATTTATTGGCTACATTTCTTAAAACGTTTTCATAATTTTATGGAAAATTGGAAAATCATACATGGAATGGAACTATCAAAATCATACAAGATATTGATTGGAGGAAATCTGCCAACTAATTTGATCAATAGCTTCCCTTTGACCCAAGGCATATATATTAATTGCATCTAAAATGAAGCCAACCGTCTAAAATCTAAATAAAAAACAGGTCGCATTTATTTGCACATACGAAGTTTCTATATAATTCTGACTCATCACCAAGTTGTTAATCCATCAAGGCATGAGCTAGCCCCACTCTTCCCTTGCCAGCAGGGAATTGAATAGCCTCCTTCAGAAAGTGAAGGCAGCTACTGCTCTGTTAGCACCAATATCTTAACTTTCCTCAGTATATAAACATCTTATTATCTTCTTTTCTTTCTTTCTTTTTTTTTTTTTTTTTGAAATAGTTGAAAACCCTATCGCCAAACCATATTTTCCTAACGCACTCTTTAAATTCGAACATATGATCTCAAGATGAGATCCTGAATTCTATATTATCAAACCACGTCATTTGAGAATATAAACATCTTATTATCGCATATGGATCTCATTAGATTTACATATATTCTGATAATATCTATAATAACTCGGATACTATATTTTTCTCCTTGAGAACAAAGTAAAAGAAGGGAAGAATGTCGTACCAATAGGAATAATTTTTTTTTTTTAATTTTTAATTTTTATAGTGTCTACCTCTGTAGGCTCTAGTGATTGCACCTCAAATTTAGGTGTTTCCCCTTTGTCAAAGCATTCAGTCTTTCAAATTCTGAAAAAGATTTGAAGGGCATTGGGGAACCTCCAAGCTAATTTGGCATTACTTTCTTCACCACAATTATAACACAATACACCATTTCTTAATTACCCACCCCAGAAAACAAATCTCTCCATCAAACAATCTTTTGATTCATAATCCCCAAGGCCTATGAGGAAAAAGTATGCAGTCTATGAGATGAGAATAAAGCATCACAAATGCCTTTTCTTTTAATTAAAGTTAAAAAAAAAAATCGAGTGCAAAAATATAAAGTAAAAAACAGTAGATGTTATATATATATATTATGGTGGCAAGTGATTATCAAGCCAATATTTCTTTTACTTTAAATTTCCATTGTCAGCATCCTTCACCGTCCTTCACTAACCCCCTTTTTTCCCTTTTTCACATTGCTTCACAAGCAAAGAATTACAACACAGAACTCCTCTAGTGCAATAAATTTGAGGATATGTCTTTATTTAATACAACAATATTTTATATAACTCCCTCCACTCTGTATCAGAAACGAAAAACTTACAAATGTGATTTTCGATCGGTAAAGAATTAAATGGTATTTATTCTAAAATAAGATTAAACAAATGGACTAACAGCCAAGGCTGTTCAAATTTTGCAATCACCTTCTATTTTGGGCCATGCTTTCATTAGACTACGTGTGCAACCTGGAAAAATGAAACATGCCCTTAATTTTTCAGCTGAATTTAACTACACATCAAGAGCTAATCATGCTCAAATTTATATGAAGCGAAAAAAAGAAGTTAAATAATAAATTTGACCAAAGAATTTAATGGTGTATGTACCTAACATGGTCTCCAAGCGACAAGTGGACAATTACAACAGACTAGCAACTTTATCTGCCAGCAAAGCAAGCCAAAGAAAATATTTCACCTACATTACAAATTATAATAAGGGCATTGTAATAAATCATAGTATCTTACAGAATAAAGCTTAAAAAACGTCAGAAACATCCCTGTCTGGGATACTGTATCGTGCATGCTCACCTACATTATGTGCATATTACAAGGGGCATTTTATATAATTATTACTTTTCAAGCTTGGTTTAACATTCCTTGCTTCAAAAGTAAGACCATATATAAAGTTCAAAAATAAGATCCAGCTGTTCATTGTGACACAGCTCTCTTCTCTTGTTGTTCTTGTAAAGGAAGAGGAGGAGGAGGAGAGGAAAATGGCACTGGAAGATTATGATGATTCACAGATCAAGATCCTGAAGAAAGAACCTGAAGCTTCTTTGGCGAGGATTGGTTTACTGGAGAAAGAAAATTTTGAGCTACGACAAGAAGTAATCAGGCTAAAAGCACAAATAAGTTCTCTGAAAGCACATGATAATGAGAGGAAATCAATGTTGTGGAAGAAGTTACAGAACTCCAATACCGATGCATCTCAACAGAAGCAGACAGATTTTGTAAAAACTTCAGAATTTCAGAATCTTGATGGAGAAACTTTCCGTCCAAGGCCAAGTATTCAGGAATTGGAAGCAGTGAAAGCAAGATCAATGAAACTACCGAATCCGCCTCCAAGACCAGCATCTGAAAGTAAAGTTAAGGTTCCAATAGTATTTCCAGCACCACCACCGCCCCCCTTGCCATCTAAATTGTTAGCTGGATCAAAAACAGTGCGGCGTGTGCCAGAAGTTGTGGAGTTGTATCGCTCACTTACAAGAAAAGATGCCCACATGGATAACAGAAGCAATTCTATAGCAACTCCAGTGACAGCATTCACTAGGAACATGATTGGAGAAATTGAGAACAGGTCTACTTATGTTTCCGCTGTAAGTTTAACAACAACCTGTTGTTTCAAGCTTAAATATAATTATCAAACACATGTTTTCGTCTGCTAATGATATGCATATTCATAGATAAAATCTGACGTCAAGAAGCAAAAGGAGTTCATCAATTTCTTGATCAAAGAGGTAGACTCTGCATCATTTGAAGAAATATCTGATGTGGAGACATTTGTTAAATGGCTTGACGGGGAATTATCATCCTTGGTTGATGAAAGGGCAGTGTTGAAGCACTTTCCGCAATGGCCAGAGCGAAAAGCAGACACGTTGCGCGAAGCTGCTTGCAACTACAGAAGCCTGAAGAATGTTGAACAAGAAGTTTCATCATTCGAGGACAACCAAAAAGATTCTTTAGCCCAAGCAACAAGAAGAATGCAAGCATTGCAAGACAGGCGAGCATGTATAAGCTGAATTACATGTGACTTAGTAGTTTCATATGACAGTATAAATTAATTGCATGAGTAAATATCGAAATTACAGGTTGGAGCAAAGTGTTAATGGCATGGAAAGGATGAGAGAAAGCACTAGCAAAAAGTACAGAGATTTTCAGATCCCATGTGATTGGATGATGGACTCAGGGCTCATTGGTCAGGTAGGTAACACTTAGCTAACACTTACCATAAAATTAGTAGTGACATTTTAACTGATATAAATGCTTTACCAACCAAAAAAAAAAATTAATGTTTTATAGGAACTACATTTGGAACTATTCAACGTAACAATATCTTCACATCCCATTAATTGTTTATTGTTAGCAGATGAAGCTTAGTTCATTGAGGCTGGCAAAGGAGCACATGAAAAGAGTAATCAAGGAGCTGCAGTGTAGCGAATGCTCACAAGAAGACAATCTTATGCTTCAAGGAGTTCGATTTGCATATAGATTACATCAGGTAATTTGAAGCTTCCCAACATTTAGAATGCGTTTGATAGAGAGTATTGTCAAAGAGTATAAGCTAGCTTATAAACTATGGAATAAACGCAAGAGTATAAGCCAACGTCAAAAAATAATATCATAATGTCAGATTATGATTTTGTGAGCTTTAACGCTAGCGTTAACTTACCCGTTTGGTGGAGCGTTAAAACGCAATCGTTAACGCTCCACCAAATGCATCCTTAATCTAAACATTTCACATATGTTACCAACAATTAGAACATTCAGTTTGCAGGTGGGTTTGATGCAGAGACGATACAAGCATTTGAAGAGTTAAAGAAGGTTGGTGTGTGTGGTCACAAGTAATTGAATGTTGTTAAAACAATTGTAATGTCACAGGGCACGGCAGAGCAAGAGATGTACTTTGCACTTAGTTTAACAAAACTTTTTGATATTTGCAGATATATGCAAAGAAGAATTAGCTTCTTTCACAAAAGGAGGACATGTTAACAGAATCTATGCACCCACAAGCACAAATATAAACTCTTAAATCTTTTAGTCCTAAAAGGAGAAATACTCAAACAAGCAGAGTTGTTTATACTTTATGGGGCATATTAGACAAAATTAAAAGATGAAAATTGAGTTGAAAAGTTTTAGAAATTTGAATTATGTAAATGTTAAAAATATAACATAATAATCATCCTAATGCTTGCAATTTTATTATATATATATATATATATATATAATATTGTGATCTAATATTAAAATCATATCATTCTATTATTCAAATAGATAGGAGCACGTGTGACATGCTACATATATGGATTTATTATGTTCACTAAATAAAATTATGTTACATATTTGGAATGTATCACCACCTCACCTGAATAAAGAATCACTTGATACCAAATAAAAAATTTAGTATATCAATTTTATAAGTATCTCGTTAATTTATTATTTATTTATTTCCTAATTAATGACCCGATATTAAATTAAATAAATATGAGAAATTTAATTTTCATTATCACCACGTGTCTCTATATCCTTTAAATATAAATTAATATTTTCTTTGCAACTAAGTAAGATTTTTTTGCCCCCTCATTAAACTACTATCATCTTTATCTCAATGCAAAATTGAACAAGGGAGCTCTAAATTACGCGCACAAACGATGAAGTTACTACTTACTTGCCATCAAGTATCAGTATGAATTAGGAGTGATAATTTGGGTTAGGATTCGTTTAATTCGGTTCGTTGATTCGTTTTAACATGGCTATCAGTAAAATTGAGCCCAACCGTTGCAAAAAGCCTACAACAAGAAACAAGTGGGTATAATTCTTTTCTTGACAAAAATCAAGGGTTTCTTATGGGCCAATTAGTGAGCCCAAAAAGTCCTGGCTCTATCGTTTTCCACGTATTAGAGACACTTAGGAAAAATACAATCCATATCAACTATTTTTTAAGCAATGAAAAAATTTAACTATTTTTTCTCATAAATGACTTGTGAAATATAAATACATAATTCACGGAAAATATTTTTTTTTCCTTCTCCATAATTTTCATAGGTAGATATGGTAATTTTTCTTGTCTCATCCCGTTTGGGATGAGATTTGAGATTTTTTTCTTATATTTCGTTTTAAAAACGGGACGGGATGGGACAAAAAATTTATCTTGAAAAACTCAAGCGGACAGATGTAACAACGAAATGTAAGGGATTTAACGGTTGCGAGACGAGATAGGACGATTTTTTGACCCAAAAAAATATAAAGGAACGGGATCAAAATGATTTTCATTATGGTTTCCTAAACGGGACGGGATCATGATTGACAAATCCAGTCTCGTCCCGACCCATTGCCAACCATATCCATAGGTCGTTTCTAACTATGGATGGAAAAATACAGACTCATACCTAGATTCATAAGGATTTGAGTCCGGATATGTTTTCGGATCCCAAAAAAAGTATCTAGACCCGGATACACCTAATATGGATTAGAGTATACTTGACGGGTCCGGAAACTCGAATTATTTACTTTATATTGTTATTTTTTACTCGCGCGCGTATATATATATATATATATATATATATATATATATATATATATATATCTTCTTCTTTTTATTTTCAAATTCTATTGTATTATATTTGTATTTGTTTTTTAAATTTTAAATATAAATTAATAAAAATTTCATATTTTAGCCTCGAAATTCCCGACCCACATGGATCGGGAAGTTTTTTTGTAGACCTGGGTATTATTTTTTTCATACCCGAGTCTTTTGGGTCTCTGCGAATTTAGTCCGGACCTGAATCTTTTTGTCATTCCTACTTCTAAATACCAAACATGTTTTTTGAAAAAAAAAATATTAGATACGCCAAACATCTATACGTTTTTCGAAAAATATTTTCAGACAATAATTAAACACTAGAAAACATATTTTTTTCTGAAAAATATTTTTTTATGGAAAATATTTTACTTACATAAACAAACGGACCCTAAATGATAATGCTTTTAATTTTATATGGAACAAAATTGGAAAATGTTTTTACTTGCTAAATATTCCTAATTTTTTGTTCTTTGATATATCAAATTCTCTTTTCTTTCTTTTTTTAGTATGTGGTGAATGCCTGAATTGCCCATTGAAGTTAATAAACGGTAGATTAATTAGTATAAATTAGAAAAGCAAAAGCTCTTAAGAATCAACTACTCTTGGCCTATTATCTTTAGTGGTTACATAAATAATTACGTATCCAATTTGGTCTTCTTATTTGTTATGTCGATGTTTCCTTGGCAATTAATGATGTGTCTTTCTTATCTCCAATCCCACCGATCCAAAATAGCTACATTCAGATTTTTGTATCTTCATTATTGATTTAGAAAGCTTCTCTTATCCTTCTATGATCTATCTCCTTCTTTTCCATTTATCTTTTAACAAATTAAGTTCCACCACATATATATTTGAAGCTATAAAATGTAATTTTGATGATCAATATAAATGAAACGGACCGTTTTAATTAGGAATGTAATCTTTTGGAACAAAAGATAAAATGCAATTTAACATATCAAGTAGTTAGTCTCTGCTCATGTATCAAATCTGTTAGCATCAAAGAAAATGTATTGCTAATCTTACTTTAAATCCACATTTTTATAAAATAATAAGATCAAGAATAAAATATATTGCATCAAACAAGTATTATAATAGAAATTAAATATTTATCATTCAAATTTACAGTAGATCCATACAAAATATATGGGAATTCTTAAATTATAATATAATAAACACATTGACCCTACAAGTAAAATGTGATTGTGAGGTGACCCACTTCATTCTCCTCCAACCTAAGCACTCCAGTCCTGGACACATTACAAATTGCTCAAAATTCCAAAGTATCTACCCATCAACAAAAGCATGTAGACAAAATAATGCATGCAAAGAAAAACAAATCAGAAGACAGATTGATTGATCTGCACTTTTTTTTTTTTTGATAATCGAGGTGTCCGGGCCAGTTTACGCGCACCTCGATTAATCCCTGGGATCTGTGCCCCGTGCCCTAAGTTTCCCAACACAGATCATGGTAAGTCGCTGGTTTTTCACACCGGGGGCATGCCCCAAAGAAATGCATATAGTGAGATTCGAACATTGAACTTGAGAGAGAATAAATTACTCAAACCCAAAACTTTTACCACTGAGGTAACCTTTTTGTTTTGATTGATCTGTACACTTTTTGGAAATAATGGCTATGAGTAGTTTGTGGAGTGGAGAGATAATAATAAATCATATGAGTGTTTAAAAGTAGTGGGAGGCCCCCAACACATATTTGTTTCTTTGGCTGACATCTCTCACTTCTTGGGTGTTAGTGGTAGGGTCTTTTTTGTAATTTACTCATGTGGGTGTGATTGAGCTTTTCTCCACGTGTGCACTCACCATTGATTATTGAGGCATATATGTGTATGATTATTTTGATTAATGAAGAAAAGTTAGTTTGTTGAACTAAATAATGAGTAGGTTTAAGGACTCAAAAGCTAAGATGAGATTATGATGAAAATGTAGGCTATTAGGGTTAACCCAAGCCCTTTAAACGGCGCGTGTTATTTGCATTTTGTAATATGTTCCTGTCTTGATTACTTAAATCTAGCTACATATATAACAACATTCAATATAATTGGCCCCATGTATTAACGAAAATATTAATACAAGCTTCAAAGTGAGCTAGTATATATGATAAATGTTTTGAAAATCGGACTAAATCGGTCGGTCAGATCGGTCGAATCGACAATCGACCGTGAGTTCTGTCCGGTTAATTGATAAAAATAGGATAAAAAATCAGTCAAATCCGATAAAAATCAGTCAAAATCGGTAAATCAGATCGGATCGGTTCAATTTTTTTTAAAAAAATTAAAACCAAAAACCAAAAATTAATATTTTTCATAATTTTTAATTAAATACAACTTATAACATAGGCCGATTCTACCGATTTTTTCGAAACGGCTCAACCGGTTGAACCACCGACTCATTTAACTTTTTGGATCACCAATTCAATCATTGGTCCAGTTTTGATCAAAATATTGTATATGAGTAATTTTTACCTATTTGGTTACTCAATATGTTGACAGATGTAATGTGGATTTAGATATACTCAGAAGATATCTAAACATAAATTAAGAGACTTAGTGTAGATATTGGTAAGTTATGAAAATTCAAATATAATGTTGATGGTGAAAGCAGCACGACAGGGGTAAAAAAGGTAATTCACTTCTCAGTCAAGATTATTGATGTCGACCCGACCACTAAAGAGTCAACAGTAAGGGGCCGGGAACTTTACGGTTAGTGACCGAGCACTTGAGTTCAAGATGACCGGGCAATTATCAGGTCGACAGTAGCATTCTCAGTACAAAAGACTATTATGACCGACCACATGAAGACCGAGCATAGGGCAAGACATGTTCGGGAAAATAAGGCATTATATCCATATGAGATAAGATAATAAGTTATCATACTTTCATGGGGTAAACTAGTAAGTAATATCCTAGTATGATAAAGGAAGTAAATGTAGTTTTTGACTATGAATCCTTATGGGAAAGGGAAATTGTTTCAACTAGGAAACCCTTGTAAAAAAAGGAATCTGATTTCTGCACTATTATAAATAGGAGGGTAGAGTAATGCTTAAGAGGATGAGAATAAAAAAAAGAGAACCAATATCAGGATCAGAATCACCAAGCTCTGACTTGTAAAACACAAAGAACGGTCTGAGAAACGTATGTGAATAATAAAAGTATCATATTGTTTGTGCCCGTGGACGTAGGTCGGATCCAAATCCACCGAACCACGTTAAATCTCCTTGTCGATTTGTGTATTATTTGTCTTTTGCTAAGTTTGCTTTTGGTCCCCCATAACCAAACAAATTAACTATTGAGGGAGGATTGTCTCGGGAGTAATATTCCCATATTGCCCTGAGACCAAAATCAGCCGTCAACATATAATATTCTAAGATATATAAACTTGTTAATAAACAATGGTGTATAGGGTTAAATCCAAAATTAATAACTTGTAAAATGCTCACATCTAATAATTCTTAGGTAATTAATAGACCTTCCAATTAATTAAGTAAATGCCTAAGTAATATCCACACACACTGCCACTTAAAATGATGAATGAAAAATGCAAGAAACAATTAAAACCTAAGACTAATAACAATTAAAATTATATATGTTCTGAGCTTCAATTTCAAACCTTTGCCATATATAAAACTTTCTCTATTATGAGTTGTAAAATTAAATATTCTAGTAACCCTAAGTGTGAATTCTGCTATTCTTGTCTTAGTCTTAATTTGATCGATACAATAATAAGCACATTTGATTTGCATGAATTCGACTGCTAAAATAATGATGTTAATTAATGTATCTGCAACTGTCAACATTATAATTTGTGCAATGCTTATAATTTCACACGCTCATAAGGCACGTTAGGGAATTATATTTAAATCATTATATAAGTTTGATTTAATTTCTGTTAATTATCAGAAAACGAAACAAGGGGTTTGGGTGGGGTTTCACTTTCACTTTCGAATCTAAGTGTCTAAAAGGAGAAGAAGGACCACCAATCAATCAATAACATAAAATAAATAAAATAAAATAGTTCACACTTCAAAAAGTTTAGTGTGAACAGAAAACGACTTCCCCACTAATTACAAAAAAAAACTAACTCATTATTTTATTATAATCCATCCACTTTTAATTAATTAATTAATTAATTAATTAATCTATGTAGCTACACCTACTTGCTACGTACCATGCATCATACGGCATATATGTGTAACAACACTAAACACACGTAGCTAATAATTTTAGACCCATTTAGGTAAACGGCATCACCCCCACTACCATCACCATATCTTTTAATTGGATGAAATTTGTGGGGGGTATAATGTATTATACATGTCTACATATTTATTTTAATACGATCATATAAAAAGCATAATTCGCTAATTATTTTGCCTAATTAACGAATCAAGATTGGCCAACTCTTCATATTCTTAGGCGTGGATCATGGCGTGAGCCTGAGGTTATCCTAACGTGGAGGGTTTAATTGAGTTAAATATATAGGTAATTAATTAACAATTAATGGGGAAATCTAGGGACGCAATACACTTAATCCTAATTATTAATCATCTTTTGTCTATTATCATTATTATTAAAGACTAGGTTATTGATGTTGATAATAGAGCAAAAAGAACATTCCACATTTCTCCCTCCACACACACCCCCCCTTCATATAAATGATCATCAACGAGAACAATTTTCAAAGCAAAGCAACAAGCACAGAAGCTTCTCTCTCTCTTTCTCTTTTGAGCTTTCTTTGTTCTTTAGAATATGGGATATGGAGAAGTTATAGTAAGAAGCTATGACGGGCAAATTGATAGAGCTCGAGTGGAGGATCTTGAGAGGAGATGTGAAGTAGGGCCAGCTGAAAGAGTGTTTCTTTTTACAGACACTTTGGGTGACCCCATTTGCAGAATCAGAAATAGCCCCATGTACAATATGCTTGTAAGTAATTTAACTTTATTTTTCATTGCACCATTAATAATTATTGAACTTGATCATATATATATATATATATAAGCCATTCAATGATGGGTCTTATCGGTTAGGTAGCAGAGCTGGGCAATGAGTTAGTTGGTGTCATTCAAGGCTCTATAAAGCGAGTAACTGTCCACAAACCTCCTGAAGATTTCACCAAAGTGGGCTATGTCTTGGGGCTAAGGGTTGCACCACTTTACCGGCGCAAGGGGATTGGCTCGAGCCTCGTGTGCAAGTTAGAAGAATGGTTCACAGCAAATGATGTTGATTATGCTTACATGGCTACTGAGAAAGATAACCAAGCATCGGTTAAGCTCTTCGTTAACAAGCTTGGTTATGTCAAGTTCAGGACTCCAGCAATCCTTGTGCATCCGGTTAACAATCGTATGTTTCACACATCAAATGTTGAAATAAGAAAGCTCAAGGTTGAGGAAGCTGAGAATCTTTACAAGAAGTTCATGGCTTCAACAGAATTTTTCCCATATGATATAGGCAATATATTGATAAACAAGCTAAGCTTAGGCACATGGGTGGCGTATCCAAGAGGGGATGATGAGTTTGGATCAAATGGGAAAATATTTCCAAAGAGTTGGGCAATGCTTAGTGTGTGGAATAGTGGTGAAGTTTTCAAGCTAAGGTTGGGTAAAGCTCCTTTATCATGCTTAATATACACAAAGAGTTCAAAATTGATTGATAAATTCTTGCCATGCTTTAAATTGCCGGCGATACCGGATTTTTATCATCCATTTGGGTTCTATTTCATGTATGGAGTACATGGAGAAGGGCCATTATCAGGGAAAATGGTGAGGACATTATGCCAATTTGTTCACAACATGGCTAATACAATGTCTAAGGATTGTAAGGTTATTGTTACAGAAGTTGGAGGAAGTGACACCCTGAGGCTTCACATCCCACATTGGAAATTACTATCATGTCCAGAAGATCTGTGGTGCATTAAGGCTTTGAAAAATGATAAAAAGAAGACTCTTCATGAATTGACAAAAATCCCACCAACAACAATGTCTCTTTTTGTAGACCCAAGAGAGGTATGAATTTGCCAACATATATAATTTAAAAAATACTGACCATTTTGCTGCTTTGGGTTTGGGGCTTGAGAGCTTAAAACCCCACCTCATGTACAATTTGATAAGTCCTTGTATCTCTCCTGGTGGGGGCTTTTCTCTTGTTACTTTCACATACCAAGACATACGATCTCAAAAGATTTCCTTAATTAGGAGCCACCCTTTATGTCCTTTGTTCACTTCACGATTCAATTTTTTGTGACTCTTGATTTTGACTAATCAAGCAGGTCCCTTTGTGGTCCATTTTTGTCCCCTTTCATCTTAGGTTAAAAAATTCACTGGAGAAAGTATATATACTGGACCCTCTCTCTCATCATTTGCATCTTCATATTGAGCTTCCATCATCAATTATTATTGCTAACACCTTCAAATAAAAGTAAAAAGACTCGAGGAAAATTTTCATATTCCAAGTGGGCATTTACTAAATTTATCCCATTTTTTTTTTTTAAATTTTTATAGCAAAACATTAGTACACTTGAGTAAAATATATGTTAATGATTTGTCTTGTACTTATTGTAGGGATAACGTCAACTTGGCTATCATGCATAAACCCTATTTCATGCGAATGAAAACAAAATTAATAGGTTAGGGTTTCAAGTCATTAGTCACATTATAGACTCTGTTTAGATAAAGCAATATGAAGTTAGGCACATATGCTCACTCACCAAAGAAAGGAACCCTCTTAATTTACACATAGCCATTATTGATTATTAGTTGATTTTGTAACAATCGCTAAATGATGATTAAAATGATGATAAACTGATCATGATTATGGAATTATTGATTCTCATTGGTTAGATATATATATCATCATACCCATTTAGACTTTAATTTCATTATTGAAAGCCTTAATTTTCATTTGAAGCTAGCTAGCTAAACATTTGTAGTAAGTGGAGCATGTTGGCTTGCCATCGACCATGGGAGAACAAGTGGCCTATATATAATAGATTCATTAATTAATTAAAAATTTATCATCATCAGCATAATTTGTTTTAATATTTCATTTTTGCTCCAATTTAATTATATTAGTGTATACTCATATGTAAAACGTATCATCTTTAAACTTAAATGTAGGGCTTCAAATAATAGTATATAAGCATCTATTTAGTGTGCTCTCCAATTAAAAAAGTTTATTTAAATCAGCAATGCTCATTCCAATTTATACAAATTTAGTTTTGTGGTTGGAAGAAATCAAACACGAGACCCATATGTTTAACTTATTTTAGAATTTAGATCCATTATTAAATTGAAACCGCACTATATAATTTTTTTCATAATCTTCTATTATTTATTTCTTAATAGTAATACACGGTTGAGATTTAGTTGTATTTAAATTATTTTCATATAACTACTAATAATAATTTTCTAAAAAAATCAATAATCGGTACAAAGTTTAGATCAACACCCAATCCAACTCCCTTATTATAAATACCACTTAACTGTATTTTTTTAAAAGGGAAATTATTATTTTTCACATAGTAAATGACTTAAGTATCGTTTTCCATAAAAATTTTGAAACAATTTCATTTTCCACTTGAAATTTCAAATGTGTTCACTTTTTCACTTTTATGAGATGAAAAATGGATAATTTTTCGTAAATTAAATGGATAATTTGTAGATTTTTCTAATTTATGAAGTGAAAAATGAATAATTTTTAAAATATAGGTAGAAAAAAGAACGAATTCAAAATTTTCGTAATAAATGATATTCAAACTATTTATCAGATAGAAAAATGATAATTTTCCTGTTGTAAATTAAGAATATCTACACAAAAAGAAAAATTAGCAATCATCAATGCATGTTTGTATGCACTAGTTTAGTTGATGCTAGGATCTCATTTAGGGTTTTTACGGTGGCGGTTTCATTACCCACATGAGAAAATGATAGAACAAAAGAGTCTGCTGCATAATCTGACACCAAATATATATATATGATATATGATATATTCACTGCCTATTTATTATAGATGTTACATCCGCTCAAATCCCAAGAGCTAGCTAGCAGTAGCAGAGCGTTTATATATATATATATATATAGAGGCAACGATTTTTCAATTATTAAATACAAACATCCAAAATATTCCTCGGTGATATCTTGTTTCTTGATCTTGACAAAATCTAGCTATATATGCAATTGTTGCATATATCGTCAGTTTCTGTGCGCTTTTCAAAACCTCGTCTCACGGACCGCTATTGATATCAGAACGATTTCGACGTTGTGATTCAAACTTCCCTGGTAAGTGGTACCTTGGTTGTTCATTCTTCTCATGTATCGATTTTTTATATGATTTTGCAAAATTATAGATGTCGATTTTGTTTGATATTTCACGAGATCATTTATTTAAAAAAAATATTAGAATGTACCTATTATGTTTCAAGAATCGCCATTAGCTGATGTTATTCTTTTTTAATTATAATCAAATGTTTAGAATTTATACTGAATTTTAAATCGACCAATCAATATAAATAACACATCAAATAAATCATAACAATTGATTCTATGCTCATCATTGAATCATGATTATTTTTTTTTTGACAAAATTAATCCTACTATTTCGTAGATCTCAAGAATTAAAATCCGACAATATATTTAGTGTCTCCAGATAAATAACAAGTATTATCGATAGGAAATGTTTGTGTGCATTCTTAAAACATTTAGAGCCCATTCGTAATTAGGGCAAACTTTAAATATCTTGGAGGCCTTTCCCATTCTTAAAAAATGTGTGCTTCTCGTATATCAAATGTAGCTTTCTTTGTTCCCGAGGGGTGTGGCTTGGTGGTGTAGGGTTCAGGATCTTACCTTGAGGTTCTGGGTTCGAATACAGTGGGTGTACTTCTTGTAAGAGTCTGGGACAGCTGGTGGTTTTACCTGCGCCGCAACCCAGAATGGGTGGTTTGGTGGTGGGTTTCCATCGTTTTCAAAAAAAAAAAAAAAAAAAAATGTAGCTTTCTTTGACAAATTTTAACTTCAATTTTCCAAAGGGTTGGTATCTTGAATCCGAAAGCTGGTACTAGAGTTCCTTAATGATGTTGATTAAACTTGTAATCTTCATTTTTCCGTACAAGTATTTGAATCAATTGCAATGGACTAGAGGATCGATCGTTGTAAGTTGTAACGACTTGTGAGGTTTGACAAGCATGCTATTTAAAATTTTGTCTGTTATAGATATCAATGTACAAAATTTTATTTTTTGTTGTTTGGGACTTGAATTTAATGTTAAGTTGAGTTTCGTTGAGTTTTTCACGAATTGTAATTAGTAATTATTGAATAATAGTTTATATATAATTAAATTTCAATATTGTTTTAAATGCATCCGTTACATAAAATTATAAAAAACTTAACACAAGTTAGGATCGAAATTTGTGGTCTTGATACTCAATTATTATATTAATTGTTAGAGAAATCGCTAGACAAGTCTCAACATATATCCTTAACGTAAACTGAGCGAATATGTATGTAGATGAATTGAGAGATAAGAAAGCCTGAAAGTGAATCAATCACGAAAACTTGACTCTAACGCGATACTAAAGAAACCACCTGATACCAAAATGCTTAAACGAATATGAAAATATTCAACTATATTACTAAAGACAAGTTTCAACACAACAAGAAAAAAATGTGTCTACTTTCAAACATCGAGTCATTAGCAAGAAAATAAACAATTTCATCAGGCGGAAAATAAACAATTTCACCAGGCGAACAACCATATTTTACTATGAATTGAAATACTAGTGCAGTAATCCTCGTTCAATCAAAAAATTTGTTAAATGCATATTAAACATCTAATCTGTTAATGAAATAATTTTAATTTGATCTAAAAAATATAATTTTATAAAAATCAAATTAATATTATGGATACACTATTAACTGAAATCACATATATACAAAAAGCTTTCCTGAACCAGCTCATAGCTAGAAGAGAGGCCAAAACCCTATCACAGACGGGACAAAGTGAAAGCAACAAGTCCTCATTTAGGTTACGGATTGCAGCCTGTTCTGTCTGATTCAGGCATTATTTAGGCATGTGGTATTTGACTAATTTTTTTTTTTGAAGATGAAATTCATTCATATATAAAAACATCATAACGATGTAATTACACGGCCATAATAGCTCGAATATAAACTTAGAAAATCTTAAGACTCAAGCTATGTTAGGACAACACCTAACAACATAAAACAATATATGTACTAATTGTTTCCCGTAACTAATAGTGATACGTATTCACACCTAAAACTACTTAGAAACATGAGGAATTACGGGACCGGCCTGGTCTCCCTATCCCATCCTTAATGCAAAGTCGGTGACTACAAATCCCTAATTAGAAGTGAAACAATATAATACACACATTGAAAATAAGACTTTTACAATAATATACAATTAATCTAATACAAGACAATTTATAGATCTATGAGACTGCAAATATTTTATACTCATCGCAAAACTCTAGTATTCATCATCAGATGTACTCATTATCCCGCACCAAATCTTTGTACATTATGAAAAGATAATTATTCCTGCAAAATACAGAAAATATAAAACCCAACAAAAAAGTTGGAAATCTACCACTACAAGAGTGGATCACATATCAACAGATCTGGAAATCAAAAACACTAACAAAAAGTAAAAGCCAAGAACACATATGTTGTCAAGATGAAAAAAAAAAAAAAAATGAGGAAAAGGGCAGAAGCGGAGGCGGAGGGACAGGGGGTAAAGGACTCACTGATCATCACAAGTAAACTAAAAGGCCAACCAAGAAAGAAAAAACAAGAGACAGGGAAGGAACTAAGAAAATGAAAAAGAAAGAGAAAGGAGAATGGAGGAAGAGGGAACAAAAAACAGAAATAAACAAAAAGATAAAGATGGAGAAAGGCTGAGTTTCAACTTTTCGATATACCTAGGAATCATATGGTTGGTGGGTCTTGGGTTGGCACACTAAATTTTTTCTCGGATCAATGACCTTATGGGCCCAATACGGCTTTGCTTGATCTGCTTAATTGGCCCATTTACAGTCAATTTTGACCCAGTTCAGGTTTTTTCTAGGCGGAGCTTTCGTTGAGGAATTAAAGAAATCATTATCTAATGCCCTCTAGTGGCATGAAGCATGCCTTAATTATCGACTATAATCTTTTGCTAATCATTTAATTAATCCCCTTGTTGTCATTTATAGACAGAAAGAATGTTGATTCTTATTTTCGATTTAAAAACTTCCGTAATTATTATTTATATCCATGTGATTGTGATCACAAGATAGGAATAGCTTGAATGTCAATTTATAATGCTACAATTCATATAGAGGTGTCAAAACGAATCAACGAATCGAATTCGTATCGAATCATAAACGAATCGAATCAAAATGTGCTGGATTCGTATTCGATTCGTTTATTAAACGAATCATAATATCAGGATTCGTATATTCGTTTAGTCAATAATATTATTTAATAAAATAATTTACCACATTTGATTTACATTAATTATTCATAAATATATACATATGAAATATGTAATAAATATATTTACTAAAAATACCTCACCAAATATCGAAAATATTATTTTTTCTATGATAATTAGCTATCATTTCTCGAATCTTATTTGAAAATTAACAAGAACTAGTAAATAAAAATAATAAAACGAATCTTAAACGAATAAACGAATCAATGAGCTTAAATTCGTATTCGATTCGTTAATAAATGAATCGAATCGAATCGACCCATTTATTAAACGAATCCATTTTTTCAAACCCGTATTCGCTTTAAAGCGAATCGAATCGAACTAATAAACGAATCCCGACCCAAATTGTCACCCCTAAATTCATATAACAAAGTGGTTTTTTATCAGATGGCTCTTGCTTCTAATTAAAATATATTCTTATTACTTTGGGATAATAATATACTTATATAAATTCAACAATATTATCTTAAATTAAGGTTCATGAGAGCATCTTTTAGTCTTATTGTCTTGCAAATTTTAAATTTCAATTCAGCACATCATTGGAGGCATTTTAAAGGCATGAAACAGCACCAAGTTTCATTAATAGAATGAAAAATGTTGTCATTCTTGGTTCATACTATCAAACACAAAGCAACTGTGGCTTTTTTTTTTTTTTTTAACACAAACTTATTATATCTGAATTCTTTTAATATTTTACATAATAAATTTAAAAATAACACACCAAAAAATAGAAAATAAGTTATTTGTTTCCACTTATTGACAGTTCTAGAAAGTTTGAAAGTTACGGTTGAATGTGACATACACCAACAGATGAAAAATGTCCACAAAACATGCATAATATTTGGATCGATCCTAGTATCATTGAGGCTCAAATTATTTTTTCTTAATATAATATTATAATAAAAAAATTAAAACATATAATCATTTATTATTAAAAAAAATAGATGTAACCAGAACCGACAGAGACCACTCAGATGTTAACTTTCTTACCTAAAAACTTTATCGCATTATAAACAAATCACTAATGTAAATCCGACTCATAAACCCACTATTTAACTCAAAAGGTTTACCATCAAAGGCCAAAAAGAGAAATGGCATCACCATTAATGCAGTAGACCCCACAAGCCCAATCTTTCATAAATCATAGTGGCCACGACACACAATTACACAACACCCACTTAAACACGAAACACATCACATTCATTCATTCAATTCAAAGACGCTGCAACAAAGTCCACAAAAACCCAAACTCAGTTGTTTCTTCCTTTTTTATTTCTTGACTTTTTTATTTTACTTGTTATATCTCAATGGCTGGTGGTGGTGGTGGTGGTGGGTGTGTTGTTGATACAAGCCGTGCCCTAGAGTGCAGAAACAGTGAAGCAGCGACTCACTTGAAGTTTGTTTCAATCTTTGTGATCTTCTTTACAAGTGTAATAGGCATATCTTTGCCTGTCGTGTTAGCCCGTTACTTCCAAGGCAAGCCTAGTTATGATAAAGCAATCTTGATAATCAAGTGCTTCGCAGCAGGTGTGATTCTCTCAACTTCCCTTGTGCACGTTCTCCCCGATGCTTATGATGCTCTCTCCGACTGCCAGGTGGCATCAAAACATCCTTGGAGAGACTTCCCTTTTGCAGGATTGGTCACTTTGATTGGTGCTTTGATGGCTTTGTTAGTTGACTTAACCGCAAGTGCCCACGTAGAACACAGCCATGGGCATGGGCATAACAGTAAGAATTACTTGCTTGTTGAGGCACAAGGGGAAATGGAAGGAATAAAAAAGGGAAAATTGGAAACTGGTGAAATGACAGTTACTACTACTAGTGAAAGAGAAGAAGAATTGATAAAGCTAAAGCAGAAACTGGTGTCACAGGTTTTGGAGATTGGGATAATTTTTCATTCTGTCATAATTGGAGTGACAATGGGCATGTCACAAAATCAGTGCACTATTCGGCCTCTTGTTGCTGCACTTGCGTTTCATCAGATCTTCGAGGGGATGGGGCTTGGTGGTTGCATTGCTCAGGTAATTTTCTTTTAACTCTATATATTATTATTCGGCCAAGGAGTAATCGCATTCATGTGGCCTTAATTTCTTTTTGGGTATATCACGGAGAGGAGACATAACTTTTCGTAATAGTATTCCCCGGCCCATTAGTGATTGATGCTTGATGCACGTCACAGATTATTTTCTAGCATTTTATGTCTATGTTTTATTAGCCTAATTTTTAATTTATTTTTTAAATGTCCGGATCAATACTTTAGAGAAAATGGCACCACTAAAGACTTTAGAGAGTAGAGTCGGGGTCGGTATAGATCGAGATTTGTCAATTTTGTCCTCTTCTCGATTGCGGATGCTCGGTAAAATTTTTTCTTGAATTTCATTATGATTTTTGAATCGATCTCATGAATCAGGATCCCGCTCAATTGAGATTTGATAATTTTTTTTGGCAAAAAAATCAAATTTCGATGAAAAATCACCCAAAATCTCGATCCATATTTTTTATTCGTGATTAAAACCATCCAAAATCTTAAATTTTTTAATCGGGACTAAAAATTAGGGGTGGGCAAAGCTCAGTTCGGTTCGAAACTGAACCGAACCAATCCAAAAATCGAACGGTTCAAGAATTTAGGAACCGATCGGAACCGAACAATTAAAATTGAACCAAACCGAACTGATTTCATTCGGTTCGGGTTGGTTTTAATATTTGGATTATGTTTTGATTTGGTTCGGATCAATTTTTTAGAAGAATTAACCCATAAATCGATCTGTTCAATCGATTCGGTTCACAATTTTACAAATCGATTGGTTCACGGGTCTAGTTCACGATTCGAACTGAACTGATCAGTTTAACCCAAACATAAATCGAACATGAATCGAAAAATCGGTTTGATTCGGTTCATGGGAAGGAATTTTAAATTCCAATCAGAATTTGAGATTTTTTACCATGGTTATATGGTGACTTAATTAGAATAAAAGGAATCTTATTGGTATATTAATCTAAGGTTTATTCCTAGGTTGTGTTCGGATTAATGGTAATGGAATGTGATGAAATAGAGAGTAATCTATCATAATATTGTTTGGGAAAAAGAAGAAATTTATAATGTAATGTTCCAAAATATTATTTGTTAAATAAAAAAAATGGAATGAAATGTGACTAGATAGATTTTAAAGACAATTATGCATTTTTACATTCTAAAAATAAAAAAAGATAAATATTTTAATGTTATTTTTTTAGTGGGAAATTTTGTATTCATAGATAATGTTATTTTTTAAAGTTATGTTATATCCCCAACCTCCTATTTAGACGACCGATTTTCAATGGCTCAATGTCTTTTTTTGCTACACTCTTTTCTACTCCCTTCCATCTAGGGTTAATAATGGGAATGGAAGGGATTCATCAATCCCAAAACTGCTCGTTTATGAAATCAAGACGAAAAATCATTTCGTTCATGTCTCGTTATATTTTTTGGGACAAAAATCATCTCGGTCTTGTTCCGCATCCCATTAAATCTTGTCATATCTCATTAAATCTCGTCTTGTCCCGTTTGAGTTTTCATGATAATTTTTTTTGTTCCGTCCCGTTCTGTTTTTAAAACATGACATAAAAATATATCTCAAATCCCTTCTCAAACAGGACAGGATGAGAAAAATTATCATTTATATTTTTCATCCCCTTCTATTAATTCGAACAATAAATTTTAATTATTACAAGTTATATTTCACTTAATTCTATTAATTTCCATCCATCCATCCAAACATTGTATTAGGGATACTCATAAAGATATAAACGAACCAAAGTCGTGATTGGCTAAGAATTATTTAGATAGCATTAGGGGTGGGCATTATCGGATTCAGATCGGATCGGACCGAATCCGAATCCGATCTGATCCGAAATGCCCACGATTGTTTGATTCGATCGGATCGAATCACGTTACCGAACTCGATCCGATCCGATCCGATAATTATCGGATCGGATCGGATCGGATTGGTTCGATCCGAATTCGAATCGGATCGAATCGGACCAATTCGATCTGAAATCATCCTATTTCGGATCGGATTGGTCCGATCTGATCCGAATTCAGTGGATTTGAGTAAAAAAAAATCGAGCGGATCGGATCGGATAAAATCCGATCCGATCGATTTTTTTTTATTATATATATAACGACGTCTTTTTGCATATTTTAAAAAAAAAATCGATCGGATCTGATCGGATCGGATAAAATCCGATCCGATCCGAAATTCGTCGAACCGGACCAACATGATTCGTTCGGATTTGCAAATCGGATCGGATCCGATCCGATGCCCACCCCTGGATAGCATCTTTCTTTGAAATTCTAGGGGAAAACTAATCCACTGAAACTTGGACGCGTGTCTATCATCAGTTTAATAAGAAATTAAAACATTTCAGATGCCCAAACTTAAGAGCATTACATGTTAATAACATGCTAAAACGGACATTGGTGCTTTCATAGAGACTATAACATTCCCCTTTACAATTGCTATCTGAGAATTTATCCTCGTGTCTGTAAAAGGATTTAAAAAAAAAAAGTCTACACATATTGATACATCAATGCATAAAATTTTCAAGATTTTGGTAAGAAAAATTTCATTTAGTTTGTACTCTTAGAACACCAATTAACATGATTTGTATCTCATAATTGTATTATACAACTTGTACTTAAAAGTCTAAGATTAAGTTCGAATGATAGTATTGTTCGAATGATAGTATTTAAGTTTTAATATTTCATCTATGTGCATGTCATCCTGACTCGCTTCGCTTATGTGGATTATAATTTAATTGTTTTCGAGGGAATTCGAACACAATATTTTAAGATCAAACTTACACTAATACTATGTTGGTTTACGGCTGGATTTAAAAGTTTTTTTAGGATAAACACTTTGAGTTATTGTTAATTAGTTAAGTTTGAAGTCTTTTTGGAAGTGCTTAAAATCATATTAAAATTACTTTTGCAAGGTTAAACTTATTTGAATTTTCTTGATAATAAGTTAGAAAACGCTAGGTAAGCATCATTCATAAAGTAAATCTTATTCTATGAATCTCACAAAAAAAGCAACTGATTTGGATTTGATTATGAAAATTGCAGGCAGGATTCAGCTTTGGGACAGTGGCATACATGTGTATAATGTTTTCAGTAACAACACCAATGGGGATAATTTTAGGGATGATGGTGTTTGCAGTGACAGGGTATGATGACAGTAACCCTAATGCTTTGATAATGGAAGGGTTGCTGGGTGCTTTATCTTCTGGGATTCTTATATACATGGGCCTTGTGGATCTCATTGCTTCTGATTTTTTCCACAACAAGCTGATGAGTTCTCAGGTTTGGTTGAAGAAAGCTTCATTTATTGCTTTAGCTCTGGGCTCTACATCAATGTCCATTCTTGCTCTCTGGGCTTGAGATTTTCTGGATGTTTTTTTAATAACAATATATATGCAGTAAAATGAAAAGAAGAAAAACAAAATGTTTTTGCATTTTGCACATATGAAATGATTGATAGATGCAGAATCATTTGGTGGCAATAAATTAATATGTGTATTTATAATACATGATTGGCATTAATATTATTGTATTTTTATAGTATATGCGGCATGCAAAATAATCAATTATTAAAGCCCTACACAAATGGGCATCTGAGAGGACTGATATGGGCAAATATACAATTAGAATCAAACTGAAAAGGAAGGTGTTAGCACCTTTTTATTGGAATGTGTCCGTGACAAAACAAGTTCAATTGAGTTGTAATCTTTCTTGAAGATCTTTGTGCAATTGGACTGTTTTCTGGCTGCTGTGCATCAGACATACGTTCGTGGTGCGTTCGTTGCAGTGTTCGAACGGTTGGCGTTAGTGTCACGTTCTCTATTGGGTTCGAACGAGCGCATTCCAGAGAGCAAACGTTCGAGGCACGTTCTTGTGGGGTTCGAACGGGAGCAATCCAGAGAGCTCACGTTCGTTGTGCGTTCGATTGGCGTTCGAATGAGTCTTCACAGAAAGGGCGCGTTCGTGTAGCGTTATAGTAAGCGTTCGAACGCGACTGCGACTTGAACGCGTTTTTGGCCTGCAAAACCCTAGTTTTTCACCCTACCTATAAATATAACCCTTAGCCGCCATTCTAGTCAGTTGAAGCATATTTCTCTTGAGCCAAATACTTTCAAAGCTTTCAACTCTCTTTGATTCCACCATTGAAGACTTTTTATCTCATTGTCTTCTTCATTAATGGTGTGAATGTTTATTTGATAAACCTTCAACACAACTTAACCCAAATTCCCTAAGCCTTTAGAGTTCTTTAGGAGGAAGTTTGGTAGTCGGAGTTCCGGCGTCATTGGTGATATAATCTACTCAGAGACTTCAGAGGTTCTGAAGAAAACCGTGGGTCGCGAGCTTGAGGAGTTCCTTGAGTTCTTGCAGTATTGAGGTACTTGAGTCGGTGGAGTTGCCACCATAGGTCTTGACCATCGCTGTAAGTTTTTCTCTATATAGTGGATTCAGGTGGTAGCCTATACCCGGAGTGGTTTTTTACTCGAAAGAGTTTTCCACTTTGTCACCAAAATCATTGTGTTGAATTTTGTGTGGTTTGATTTATTTTGCTGCTTTAATTCCTGCTATTGTTTTAATATTTTGCAGCATAATTTTATTTAATTGTTATTGTGGTTGCCTGTTAATTTATCCATAGTAGCAGTAACAGGACTTGTCCTGCTTATTGTTTATAATTCCGCATAGGGTCAAAACTTTGTGTAAAATCGAACTTTCAATTGGTATCAGAGCCTGAACTCGATCCTTGACCCATTAGCAATGGAAAGAAGCCAACCTTTAAATTGTCCCTTATTCCTTGATGATGACACCATCACGGATAGTGATTTGGCCTTGTTTGCAAATAAGTTTAGGAAATTCTTTAAACTTAAGAAGAGTGGCCATAATAATAATAGGAATAGGAAGGATATGCCTAGAGAGAGTAGGCATAGCAGAAGTGAGTCTAGAGAGGACATGGGTAGTAGACCTGTGGTGTCCAGTGCCATGAATGTGAATGATATGGGCACATTAGATCCGAGTGTCCCACATATCTTAGGGCTAAAGGCAAGAAAGTCATGGCAGCATCCCTTAGTGATTCTGAAGGTGATGATTCTCCTAAAGGCAATTATATGGCCTTTCCTGCTAGTGTGACCGGTGAGAGGAACGAGTATGTTAGAGATTCTGGTTCAGAATCCTCTCACAGTGAGTTAGTTGATGAAGATAATCTTCAGGTAGCTTATGCTAAACTTTTTAAAGAGAGTTTAGCTATTAAGAAGACTAATATAGAGGTCAGTAAAAGGCTGAAAATTGTAGAGCTAGAAAAGAATGAAGCTCAAGCTAAATTTGAGCAAAGCCTTTTGATGATTGATGACCTAGAGGAGAGGAATAGAGGCCTAGTTGATAGGGTCCATATTTTAGAGATTGAGCTTGAAGATGCTAGAACTCAGTTGTCTGTATTTTCTAGTGGAAATAAAAAGGTGGACCATATGTTTGGTATTATTTCTGAGCCTAACTGTAATAAGGATTCTTCTTCCAAAGCTGTGCATGTAGCAGCTAAACGTGACTTAGGTAACAAACCTATTGTGTGTAGTCATGTTTCTCCTCCTGTTGTTCCTCGTCCTGTTTCCCAACCTCAATCTAGAGGTGTTGTGGGTAAACCTCGCTCTCAACCGAGGTTTGTGCCTGTATGCCACCACTGTGGCAAGGCTGAACATATTAGACCTAAGTGCTTCATGTTGCACAAGCAAAAGAGAAGGCCTAAGAGTGTGTCTCCTAGATTTGATTCGTCAAATCTAATGTCTCAAGTTTCTGCACTAACCAAACAAGCTCAATTCTTGAGTGAGAAACTTGCTTTGTTGTCTGGGAACTCTCATGTGGAAGAGATTCCTAGAAAGGTTTGGGTGAGGAAGCAAGATGACTTCCCAATTACTTATGTATGCCTTGATCCTGATAGGCATGGTGAGAGTGCACTTCGGTGTAACTCCTATTAGAAGTTGCATTTTTATTTTCCCATTGCATGTGTGTGTGCGTGTGTTTTATGTTTTTGCACGTTTGTTTTATTTTCACAGCATATGGGTGTGTGTGTGTCTTGTTTTTGTTATATGTCCCTTGGTACATAGGATGGAAACCCGGACATAAATTTCATAACCGATTCCGAATGGACGGTAGTATGATCTGCACTCGGGATACAACTCCACGTACCATTGGATGTTTTACAAGCTGTTTTGTGTCTTTTTTTTGTGCTTTAAAACTGAAAAAAAAAAAAAAATTATATATTTTGAAAAAGACCAAAATATTTTTATGGCTTGTTAGAGCATGAATAACATGTGCATGTGATCCTGGTATGTAGGATATATGATTATGCATGTATGATATGCTGTTATTTTTCTTGATGCTCTATATGCATAAGTGTGTGTGATAAAAACCTTTGGTATATCATGTGCTTGCACCTCACATACACGTTTTTATTTATCAAGGCTTGGTCGCATGTATGAGTTTTTGGACTGGCAATCTAATTTCTACCATACTTTGTTTACTGAATAGTGTGACCTTTGACTAGTTGACTTTGCTATCCCCTTGTGCAAAAGTAAAAAGAAATAAATTTTTTAAAAAAAAATGAGACTCAAGTGCAAAAGAGCCAAAATGGCCAAATTCAAAAGATAAGGGCAAAAACCTTTCACTCGAAAAAGTTGTTAAATATGAGCTCATGATATTTATGGGGTAAACAATATAGCATGCAACCAATGTTGCTTATTTTCAGGTCCTAGTGGTGCTGGGTTTGAACATCTATTTTGTGGACTTGGTTTGTTTAGATATGGATTTTTTTGGCTGTGTTCAGCTCATAAAATAAGGTCTTAAGCCTTGATTCGTTATGCACTTTATTTTTCACGCAAGTGATTTATATGCTTTGGTGTTTATGTCATATGCATAAGTGTTGTATTTAGCAGTTTTTAAAATGATGCATATTGTTCCATGTCATAAACAGCTGAATACTGACTGGGTATCATTGTATCAGCTTGAAATGCTGTTTCAGTCAGTTTTTGACAGGATTTTTATTTCTCTCAGTATGTGCATGTGTGTGCTTCATGTTATTGCATACCAATTTGTTCTTTCATGTGCACCTTTCTGAGTTTTGGTTTACTTCCCGTGTGTTATTTTACTAACTGTATGTGCCTGTTAGTGATGAGGAGTAATTGTTTGTTTATGCTCTTGCATGAGTTGTCTCTTGTTCTCCTGTTATTTTTCCTGCTTCTTTTACCCTTTGTCATTTCGTGACAAAAAGGGGGAGAGTAATATATTAAGGGGGAGTGCCTTAATATATATTGTTGTTTGTGGATGTTTCAGGTAGCATGTATGTTGCTGTGGTGGCATTATTTTCAAGACTACTTGTTAGGTGTTAGATCGAGTCCATTTGTAATAAGTAACTGTTTTGATGGTTGACAGTTAACTATTTGCTTTGTTGGGTCTATTACCGTAGTCTTTGTATTAGGTAGTGTTTTGTCACGGAATGCCAAAGGGGGAGATTGTTAGCACATTTTTTTATTGGCATGTGTTCGTGACAAAACAAGTTCAATTGAGTTGTAATCTTTCTTGAAGATCTTTGTGCAATTGGACTGTTTTCTGGCTGCTGTGCATTAGACATACGTTCGTGGTGCGTTCGTTGCAGTGTTCGAACGGTTGGCGTAAGTGTCACGTTCTCTATTGGGTTCGAACGAGAGCAATCCAGAGAGCTCACGTTCGTTGTGCGTTCGATTGGCGTTCGAATGAGTCTTCACAAAAATGGCGCGTTCGTGTAGCGTTCTAGTAAGCGTTCGAACGCGACTGCGATTTGAACGCGTTTTTGGCCTGCAAAACCCTAGTTTTTCACCCTACCTATAAATATAACCCTTAGCCGCCATTCTAGTCAGTTGAAACATATTTCTGTAGGCATTGCATTTTCGCATGTGAAACCCGATGATGAGCCTCATTTGGAGGCACTACCTTTTGAGTCACGGAAGCCGCGGGAAACGGATATCGGAAGGGGAAATTCAGAACAAACAAGCTCACTGTCTTCGTTAGTGCTGCGTTCGCTAATTCGTTCGAACGGGAAACAGATTGCGGGCGTTCGTGTCGCGTTCGAGGAAGCGTTCGAACGGTGTCGGTAATTCTGGTTTTGCTGCTAGCCTCACGCCCAGCCCATTTAGCTCCCCAAAGCCCATAAAACACATCCCAATTAAAATAAACAATTACCAACTTAAACTAAAATCATGCCTAAATTAAACAAATCACATACTAAATCAAAATATAATCATACCAAATTAAAATCAATCTTAACCAATTAAAGCCAATCATATATTTGACTTCCTAATCTAATAAGATATTTACCAATATAAAATATTTGTATTCTTAAACCAACACAAATTAAATATTGCAACTTCCTAAATTAAAATATTTTGTCCCCCCCTCAATCATTTGATTTCCTTGTTTAAAACTAAATCATATCCTAATTAAATGCACAAATCCCTTCCCTTGTCAACCCTAACCCTTCTCTATATAAGCAACCCCTAACCAAGGCCATTCGGCTCCTTCACACAACACAAAAATCATGCCCAAGCTTGACACGTAGAATTCACACCCAAACTCTCTCGAAATCTCTCTAGACTCTCTCTACACACCCAAGACTAAACAAACAAGCAAAAAGAGAAAAACCCTTCACTCATACACAAGAAAGAAAACAAAGAAACCACCACAAGCCACCACCCTCCATAGCCGAAACAGCCACCTATACAGCAGCCCTCCACCACCGAAAATCACCACAAAACCACACCCTAAAACACGCCTAAACAACCTCCTAGATTACCTTAAAACAGTAGCCCAAATCCTTAAAAAACAGTAACATAAAAACTACATAGATAATCTTAAAAATAATCACATATAATTGCACTAAGAACCCACACAAACTTGGAATAGTTCTTTGAAAGCGTTGAAACAGGTGGCCCGTGCAGTGAGCAGCAAGACAGGAGCCGAATAGGAGCAGAACGGAGTTCGAACCGTAAGCAAAACAGCGAAGCAGTGGGCTAGGACGTTGAACCAGTGGACCAGAAAAGTTGCGGAGCTTTACCCCCTTTCGATTTCCGTGGAACGCGAGTCCGAGAGACGGCTTAAAAGGTTAGACCTGAGGGTATCTTTCACACTTATTCTCATTTTATTTTCTGGTCATTTATTTTGATTATATTTTCTGTATTTGTGGTATCCGTTGTGTGTATGATGTATGTTGTGGGTATTGGATGAATGAGAGATGTGTCAATTCTCGCGGTATATCGGATGGAAACCCGGACATAAATTTCATAGCCGATTCCGAATGGACGGTAATATGATCTGTACTCGGGCCACAACTCCACGTACCGCTTGGGTAAACGGCACAATCTTTCTTTTGTTGTGTTGCTTTTGTTTATTTAGTTTTCTTTACTTGAATTCAATATGTTGTTTAGTTATGCATGATTCAACCAAGCGCATGGGCTTAGTGAGTTAGTTCAAAGGTCCTCCATTTGGGAGACAAAGAGCCGAAAAGGCCACCTTTGTGACACTACTTCGCCGCGCCGGTTGATGTGTGTTCGGTTGGATGCGAGATCCGTTCAATCGGGCATACTTAGTTTGATGTTATTGAGTTTATCTTTTATGTATGGTTCAAATAAGCGCATGGGCTTAGTAAGTGGAATGAAAGATCCCTTATGGGGAGGGGTTAAAACCCGTTACCACGATGCTTTGCCGCGCCGGTTGATGTGTGTTCAGATGGATGTCAGATGTGTTCAATCGGGCATACTTGGTTGATGTGATTGGTTCTATTCTTGTATGTGTGATGTGACGCGCATGGGCTTAGTATGTTGGTCTAAAGGTCCTCTCTTTGAGAGATCAAGAGCCCCAAAAGGTCACCTTTATGGCAGTACTTCGCCGCGCCCTTTTATTTTGTGTTTATGTATTGCGTCTCATTTCATGCATCAGGTCTGTTCCCGTTCGAACGCGTTTACGAACGCAACTCGAACGCGCATGTGTTTTTGCCTTATTATGTGTCAGGTCTCGTATCCGTTCGAACGCGTTAACAAACGCCATACGAACGTGAGCTTTCTGTCTCATTTCCGTTCGAACGCGTTTACGAACGCTACTCGAACGTGAGCATTATGTCTCATTTCCGTTCGAACGCGTTTACGAACGCTACTCGAACGTGAGCATTCTGTTTCATTTCCGTTCGAACGCGTTTACGAACGCTACTCAAACGTGAGCATTCTGTTTCATTTCCGTTCGAACGCGTTTACGAACGCTACACGAACGTGAACACACTGAACTGAGTCTTTTTCATTAGATTTCATGCATAGTTTTCCTAGTAGCTATCTCCACATGTATAAATGCAAATATGTTGATGTATTACAATTCATATGCTTGTGTCATGATAACATTTGAGTATTATTTCTTGCGGTATATCGGATGGAAACCCAGACGTAAATTCCGTAGCCGATTCCGAATGGACGATAGTGCGGTCTGTACTTGGGCTACAATTCCACGTACCACTTGGAAAAGTGCCCATATGTGTGCTTGTATGGTTACCATGTGTGCTTGTATGGTTAATATGTGTGCTTGTGTTTTCCTGAATGTGATATGCAAGTAAAGTTGTATGTTAGTTGCTATCTTGATATATGTTAAGCATGCAAATTTAAATGTAAGATATATGTGAAATGCGTACATGAGTTTTATTTTACACATGAGAATTTAGAAGCATGATACTCTTGGAAATAAGTGTTACTTAAGCTTGATTAAATTATTACATAAATCTTTTCATTACAAGTGACATAAGTAAGGGACCATTCTGAACCCAACGGTTTGAGGTCTTCCCTTGCGAGGGGTGAGTGCGGCCTTAAATCTTTGTCCCGGTTCACACCGGGTGGCGACTCCATGTTATTCAGTACTTCCCAAACTAGGCCGCGAGCCTAGGAACGGCGTCGCCCAGGTCCTGTGTCCTACAATTTCTCTTGAGCCAAATACTTTCAAAGCTTTCAACTCTCTTTGATTCCACCATTGAAGACTTCTTATCTCCTTGTCTTCTTCATTAATGGTGTGAATGTTTCTTTGATAAACCTTCAACACAACTTAACCCAAATTCCCTAAGCCTTTAGAGTTCTTTAGGAGGAAGTTTGGTAGTCGGAGTTCCGGCGTCATTGGTGATATAATCTACTCAGAGACTTCAGAGGTTCTGAAGAAAACCGTGGGTCGCGGGCTTGAGGAGTTCCTTGAGTTCTTGCAGTATTGAGGTACTTGAGTCGGTGGAGTTGCCACCATAGGTCTTGACCATCGCTGTAAGTTTTTCTCTATATAGTGGATTCGGGTGGTAGCCTATACCCGGAGTGGTTTTTTACTCGGAAGAGTTTTCCACTTCGTCACCAAAATCATTGTGTTAAATTTTGTGTGGTTTGATTTATTTTGCTGCTTTAATTCCTGCTATTGTTTTAATATTTTGCAGCATAATTTTATTTAATTGTTATTGTGGTTGCCTGTTAATTTATCCATAGTAGCCGTAACAGGACTTGTCCTGCTTATTGTTTATAATTCCTCATAGGGTCAGAATTTTGTGTAAAATCGAACTTTCAGAAGGAATCATAGAAGATAGTTAATCCTTGGGACACAAGCTATCAGTAGTACTACTTAGTGTTGTATATATGCCTTGCTTGTTTTGAAGATGGAGTGAAGCTTAAGGTTCACCTTCACCATACGCATCATATAGTGAGATTTTCGCTGCGTGGAAAATGCACATCGGAAGAGCTACAAGCTCTATTTTAATTCGAATCGTGTGATTTGACGGCGGAATTTGAAACCATCTTTTATGGTGATTTCAACAACTTAAACAATTAATCCAAAGCCAAACTAGATAAGGCCTTTTGTTTCCCACTGAGGAGTCAACAACACTACTGGTCCAAGAACAAACCAAGTGATCACACAAGCTCATCAGAAAAGGACGAAATTAATTAATAATATATGCATTGAATTGAATGAGGTATGTTACGTAGCTAACCCAGCAGCGGATCCAACCAAAATGGTCTCTCAATTGAATGATATAGGCATTAGGCATAGCCCCCACCAGTACCAGTTCTTTGACCATTCAGCCATTCTTCTTCTTCTTCTTCTTCTTCATCTTTCAAATAATGGACACATAGCATTTGCTTCGCTAATGCCCAAAAACATTTGACCATAAAACATGGAAGACTGTACCCAACAACTCTTGTCACCTTGCCGTTTAAGCTTAACCCACTTAAGACTTTCATACCTACTTTCATTCATCATCAATCCAAATACTGCCAAATCTAGTACCCTTAATTGTTAAATGTATACGAAATAATGACGCAATCTAATCTTTTCTCATCATCAAATCTTCATTATCTTTTGATGAAACAAAATCCAATCAACATCAAAATCATATAACATTTTTGTCCTATTTTGCTAAGGAGCTATCCCCACGTCAATTTTGGGGATTAATGCTATATAATCAAAATTGAGGTTTTGATTAGTGTCTCAAATAAGTGTAGCTTTAAGGCTAATCACATCCATGCCATGATGTCTGAAAAAATAGGAGTCAAGAAATCAAGAATGAAATGATCATCAGAGAGTGGCCAATAAGAACTTTTTTTGTGAAAGATGATACATTAATACAAATTAATTTTCAACAAAACTGTACAAAAAGTGTCCCTTTTAATTAACATTAATCGCAGTAGATGATCTAAAAACCTTACACTGATCAGATCTGTTCCTACTCAACATTCTCTTCAAAGAACATCCTAATGAAGAAGAAGAAGAAGAAGAAGAAGCAACAGAACCAGAAGCTGAAGCTGATAAAGAATCATTTATTCCCACTTCATGATCACAATTTGATGCATCATTCAGTCTCTCCAGTCTAGGATCCCTCTCTTCAACAACTATCTCCAACAATTCAACATTCACTGCAGCTTCAATGGAATTAATACTCTCATTATTATTATTATGATTATTATTATTCTCCACTGAATCAACAGTATCGACTTTCTTTTCACCGAAAACAGGGGCTCTGCAAATGGGGCAATTCGAGTGAGATTGAAGCCACATATCAATACACTCAACATGGAAAGCATGGCCACATTTTGGTAAGCTTCTGCCCACATCACTTTCTTCAAAAGCACTCAAACAAATCACACACTCTAATCCTTGCTTGTACTCACTTGAAGTGTAAACAAACAACGGAATCGAAGCTATCAATGAAGCCTCAAGACCCTTTGAAAGAGAGCTCCATATAGTGGTATTGGTATTGTTATCAAAGTTGAAAGAATGGAAATGGTGAAAACGATGAGCGGGGAGCAAGACATGGGACACAGACATGGAGCTTCTTGATCTTCTTTGCCGGGCTTGAGCTAAGAACCATTGAGCATAGACGTGAAGAAGCAAAACGAAGAGGATTACAAGGAGTAGTGACACAATTGCAGCAAGCAAAACGTTGCCGTCGTACGAGGAGATGTTTTCTAAGAAGTGATTCAGCATTGTTGATGACAAATATCGTTTTGGTTTTGCAGGAGAGACTAGAGAGCCAGCCTTGTGAACTTGCGATGTGAATTTGTGGTGGGTTTTTATTCAGAGGAAGAAGGTTCTTGGGATTGGGAAATTGACATAAATGACCTGAAAAAAAATAATTGATTGAAGGATTAATTAATTAATTAAGATTAAGATTTGGAGTGTGTTAGGAGCAACTGAGGCGTCTTTGTTTATTGTAAAATAATACAATGTGATTGGTGAAGTCAAAGGAGAATCCCATGCAACAAGGAAGGGGCAAATAATAAGAGTAGGGCATAGGAATGGAAAAGGTTGAAATGAAGGTCTCGTGAAGGCGACGGCAGTTGGGGATGGAGAAGATAATGGATTCATGTGACATTGTTTAGGGATCCCAAGACCCAACTACATGTGTTCATGACATTTCTCTTCTTTTTTTTTAATTTACCCTTTAGCCTCCGCTTATCCAAAAGTGAATGATATTGATGTGTGTCAAAATGACTATCTGTATAATTTAATTTGATTTGACCAACTTTTTAGTGCAAGAGACTGCTTGTCAGTGTGTATCTCATGAATGAATCTATCAACGCAAGGCCAACTAATACTTTCATATTCGATAAAATATAAAGGGAAATTATCATTTTTGGGCTATCAAAAAAAAAAAACAAACTTTTTTTTTCCTATAAAAATGAACAAGTACAACCCTTTAAAAAAAAAAATACCATTGCCATAATAATTATAATAATAATAATTAAATTCTATACTTGTTTTTGCCCTATTTTGATTTTTTTTTTTTTTAAAAAAAATCATTTTAGATTGTTGAAAATCATGAATTTGGCTTGTGCCCCTAATTCTGATTTAAAAAAAAAAAAAAAAAAAAATCCTTAGTATAAAATTTAACCAAATGACAAGTAAAAGTAATTGATGAGTAAATAAATGAAAATTGGTAGGGTGAATTAGGCTGAAGGGTCACTTTCTTTAGGTTCAGCCGTTGAGGGAGGGGGTCCATGTGACTGTGAATCTATAACCAGTTTGTCTTTTTTGACTCTACAATCATCAGTCTTCTTGCATCTGTAACTGTTAGCTTAGACCACCAGGATAGGACCACTACTACTATTTTCCTGCTTAGCTTTCATCATTTCCTTGCTGCACATGTTTTTAGCAACAAAAATGATATGTATACTTAAACTTATCCCGAAAATTTTCCCTAACGTCTCACTGTAGCTACAGTGAATTGCGGCAAATCACTGTAGCTACAGTGAGACATTCGGGAAAATTTTCGGGATAAGTTTAAGTATACATATCATTGCCCTTTTAGCAATTAATCAAATTTAAGATCCGTCTCTCGCGACACATTACATATTCATTTGAAGACCAACGTACACGAATTACAATACCTCTGGAATCTGGGACCTCTACTGCCACAAACCTAATCTAAAAATAGCCTAAAAAAATTACCACCCGAGGTTTCTATACTAAGAGCACTTGCCTCTTGCCCAAGGACCTTAATTCAGATTTAATTTATTATCGGTATCAATGATGCAGTTGAGTAATGAATATTGTGATTAAAGGAATGGAAAAATTGAGCATTGAGTTATAAAGTCACAAACTTCATTATCCGTTGGAGCATATTTAGTCCATGAGTTTGTATCTTTTCTCTTGGACACCTGTGACTCCCATCTGTATTTCGATTATGGTATGGAGTGGCATCTGAAAATCACAACATATTTTGAGTCAAACGAAAATTGTTATAGAACAAAATGTTGATTGAAACTATGGGGTCATCACCTCAATGTGCGGAATTTCTTTGAGGGGCCTATCGGCAAAGTACGCATACAAAGCTCTCAATACCGCCTGTGAGTAGAGCAAAACAATTTAGAATTCTAATTAAATTCACATAACTAAATAGAGAATGAGCTTGATACACTATGTATAACCTGATGAGATATCACTACAACAGGTGCCCGTTGTCGTTCAAGTTCAATGATTACAGGTTCTAGCCTGCATTAATGTGGGAAGAAAATGCATTGAACAAATTAGCAGACAAAATATTCGCAAATTGGAGAATACAGGATATGCTATAAGGACAAGCTGCAAATTGGAGAATACAGGATATGCTACAAGAACAAGCTGCAAACCTTTGAATAACATCAAGATAAGATTCTCCCCGTGGATACCGATACCTCAGTTTTTCCATTTTACGAGCCCTAAAATTCATATAGATTTTTAATATTTAGAAATAAAACAAATGGAGACGCATGAGAATTACTGAAACTTCGGCATTATAACTCATACACCACCAAGCTCAACAAATAAAAGTCCAATTTTGGAGATAGATAACTAGATTAATTCATTTTCTCAAGCAGAATAAAAGAAACTTACTCGTACTCTTCAGGCATATTCTTCTTAATCTCTTCATATGTCATTCCATCACACACTCCAGCATTTATCTCATCAAGTGCACGCCATTGAATCTACCATAAGTTATTTAAATTTTGTTGGTAAACTCGTATCTAGGTTTATACGCATCTATCATCCACCAAAACAGAAGGATATAACTTAAGACTGAACAAAGTAGTGACATTTCATTGATTCACACTAACCTTAGGAAATTCAGCAATTGGACTTGCTGTCAAAATTGTTCTCTGCAGTGTGCTAGTCCATACCTGACCACAATATATATATATATTATTTAGTATCCATTTGCAACAACAATGATTAAACATTATCCTTATGCCAAACTCAAATCAAATTATTTGAACACTTATCATTTAAGACAACTCAGGACAGATATTCAACTATGACAAATCATCTATTTTCTTTAGCCCTAACATTGACCGAACCTTACAGGAGAATATCAAGACAATATTCCAGTTACAGTCGGCAAACTCTCATGAAAGATATTTGGGGCTCCCCATCTATGATAGGCAGAAGCAAGAGGAAATTGTTTGGGGAAATCAAACAAATTTTTTGGGGAAATTAACAAGATGGCAGAACAGATGGTGCTCAATGGGGGGAAGAGAGGTGCTTATCAAGGCTGTGGCTCAGGCTATTCCATCCTACTGCATCAGTGTTTTTAAAATTCCGGTGGGAATTTGTGAGGAAATTCAAAGGAAACTAAATGGCTTTTGGTGGGGTTCTAAGGAGCAGGAGAAAAAGATTCACTGGGCAAGTTGGGACAAACTTTGTAAATCGAAAACGGATGGCGGAATGGGCTTCAGAAACCTAGAAGCTTTCAACCAAGCTTTAGTGGCGAAACAAGGATGGAGGATAATTCTACATCCGGAGTCTATGGTTGCGACCGTGTTGAAGGCCAGATATTTTAAGGGAGGCAAGTTTCTAGAGGCGAGGGTAGGGTCTAATCCCTCTTTTATATGGAGAAGCATTCTTTGGGGGCGACAACTCTTGAAACAAGGAATTCGGTGGCGCATAGGGAATGTCAAAACAGCCCGTATTTATAACAATGACTGGATTCCAAATACAACTAGCCTCAGGCCACACCCACCAAACCTGCTGCATTATGAGGCCACTGTGTCAGAGCTTATCAAAGACAACAACATTTGGGATATTGAGTTGACTGGGGCTTCCTTTGGAGAGATTGATGCACAGAAAATTCTAAAAATTCCACTCCCTAGAATACCTCAAGAAGATAGAATTATATGGCACCTTGAAAAGCGAGGGAACTTTACAGTGAAATCAGCCTACCACAAAAGAAGCACACGCAGCATCGGGTTCTCAACCAGGGGGCTTATGGAAGAAAATATGGAGTTTGGATATTCCCCCAAAAATCAGATGCTTCATATGGAAATGCATAAAAGGATGGCTGCCCACAAATGTTAATTTAGGGAAGAAAAGAATTCTACCTACTGGAAACTGCCAAATATGCAGGTCTTATGAAGAAACAATTGGTCACGCCATATTCCAGTGTAAACGGGCGAAACTTTGCTGGGAGATGGTGGGGATGCAACATATGCAGAAGATGGCTTGCTGTGGTTCGATTGGTGACATCATGGAATTTGATTTTATGAATCTAGATTTGCACGAAATGAGACGTTTTGCAGTTCTAATGTGGGCGATATGAGGGGCAAGAAATGAATGTATTTTCAGAAACTCTTATAGTGGAACAGAGGGAATTTGTAATAAGGCAAATGCGACACTCTCATCTTTCGACTGCCTCCAGAAGCATAGGTTTGACAATGACGGGGACGTGGTTCAGCTGCCTTGGCAGGAGTGGCAACCTCCACCAACAGACTTCATCAAGATTAACGTAGACGCGACCTTAAATTTTGAGAAGCACAAGGTGGGGCTGGGTTTAGTGATGAGAGACTGCAACAAGTCAATTATTGGTGCAGGATCTAAAGAAATTCCTTTCTCTGAGGATATTGAAAGGGCAGAAGCTGAGGCTATTTTGTTTGGTATCCATGAAGCAAAGTCAACGCAATTTTCGGCTTTCATTATTGAATCAGATGCAAAAAATGTCATTGCTTAGTTCTTGGAAAGCTCTCAACAGCTAAGAAAGCTGAGTGGATTATTCAAGAGATAAATGAAGATAAGGCTCAGTTGGCTTCCTGTCATTTTCGTTTTAGTTCTAGGTGTTCAAATACAGTTGCGCATAATCTAGCCAAGATGGCTTGTAATTTTGGTTTTAGTGGTCTTTGGAGGGAACACTTCCCTTCCCATATCAGATGTATTCTTGATTCTCTTAAATGATCAATCTTCTTTTTTCTCTTTCAAAAAAAAAGTCATTACTTTAGAGCAACCACCAACAGGCACATAGCCACTGCTGAAGTGTCGACTCAAATGAGATATAAGAAATATTGGTAGTTTTGTTTGCCAATAAAAAAACATAAAATAATATTCTACCTATGCCTTTTAACTCTAAGAAAGGTCAAGTTACAATAACTCTGTGGGTTCATAGTAATGATATAAAATAAAAATGACACAAAATTTAGTGTTGCATATTTATGAATGAAACTTACAGAGGCAGCCCTTTCAGACTTCAACCGCTTGTCAACAAAGTTTGCAAGTTTCTTCCCATAAATTTCTCCAGCATCACTGTCATAACAGGTCACAAAAACTTTTTGCAAGTATTGAAAGATAAAGGGTGTACAAGAAACACATAACAGCATAAAAGAGAATTCGTATAAAGCATGAGACATCTTAATACTAATAAGGATGTTAAAGAAAGTAGAGTTGATCTTATGGGAATTGGGAAAAATCAAAATCCAGTACTGTTGCATACATGATATCATTTCCAAGTTGAAGAAACTACTGAAGAGCATGAGTGTCCTTTTCCAAACAAAGATAATAACAGATGCATATTGGGAATAATGTTTCTATGATCTACATGGACCATTTGGATGCATCCACCCTAGTATCAAAAGCAAGATAGTGCCATTCACTTAGCGTTTTCAGTTGCAAATAGGCTTCCCGGTAAATGATTAATACAAATTTTACTCGCTCTGCAGTGGGTAGCACAAGTTAATATTTCGCCTAGGGTTTTGGATCCAATCTAGACTAGATAAAACGAAATAGGGATTGCGAACACAGTTGTCAAATGAGCGCCTCGGCTCAAACCATTACGCCTCATGAAAGGTCAGGCCAGGCGATCTTCATCAGGAATGCGCCTGGGCACAAATGCGCGCGCCTTTGAGATATGCCTAGGCACGCCTCATAAAAAAATGTGAGAAAACCTCATCCAAATTGACCCACCCAACCCAAAATCAAGTTGTATAACATTTATTTAATATATCATGATGGATTTTGGGGTCAGCTTTAATTTCAACAATACATTAATTTGTATTATTATGATTTTTTTTTTTATACATTTTCAATGATTTCTCTTTATTTTAATTGACTAGATACTTTTTTTTGTTGTAATTTGTGCCTCACTTTCATCAGGCGCATTCTTTGCGCCTTGAGCTGCGCGCCTAGACCATATGATCATTTGCGCCTTTAACAACACTAGTTGGGAATTAACACTGCAAATATAGTATTATGGTAAAAATATTATCCCTCAAATAACTCATCTTACCCTCATATTTACATCACTCGTGGAGATTAAAAATAAAAAAGCAATTTAACAAGGAAAATAAATTCCACGATAAGAAATGAGAAAATTCAATCATAAATTTACTGAAAACGACAACCATGCCAGTCATATAATATCAATTAATCGACCAGGATAATACCTCAATACGGTGTCACCACCAATTCTACCTCTAACATTATCCCGACTCTCTCCATGCCTAGTAAGTAATATTGGGCGGGGTGTGAGATGGGTATTTACCTACATCATATATGAAAGAGCATAAATATTAATATTGATGTCAAATGTGAGACGAAAATTCAGATAGAATGTAGTGCAAGCTAGGGACACTCAAATTCAATGTCTGCTAAGAGCCATGTATAAATCTTCCACGTGTTTGCAGGGATTCCTTCCACATCTTCCAGATTTATCTAAAGCTAATCACCAAAGATAAATGATATAGTTTCCTTCACTTTTATGTTAATCCCTCTTTGAACTATATACAAGTAAGCCAAAATGATAGCCAAGCTTAAAGTTTCTTGGGGATATTCTTTCAAGTTTTTCATTTTAATTCAATACTCTATCTGGCCATGCCCTGAATTTGTGCGCCACAAATTAAAAAGGGGAGCAAAACTCCCAGCATTCCACACTTACTCAAATATCAATAGAATGAACATGCCATGCTAAAGGTATAACTGATTAAAAAATTTCAATTGGACAACTTACCAAGAAAAAGACAATTCGTCCAGGAAGATAGCCGCTGATATTGTTCACCTGAATCAAAAGATTATTATTTTACATAAATACGAATTCAAATATTCAATATCGACCAAATAGATAATATTTGTATTGAGAAGTAAAAAGATGCATGGTATCTACCAAATAGTTTTATGAGGGTGATTATTAAAAAGAAAATCTCATTTACCAGTAAGTGCTTAACAAAAACTATCATGCATATTTTAAAAATACTTGACTATCAATCGACTGACTAGTCTGAGCTGCATCTGTTATGAAACCATATAGAGCTAATAAGAACAGATGATTGCTCTGCATAAGTGACGATCAATATATATCATTAACATATACATGTAGTGTGAAGAGAAAAATTAAAAAATTAGATCAGGATGAAAGAAGGCTTTCAAATCTTTTTTTAACTGACCACGAATGAGAACATAAATTTAGTACTTTTTCCGTAAAATGTTTTACCATCAGATTTAAGTTCCTGAAACTTACACTACTGCTTATAGCCCTGATCAAGAATTTCTGGAATCTTCATTTGACACATTAGATTAAATATCACGCATATCAAGTCACATTTTTTTTACACATCAGATGATCCAAACATGCCACTCTGTGGACAAAACAACAGTGCTCTGTGCTTAACATCCTGACTGCATATAGACTAAATTTACTAACACAGAGTAAAAAGAACTGGACCCAAAAGGTAAAATAAGAAGACTTACTTGAATTTGTCCTCCATGTCCACTGACCATATCGATCATTTTGATGTAAGACCCTTCTTCTACTGGCTCATAAACCTAAGAAAAAAAGGCATAAGCAAAAATGTCAATATGTTATTCATCAGTCAAGACGAACAGATACCACAAAGACCATTTATCAGAAGTGGGTGGCAGGAAACAACCTTTTCATAATTGGCTAGTCGAATTTTAAAGTCATGCAACCCAGCTTCAAAATCAGGCCTGCAGGACACCAGTTCATTTAGTACATAAGCAACTGCAGTACCATTATCAAGTAACAAATAAAAACATTTAAATTAAAGTAGGACAATGGTATGTCTAAATAGTAGCAATACTCTTCAGCATAGTCAGCGCTTTGCTGAATTTTAAGACGTATATTTCTTTCAATTATGTCTCTGTCATTGCAAATTGTTTCCAAAAATATAATCTGCAAAAAAAATTATTCATCTATGAGAAGAGTTTTCTGGAACATTCAGTGAAAGGGAATTCAAAAAGTATAATCTGTTGGCTAAAGATAATATACACTAAAAGGCACATGCAGGACTATGTAGTGCAATGAAGCTCCACCAATATCCCAACCACGATACTAAATCCATATGTTATATCCAAAGATAATAACTTATCCAACAAAAATTTACTTTGACGAATGTTCATACAACTGATGGAAAATGATATTATTACAACAACACATCACATCAACATTTGAATATGTCACAGGTCTAACTAGGTTTTTACTATGTAGCATGTTCCCCAGCACGCATATATCAGGAAACTCATGATCATGGTACCTTGCAATTTCCTTCAGCCATTTTCATCAGCATATTTCTTCGTTTCCTGGTACTGTTAGTAGCATCAAATATCCCAACCTGCAATGAAATAAGAATTAGAGTGGAAATTTTGAATGAGAAGAGTGGAGAAAACAATCCAACACTACAAACCAAACCAAACAATCAACACTACAAAAACTATAAAAATAAAACTTACCTGGCCACCTTCATGCATCCAGGATATCATATCCTCCATCGCCAGGGCTGCTACCTAGTAGCATGTGATATATTAAAACTATGTACAATGAAAAAGGTTAATATGGTGTTAACATTTATCCATTATCCAATAAAAATAAATTTAGTTGTAATAGCATTTTCTCAGGGAAGAGAGATTATATACCCAAATTTGAAGAGCTACACGGAACTAACAGAAAACTTATTATGATTTATCATGTAACTGATCCGTATCAAGAAATTGTTTGGCAGACTTTGGCTGAAATGCTGAACTACTTGCATTTTTTGTTACAGTCCATCAGCATGAATGACTGTGATTCGATCTATTGATGTAGCAGTTGATTGTTTATTTTCAGAGAATTACAGGACTTTTTTTTTTAATAGGAAGGACTTTAAAACCATAAATGTCAGGATTAAAAAAACCAGAGCAAGGATTCTTCTCACGAGGAATTAGTACCAGAAATTATTCAGTAGTTCACACTTCACACATTCACATGCATCAGAACCTCTACATTTCAATTTACTTTCATCATTAACTCAGCATTTAAGAATGCAGAATCCATTACATGCATGATGCAACCACATAAACTGATTTACCCACAGAGAAATATAGGCAATAATTTATTCAAACTGTAACAATAACAAGAGGGCCCGATTAAACAACAATAGGAAAATAAGACCATTATAATATGATCTACTACTGAAACAATCAAACATCCAAGGAAACTCACCTCATTACGTGCCTCCATGCCTTCAGGATTGTCAGCCCGGAAAAAATCAGCAGACTGCAACAAAAAAATGTCTCATCTTCCAATATCAATTATCATCTGTGATAACATGAAAAAACTAATGCAACACTATAAATTCAACTTTTTTTATTACCCCATTACTTAAACTAATAAACCAAGATAAAGGTCACTTGCCAATTTCTTTGAACTTTGCACATCATCACTAGATTCTATAGCCTAAAAAATATTGAAATATTGAAAAAATATCCATAAACAACTTAAGTGTACCAGATTAGCCCCATGCTTAAGGCGTCGATACTGTTGGAACAAAACAAAAGAGAAGGAAAAAACCAAGTTAGTCGTCATCTCTACTAGTTTCCCTCATCGAGTAAAATTCTAAGAGAAATGACAATTACTGATGGTTATAGTACAGTAGACCTTCCCAACATTGAAGTGTTTGGTATCATGGCCCAGCCAGCGAAGATATCTTGTCAGTTTAGCTGCGGTAAAGGTCTTGCCTCGAGCTGGCAAACCCACCTAACATACAAGCAACATGTAAGGAGCACTGATTTTCAGCAATATTCATAGTTTCAATTAATAGAACACAGAGATATATGTGTTACTTCCAAAATCTAACTTTCAGACTACATAGAAAAGGGACAGTCAGCAGCCAAACTTCATTTCATTGTAATGTTTCAATGATTAGACTGAGAAAAAGATTACCTTATTTATTAGAAAACTCTCACTTATTACTTATGCAGGAACATACCAGAACAATTGCCAAATGTCGATCCTCCTTTGGTCCAAGCATCTGGTCAGCTACTGCTGCAGCTGCAACGGCTCCAGCACAAAAATCAAAACAACCACCACAAACAGCATATGTTATAACTCGTATAACATTCACCAACAGGAGATATGTACGCTAGTACAAACCTTGGTTTCTGTATCCAGTTTGAGATCAATATTGAAAGTACTTGCACTAGCCGATTTGACTAGCCTAGGGGATCCAACACCCCTATCCACAAAGATTCCCCTGTGACTATCTTGCTTTTGCAAGGGAGAAAATATCCCCAGTGACTTTGATTCAACCATCCCAGAACTTGAAAATGCCTTTGATGGATCTGGGACAATGACCTCCATCTCCTGTGTAATAATTAGATTCACAATATTACAGTACTAACACAGTAAGCACTAAGCACCAAGGACCATTCTGAAAACATCTGCGAGCAACACAAACACTAATTTATAATAAATTTCCTATTCAAGATCCAGTACACGAATTGTAACTCATGTGAATTTGAACTGAATATGATGGCAGTTGCAGAATTAAAGTTTCAACAAAAGATCTGTCAGACTGCAAATAGAGTATATTTTAACGGTTTCAGCATTGAAATCAGAAGGACCCATGTTAATATTTATGCAATGTCCAGACTTAAATGCTTTTCAAGGCCTCTCAAAGAAACAAGTTTCCAATTTACAAGATCAGTTACCAAGATAAACCTTTAAAGTTGCAGGTCGATCAACAGAAATACCACTATGTGATATACCGCCTGAGCTATCAACATTAGAAAGAACACCTGTCCGGGATAATGATCTTGGAGTCTCGGTCATGTTAGCTGCATAAACCAGACCAGAGTTTGCAGAAGTTGGAGCAGGGACAATATAATGTTCAATGTCAAGTTCCAAACTAGCTGAAGAGCCATCCTGCACGGGGAGCAAACAAAATTCTTTCTAGCCAATTTATATAAACTTAACTCAAAACAGTATACTTCAATACTTGGGTTTTCATTCTAGATTAAAAAAAAAAGGTTAGGGAACGACGACTTCAGTATTAAGATCCTCTGAAACTAATAAATAATTAAGCAGGCTAGTTAGAAATATATTATGTTGACAATAACTTCCAAGGACCAAGACTAGGTAAATGTTTCAACTGACATCATTTAAAAAATATGTTGATTTACAGAAGAGTTAGCTGTTTTAAAAATTACGCAATTACAGCATTAAGCTTGTATCTATCCAGTATGTAAACGGTAAACCAATAAACAGAAATTTAATAATTAGTTATACCTCACCACCTGTCTGCCCCACTGAATTAATACTAACATCAGGAATTCCACGAACAGTCGAAGGCTGGAAGTTTTCCTGATAAGTTCTCCAGCTAGCTGCTAGATCAAAGGGTGAAACCCTATCTGCCTTAATGAACACTCGAAACTCAAGAACTTCATCACTATCTAACCTAAACAGTGCAGAACTTGCATCTCCTTGTAAAGTACCTCCTGTGAGAAGTCGGTTTGGACCCTCCTCCACTATACAAGGCCTGGTGCCATACTTTGGCTTCAAAAGGAACTTGAAATCCAAAGTTTCTGTATCCAACACAATATATTTAAAATCATTCAACAAAAAGAAGAGACCCCAAAAGCCATATAATGCATTCTCTATACACCGCAAAATTCTACTACACCTGCATAATTTACATTTTCGACAATAGAAACACAAAGTTGAAAACCTTTACTTAACAGAACTTAACTGTCACTTTAGCTCTAGTTTTAGAGAAGTGATTCAGAAATATACCCACATACTGCCAGCATTTAAACTACTGCAATCTTCTTCTTCTTTCTAACTGAAATTATGAACTAAACTTAAGAAAAACCAGCTTACATATTTTATATTTATTAGCATAAGTATGAATTAAAATTCACAGTATCTTAGTCACATACATAACCTAAACAATGCCAATGACATTTATATCAATAAGCCTTATGTTATCTTTACCATGAATTAAACAAATGATAAAAACTGAAAATAAAAATAAAAATCCTTCATAAAAGCTATCGTACCGTGATTAGGAGACGCAACAAAGCTCAACTCCCACATTGACGCCGATTCGCGCCCCATTGCAAGCTATTCAAATTAACCATGGAAAAAAAAATTAAGAACATAATACAATCGACAAAATCGAAACGAAAAAAGGTAGGTGAAGTGAATTTACAGCTTTAGAAGAGTCCCAAGAACCAACGAGCGGGACAGAGCCATAAACGTGAGGAATAAGCTCGCCTTTGAGATTAATGTTCTCCATTTTCAAAGACACGTATAATTGACCGCCGGCGTGGTCAAGGTTCTCCTCTCTCCCGTCGACGCAGTGCGAGCCGTCGCCGTCGGTACTTCTCGACGCGCCTGTTCCCATTTTCAATTTCTTTATCTATAGCTTACAAAATATCTTTTTTCATTTTGATTTTTAAAATTTCTTTTTAGCTTTTAATTTAAGCACAGGAGCAGATATAGTGGAGAGTATATTCTTGTTCGTGAGCGTATGGATGAGAGAGAGAGAGAGAGATGATTTGAAAATGTTTTCGTCCTCTGCGTTGTGTATTTTCAGTTGATAAGCACAGGTCAGGCAGGGCCGGGCCGGGCTAGCTAGGGTGGTAATGCGTGGGCTCATCTAGACACGTGTCAATAATATGTGGCGAGTTTGTTTCTGAGAAATACCACGTGGTACTTTTTTGGTTTGCTTGAACCGGTCATTATCCGGACCTCCACGTCATACTTGAAGACCGGAGATGTATCTACAATCTTCACAGCACAGCTAGTGAATCTTAATCAATCGTGTTAACTGTTAACAAGTCTCTGTAGTAGTAGTAGATTCATCTAAGAGCATACTTATTATATATACAATTTCACGATGGATGTCATTTATAAAAAAAAGCTTGCGGACCCATGGATTAAAAAGCCATAATATGTTTCAATTTACGAGTATGACAAATATTTGGTTGTCTCTTGATGAGAATAGTTTGTTGTGCAGACTGTCGAGAATGATGTGTTAATCTTGGTTTGGGCATCTAAATTGGATTGTTTTTTAGGGAATCAAAAGCATGTAAAAACACCTAAGTTTTTTAAAAGAGTTAGAGAATTTTACATATTATGTATCTCCATAATCGGTCAAATCGGATTCACATCTAAATTCTCTAAAAGAATTAGAGAATTTTACTCAACACCTAAGTTTTCTAAAAGAGTTAGAATTTTACCGACTTGCGAATACAAAATCATGTCACAGAAATCATAGCCTTATTCAACAAAAGTTTGGTTGCAATGCTCCTTGTAAATTTAAAGATCTGTGCTTCAACATATCACAGAGATCTTCAACACCAATTAAACTTTTGTTTCTCCATTGTTTGTCTTATTGGCAATTATGTTATTTGGATAATATCATGATTCATGCCATGAAGGTTTAATAACTTGTACATTTTTGTTTCATTAGACTTGATTCTACTAAGCTCACAAACAGACAAGCATATATATTCAAACTGAATAAATTGATTCAGCCAAAACAACCCACATCATATCAAACATTTCAATGTAAAATTTGAAGAAATACAAAACCCTTGAGGCATGATTCATTCACTTCACTCAGCTATGACTCTCCTCTGCCCAAGTCTTCAAATGATCCATTCGAGTACTCCTCACCTGCAACACCGGATGCTCCATTGGATAAACGATTCGTGCTCGTGGAATTTGAATAAGAGGAGTATGAAGAACCAGAGCTGCCTCGTGTGTACCGGTTCTGTGCAGCTGTGGTACTTCTTGTCACCTTGGGACGCGCCTTTCTACCCTGAAGTACAGCACAAAAGCATGTTGATGATGAAACACATAAATAATGGTACATAAGAATGCATATGAACTAAAATTGGAAACAAAAACCCGCCAAGGTTGATTGATCACCTTTCCCATGCACTTCTCTAAATGAGGAGCAAATCTTCCAGCCACAATGGAACGCCGACAATTCATGCATTCAAAAATTTCATTGGCAACAGGGGGATGAGTTTGCCCAAATATATCAACCACATACTTGCTATTTGTCTCACCATTGTTGCTTGAATCAGCTACCCTAGCACGAGCTTGCACTGACAACCTTAACTCCTCTTCCTCTTCCTCCAAATTTCGATCAAGCCCCAGCCTTGCCACCCGATGACACTCAGATGCAACATCAACAATTATCGAATCCAATAAGTCCTCAAAAAAATTAGACAAAAGCTGCAATCACAACCAAAAACAAATCAAACAACTGCTGAACAAACACATTATTGAACAAACTAAATTCCACAAAATTATACCTGAGCATGAGGGGACATATTATCATCGTTTGGTAAAGACATACTGTATGGAATTGATTTAAGCACGTGTGTAAATAATTTTTGCAAATTTTACAACAACCTGCAATGAGTAGTGAATGAACTTTAGAATTGTAAATTTCGATCAGATTCAGCATTCATCTACTCATAAAATGAATATTTTTTCGAGGATTAACATTACAGCGATTGTATTTCTGTTAATTTCAGCTGAAATTAAATTAAAAATTATCTATATAATCGAAATCGAAATCGAAACTCGCGAATAAAATAAATTATGCGATTAATTGAGTAATCGGCGGATGAGAGAGCGCTTACCTGGAAATTAAAAGGCTGCGAGCGAGGCTGAGACGGAGAGATCTTGATTGCCCCTTTCGCCTCTCGATTTTGTGCGGTGGGGTTTATCACTGGATTTTAACTACAACCAATGGAATCATGCCACGTATAATTTTAATTGTCTCCATTATTACTATTATTATTATTTTTTTTTATTGATACGACTGATTACAGATTAATTAACAGTTTACATGATACTCAAATGACGAATCGGGGTGCTGCAGTATTACTGCAACTCGTCCGGTAGGAAGCTCACAACGGCTCACGTACTAAATAAAAATAAAAATAAAAATAAAAATGAAAATATTTTTTATTTTTTATTTTTCTATAATTACGAACATTGGATACTTGGATCGCGATCCAATGATCGCAATTGTACAAGGCGCTGTAGTACATCTCATCACATGGGATAGGGTAATAATATGGAATGATTTTGTACTCGTTTCGTGCTTTGGAATAGTGTTTATTTTTTCATTTCATGAGCTACATATTGGGTGATGAATGATGATCAGAGATGATTAAAATTTCATTTCATGACCCTGGGTTCATCATTCTGTGTGACAGCAGCAGGATTCTCGCAGTTGAGTGTACGCGGCCTCGAGGTTTATTATGAAGAAAGATTAAAAAAAAAAAAAAAAGGACCAAGTAAATGAGAATAGAGAAAAAAATGGATGAAGTTTGAAGGGTGATTTAGCTTCTGTACATTTAGTCATTCAGACCAACAGCATTAGTACGTAGTCAGCTACATTTTGTTGCAGTACAAAAGACGTTACAATTAAAATGAACATACATCATTAACCCATGAATTGGCCCCAATAACTTGGCCAGGATTAATTGCTTTTCCCAATATTAGAAAACAAGACTGCCGACCAATATAGAAGTTAACGTAACGGTAAGGTTGTCCTCAAGAGCAGTGCTTATGGGTAGTGATTCGACCAATGTTGAAGCTAGGGACACAACCAAGAAACCGAAAACAAATTCCCAACTACATTGGATATATCCGAATGTAGAGAAATAGTACATGAACCTGCAACAAGATTGCTTATCACCAACAAAGCGCTAGATTGTGCAGAGGCTTAGTCCATTACAGGAAAAGGAACCGAAAACTTACCCAACAGATGCTAAAAAACCAGTTACTGCCATAGCGATGCTACCGGCTATGGATTTGCCTTGGTTGTACGGAAGTTTCTGTTTGCCGAATCGCCTTCCCACAACATCAGCAAAACCTGAAGCAGAGCCAGCGAATAGAGCATATGAAAAATTAATTGGATGCAAAAGCATTCATGAAAAGTGTAAAGATAGTTCTTTCAGTTTAGTTTGTATGAGAAGAGATTAGGATATTGAAAGGCTGGGTAAAGAAGGATGATAGAACTGGAATGTACAAGGATTCAGTTTCCTTACCATCTCCAGCACAGAGGTTACATATTGCGGCAATTCCATTTGGTGAAGTCCTCCAATAGATCACACAAGCCAAAGTAATTGCTACTGCATAGTAGAGTGGTCCCTTCAGAAGTTCCCTGATGCATGGAGCAAGCCAAGGACAAATTGAGAAATAATTTCAAGAATTTAGTAACAAATCACGACAAAGATACTAAAAAATAACACAAAATTCATGTCATTTTCAAGTCTTTGCTTAAACCAAGCTTTCCTTGCAAGACGGTGCCTAACTCATAGCAGAAAATAATTCCAACCAAGGCAACACTATCGTTCAAATGATAGCCCGGTTGATAATTAGAGCCATAACAAAATGCTTTTTTCTGATAATGGGAGCAAGTTGATGGTTAGGACTTAGGACATAGGTCTATGTCACACCCAGCTAAGTCTGTTCAAAGTAAAATATCTCTATTAAGACCAAGGGAGGGCTATTAATTGAACTTGCATCTTAAAAAAAAAAACTTGATTGGAATTCTAAACCAAATTCATGGTATTCAAAGTAGAAACCTGCGGTCTCCATATCTGCTCATTGACTTCACGGTGGCTTCATCTTTCCACACTCCAGAACCCACAAGAAGCATCCGTATTATATTGACACCAGGAGTAAGGCTTGCTAAAATTGCTCCCCGAGGACCAGAACTGCAATAATCAATAACAGCTGTTTCATCAGGCAGACAAGCAGTATAATCATGTAAAGCTTCTTTAGTCATGAGATTACCTGAATAGTGGCCAGCAAAGCATGAAAATTAGCCCGATACTAATATGCACAAGCTTCCTATTCAATTTCTAAACCAAAAAAAGGGCAAAGAATAAGAAATCCCTATCAATGAACAAAATAGAAGAGATGTTTGATCCATTGATTTTTTCATTTGTTAAAAAGAAAATTTATGTCCCATTTCAACATAGATTGATTGAAGTTATGACTGAACCATTAATTGAAGAGAAACAAATCTGAAGCATTAACAAATAAATTATGCTAAGAAGCCAATCTTATACTTGCTTCTGAGAATTGTATTGCTACATAGACATTTGATTCATTGTATACAAAGTGCCAAACCAATCTCATAAACATAAATATCTATATAAGAAAAACAGCCAATTTCAGATTAAGCATTATGTGCCCCCCAAAGTATGTGGCTTGGTGGCAAAGGGCTTAGGACTTGATTGTCAGGTCCCGAGTCGAGTCCAGTGGTGCATTTATTGTAAAATCCTGGGTCAGCCGAGGTTTTACCTGCGCGGGTCAAGTGGTTTGGCGCCGGGATTTCCAAAGTTCCCAAAAAAAAAAAAATTAATAAATTATGCATTCTCAACTTCAAAGTGAAATGAGATCATAATGGAAATGCAATCAGTGGCTTTAACAGATCGGTTCAAGCTAACATATTAAGCAAAACCTCTCTCAATTGTAAAATTTTTAGAACATTTCATAGAAAAATCAAAATTTCATATTTTTAGGAATTTTAAATTTTATATGAGCCCCAAAAAATTACATATATTGAAACGCACAAATTTTAAAATTTGATCAACATAGAACTAAGTAAGTAAGTAGTATAATTCTTTTGTACCTATCACAAATGTGATGAAAAAGTAAAAATAAAAGCCAGATAAGCAAGCTCCTAACATAGCAAATGACAAATCAGCTTCCACTTAAACTGAAATTGATATTAATGATACATTTTACCTGATCGAAGAGGTCGCGTTTGGCGGTTTCTTCCCAAATACGGAGACTGGACAGCGCGACGGCGGCGGTAAAAGCGGAAGCGCAGAAGTCGGAGAGCACCGGAGACTGCGGAAGAAGCATGGTGGCGGAAGGTGACCTAAAATTCTGACGAGGATATTGTCGGTGAGTGAAGCGATGGAGTAAAATTGAGGTCTTAAATGGAGAAATTAAACTTAAAGACATTTTAGATATGTTCGACGTCGTGGTGGTGGCACTGGCATCTGTCGTTCCGATTTTAAATTACTCTGTTTTGTATATTTCTGTGGAGACTTTTAACAAATTTTTTAAATATTTGCCCATTTTGGGAATCTTTAAATTATTAATTATATTATTTACTCTCTGTTGCGATTTTAAATTTATTATTTATTATTATTTGCTCTGTTTCATTGCAGATGCAGTGTAGTACTGTCAGTATGTAGGGATGTTATCCGGCCAGGATCCGGATTTTTCGGATCTATATTAATAAAAATACGGATATGGATATAAATTTTAAATATATGTGAGTATTTTGATCTAGATTCAAATGTATCCGGATATGCACATAATATAATAAAAATTATTTATACTTATGATTTTATTGTAATTTTATATTTAAATTTATATTATTTTTGATGTATTTTGAATTGTAAATGTTATTTTAAATATTAAATTATTATTATTTAGTTAGAGATATTATTTTATTTAATTTTAATGAAAATAAAAAAAAATCCGGATTTCTGTGGATGCGGGTCTGGATCCGGATCCGTAATTTGCCATCCTTATTGGGATGTGTTTTCATTTTTCTGGAAATAAATAAATAGAAATAAATAAAATGCAATTTTTTCTTTTATTTTTTCAATATTTTTTTAAATAAAAAACTGATTGAAAATTATTATGATAGCAAAAACAAGAAGAAAGTTAAAATTAAAATTAAAATTCAGCAATATTGATTGAAACCGAATACACATATATACTCCAAGGTTATTTAATTTCTACCGTTACTCAGTTATATTAGTAATTTTGAATGTTAATCATAATTCACAAGTCACCTCATATTTTATATTTTAAGGTGATAGCTCCATCAATCATCCATTCTGTGTTTAATATTTGAATAGTTTATACTCAACAGATAATGACAAGTTAGTTGAGTTATTATCTTTCTCATGCTTGGAGATCCGACGGATTATGATATTTAGTTGACCAAATTACTGAGTTACTCAATTGTTTGTTTGTTTTGCTATTATTAACTTATTATTATTTTATTCGAATGACGTGGTTTGATGGTGTAGGGTTTATAATCTTATCGAAGTCCTGTATTTAAATTCAGGGAGTGTATTTTTTATAAGAGCCTGAGACAGTTGGAGATTTTACATGTTGCGCTTAAGCCCGAAAATGGTGATTTGAAATCTTATTGTTGTTGTTGTTTCTCATTTTTATTTCTTTTTCTTTAGATGGATATATACACATATGAGCAATGATATACATACATAAACTATAAGTTATAATTTATACACCCCTCTCATTGTAGTAATCACTGTAGCTACAATAAGAGAGATGTAAAAATTATAAGTAAGAGTTTATATACATATACATACATACACATGTACTAGTGAAAACGAGTCGAACCGGACCTGGATTATCATGAGTGATATAATTTTTGTTTTGTAGCGAGCTATTTTTTTGTGTGCAATATATTTTTTAAATCAAAGGAAATATTGGACCATCGCTTTATTAATAAATTCAACATGTATTTACAAGTAGGTTAAGAATAATAAAATCACAATTTAACTTATTGATTGAACTCTTAACATCCTAAAAATAAAATGAAATGTAAAAAAATTATCCATTTTTAATCAAGATTTAATTATTACGGAACAAATTATTTTACGTGACAAAATAGTTGTTTTTCAACTATCAATAAGCATAAAGTGAACTAAATTATTAAGAGTACATTTAAAATTATTTAAAGAATATTTTAACTATATTTGGAAGGAACTTAGATGATTGAAACTTGAAATGTAAATAAAATATTTATTGGATATGAAATAAACAATAAATATTTTATTCATCAGCAAATTGAAAGAGGCAAATAATGATAAAAGTATATCTTGAGGTTTTTTCATATGATCCGTCCATAATTTAAAACCTTCTTTAGTTTCTTGAGGTAAGATAGAGATTTGATGACCAAAATAATACCACCATTTGAGAAACCAGTGAGGAAATTTGGGATTGTATTGACCGAAATGAAAGAACCATGAATGATCAAAGGCCCTAACACAAAGGAAGTTGTACAAGGCATTTTGATAATCAAAGTAATTGAAGGTTTGAGACTGGAAGGGTTGAGAAAAAGTTCTTTCTGTGAAGAGATTGAGGTTCCACTCAGTCAATGATAGTACTTTGGAAATCTTACATTTTGAATGTTAGATAATGAAAGGAAGTCTTGAATTCACTCTATATGAATTTACAATGGTAAAGGCCTATATATATAGGCTACATATAAAACCAAAATAGAAAAGGAATCCTATAGCTATGAACAATAATAATGAATATAGGAAATCTTCATCTAATAGGGAAATATAATAAAACCATAAATCCTAATGGTAATAAGAATTCTATTTTAGATATTGATTCCATATTCCTTAACATTGAATAAGCTATTTGTGAATGATTTTTGGAGTCTTGATTGTGAGTAGTATCAATTGAGTCGGTATCAACCAAAATGAATTCATAAAATTTTCGGGTTTTTTTTAGATGTTCTAGAAGAAAAAGGAAGTGTTTAGGTAAAACGTTATTGACAATTTTTGGGATTAATGATGCGTTTTGTTTTGGTTCAATTATAGTTATAGGGATTGAAACTTCTTTAGGAACATATTGATTTTTTGAGGGAGAATGAGTTTGATGAGAGGAAGAAGGTAAAGTTTTTTTACTTTTGTTTGGGGTATTGGCAGATGCTTCAGAAAATGTAGGATTTTTGAAAGATCTGGATTTTGATTTAGGAGTAATGAATCCTTCAGAGTCTTGAGATAATAATTGAAATTGATTTCCTTGTAATCGAGGAAAAATTTCTTGAGACATATTTCTTGAGGGACTAGGAACCACGGCATATGATTCCTTTGTCTGTCTTGCTTTCATGGGAGTGCCCATGAAGGTGATTGAGCATTTTTCCCTGTAAAAAATCTCTTGTTAAAAAATCAGGTAAAGAATTTGAATTACCTTTTATAAATTCAATTTCAAAATCAAAACATGAAAGTATGGCTTGCCATCTTGCAAAAATTTATTTTGATACTAAATTTTTAACATCTTTTAAAAGAATTTATGTAGCAGATAAACAATCAATACGGAGGAGAAATCTTTTACTGATTAAATTACTTTGAAATTTTGAAATACATAAGACAATAGATAAAATTTCCTTTTTGACAGTTGAGTAATTTTTTTGAGGACCTAGCCAAACTCCGGAATGAAATCTGACTAACGATGTTTGATTATTTATTGATTATTTAAGAATTCCACCATGACCTATATCAGATGCATCTGTTTCAACAACGAGAAAAGCTTGAGGATGAGGAATGGGCAAACAAGGAAGTTCTTTGATATGTCTTTTGATTTTCTTGACTATCTCGGTATGAACTGAGGACCAAAGGTTCGGTTTTTTCTAAGCCTTTGGTATAATGGTTCACATACATGACGGATATTTTGGTAAAAATCTCCTAAATAATTTAGACATCCTAAAAACCGTTGTAATTGGGTTTTGTCTTTAATTTCATCAGGGAATTTTTTAGATAAAGCTATTGCCCAGTCGATAGGTTTGATTGTATTTTGAAAAATTTCATGGCCAAGGAATTTGATTTTGGTCTGTAATAATTTCATCTTTGGCGCAAACACAACCAAACCGTTTTGCTTAATGATGTTGAATTTTTTTTTTTAAATGAACAAAATGAGAATGTAGATTTGGAGAAAAAATAAGGACATCATCAATGTAAACAATGGAGAATTGTGAAACAGGTTAATGTCATTCATAATATTTTGAAATTCACTTGGAGCATTCTTTAAACCAAACGACATTACATTTCGTTCATAATGTCCAAACGGGACGTTAAAAACAGTTTTATATCTATCAGACTCATTAATTTGAACTTGCCAAAATCCAGATTTCATATCAAATTTTGAGTAAATAGATGCTTTATATAATCGATTGAGTAAATCTTTCTTATTAGGTATAGGGTACCTAATCCATTGTAATACTTTATTCAAGGGTTTGTAATTGATGACTAATCGAGGAGCACCTCGTTATATTTCAGCTTGATTTTGAACATAAAAGGCTGAACAAGATCAAGGAGATTTTGAAGGTCTAATTAATTTTTTTTATTAAGAAGTAGATCGATTTCATACGATAAAAATACCATTATTTTTATAAATAGGTGGATAATATACACACACTAATGAATAAAGGAAAATGATACACTCACTAACAATCTCACAAACAATTTTACAAATCCTCTTACTGTAGCTACAATGATAGGATTTGTAAAATTGTTTGTGAGATTGTTAGTGAGTGTATCACCACTGATGAATAAATTATCTATTAAATCATTATTATTCAAGTCATGTAATAGAATAAATATAACGAGTGAGTTGACAAGTCATCACCACAAAGGCCTACTATCCAACGGTTATCGGTAACCAGACATCAACGTTTGACTAATCTGTATTTATATTCATTCATTTGCAGTAAGATCAACTTTCTAATTTTCTTTATCTAACCGTATTAATAATCAAAATGAATCATATGGTAACCTTATACTCAATTTGAAATTAAAATTATATGGTAACCTTACTCAATTTAAAGATGATTACTCTGATAATCACATTTGGCAATTATACAAACATATATCTTCAAAACCTGTGAAGAGCATAAATACGTTTAGTAGGTGCATGTCACAACTCACACACAATATTCTTATTAATTTACCTAATTTTCATCGCCAAAACTCAAATTACATTTCATAATTTTTTCATACTTGCAAATGACTTTTTTTTTTTTTTTTTTTTGAAATCGTTAGAAATCTCACCGTCAAATCACGGGCTTAAACGGAGCAGGTAAAATCCTCGAATATCACAGACTCTTACAAGAAACGCACTCATAAGATACTTGCTAATGACGCTTAGCATATATTTACTAAATTACCTAATTCATTAGTTTTAATGATGTAAATGCATGATACAGTCCAAATCGGATCCTCTAAATCACCTTTAATTTGTTTCTTAATTATAAGATGAAAACCATTAGGATAAGCACAATTAGTACTTAGTACAGTAAAGATACTCAAATTATAGTTCGATAAAAAGACTAAAACCCCCCAAATAGGGGCACTTCAATATGGACCCATTCAAATTTTCATCATATAATATTTGGATAGTTTGGGTATTATATATAAAGGCTTCTCCATATATGGAATTACATATAAGAATCTCAAATTTGCATGGGTGGCAAAACCGGAGCCGGTTAATATAATGCATGACTTTGTAGTAAAAATACCATTTATAAAAATTAGGAAGAGAGAAAATATAATTTAATTTCTTGCTCTCTTCATTCTCCACAATTTGTTTCTTTCTTCTTCTTTGTTCTTGTGTAAGTATGCTCTGAAAGTTCAAAGTAATTTCTTCGAGATTATATTTTGCGAAGCTTAATATGAGTGCTTTAATTTGTCTTGTAGGGTTAAAAATGGACCGTGGTCAGAAGAAATTTGGCCATGGTCATGGCTTGCCTCCTATTCCTTTGCCACCTTCATTCAATGGGAAGAATAATATTAGTGATGCTGAGGCTGATACTGAGAGCCAGGCTTCTCAGGATCTTGACCAAGAATCCAAGAAGCTGAGACGGTGGATTTTAATTTTAATTTTAATTTATGCTTCCTTTTTATATATACATTTATTTTATGTCATTTTCGATTAAATTCTCTTCTCATTCGAGTTTTTACCTGAGCAAATATAATAGTATAATTAATTAATCAAACTGTCATAGCATTAGAGTTTTTAAATAAATTTAAGATCATGAGAAATCTTAGTTCATCCAATTTTTTTTTACAAAATTTTCAAAATAGCATGTATGTGTATATTAGTGGTGTATATATATATAATATATATATATATATATATATATATATATATATCCTCTTTTAAGAATATTATTTTGGATAAGATTCTATCCTGAGATGTGATTAATGCTTAATAAAAATAATAATTATAAAAGAACATGTCTTATAACTATACATAAATATTAAGATTCTCTTCTGACATGTGATTAATATTTGATAAGAACAATAATAATAAAAGAACGTACACATACCATACATACATATTAAATACATAACAACACATGCATGTAATAAAAAATTTTGTGGTTAAAATAAATTCAGGTTATGAGAGAATCTTAATTAATTCCCATATAATTTTTATATGATATTTTTAAATTTGGGTGCATTTTTAAGTTAATTTTTGAAAGATTATTGAGAAATAATAGGCAAACTAAATTAGGATAAAGGGACGACAATTGTTTGTTGTTGGTAATATATGTCATTAAACAGTAATATAATCATGCAAATCAAACGGATCAAACTTCCAATAATAGATCTAGATGCAAAACCCTAAAACCAGAAAAACTTGAAGACTAAACCTGGAAATTGAGATTATAGAAACAATCCAAGTCGAGATGATCTCTGTCCTTAAGAACTTATTGGCTCCGTCACGGGTGCTTTACGGATTCGTTTTGCCAACGTTCTCCCAGGATTACTCGGAATCTTCTTGTTCAAGGAGCACTCCTTAACAAGTGTGTGAACTAGGAATAATGGTGGATTCTCTCTCAAAAAACAAAGGAAAACAATGTCTCTTGCTTAACAAAATTCGGATATCTTTCTGTATCTATGTTTTGGAAATCAAGCCTACTTATATAGGCATGGAAGGGTGCCAATAGGGCACCCTTTGGGATGGGGTGCAACCCCCCAAAGGGTTGTACCCCTTACAAGCACCCAATCCAATCCAAAAGACAGAAATACCCTTAATGAAGAATTTCCTACAATCCCCCACAATTCTTCAAATATCCACGGAGACATTTGAGAGAGTTACCATGAACTAAAGCTGCATCGAAATAGGTAGCTTTCGCCTTGAACCTTTCCTAGTGAGTGACAATCGGATTTACTTGGCAAACCAGTGACCCATAGTCTTGAACTGTTCTGCCGTTGGTGTAAACCAAGACAATTGCCAACACACAGCTTTAATTCGACCATTTTCCCGTTCTACGGTTGTGTTCATTTTGGCCCTGAACAACGGTCCTGGATTCATCAAGCACTTTAGGGTAACCCGCCTTTAAAGGTTCCCATGGAAGCGGCCTCACTTCTTACTTGAAATAGGTGATCTGCTATGAAGAGGTAATCTGTCTTTACCCCCATTAGGACTCATCTCCTAATATAGTGATCATTAAAAGCCTTAGCTTATCCTAACCAATGACAGACAGCACTCAGCGTCATAATCGGAATGGGAAAGAGTACGGAACTCTTCAGTGCTTGTTTTGAATTGCACAAAGTTTCTGTTGTCCCTTTTGAACCTAGATCTTGGGATCTCCAGTCAACTAGGTTGGGTTTCCACAGTGACAATTCTTAGATTATAGGCTTCAAGCCCATTCCCCTCGATGACTTCTCAACTTGCTCTCGAGGTAAACCTTTAGTTAGTGGATCCGCTAGGTTTTCCTTCGACCTGACATAATCGATCGTTATTATGCCACTTGAGAGCAGTTGACGTATGGTATTATGTCTCCGACGTATGTGTCGAGACTTACCATTATACATTGTATTTTGGGCTCTCCCAATAGCCGATTGGCTATCACAATGTATGCTTATCGCTGGCACCGGTTTGGGCCAACTAGGAATATCCTCCAGGAAGTTTCTAAGCCATTCTGCTTCTTCCGCTGTTTTGTCTAACGCTATGAACTCTGATTCCATAGTAGACCGGGCAATACATGTTTGCCTCGAGGATTTCCATGACACGGCCGCATTACCAAGTGTGAAAACAAATCCACTCGTGGATTTGGAATCCACCGTATCAGATATCCAGTTAGCATCGCTGTAACCCTCTAGTACAGCAGGATATCTCTCGTAATGTAGCCCATATTTTGAAGTTTCTCTCAGATACCTCAAAACTCTTACTATGGCTTTCCAGTGGTTGTGTCCTGGATTACTCGTATATCTGCTAAGCCGATTCACAGCTTGAGCGATATCAGGTCGTGTGCAATTCGTGAGATACATCAGACTTCCGATGATTCTCGAATACTCTAGTTGATATGCTTGAACCAGTATTCTTTGATAAATGAAGAGTTAGGTCTACAGGGGTTCTAGCCACGTTTAGATCCCCTTTGATATATTTATCAGTATCTTCTCAATATAATGAGTCTGTGATAATATATATCCGTCTGATGTCCTAGAAATTTTATTCCTAGGATCACATCAGCTATCCCCATATCTTTCATATCAAATCTGCTGGATAACACGTTTTTGGTAAACTTAATCATTTCATGATTACTACCAATTATCAGCATATCGTCTACATAGAGACACACAATGACATATCCTTTTTGAGTTGATTTGGTGTACACACACTTATCACACTCATTGGTTTTAAACCCATTTGACAACATTTCTTTGTCAAATTTCTCATGCCATTGTTTCGGTGCTTGTTTTAATCCGTACAAGGATTTTACAAGTTTGCACACCTTCTGTTTTTGTCCAGGAACACTAAACCCTTCTGGTTGTTCCATGTAAATTTCTTCATCCAATTCACCATTCAAGAATGCTGTCTTTACATCCATTTGATGTATTTCAAGACCAAATATAGCTGCTATGGCTATGAGCATTCTTATCGATGTGATGCGAGTCACCGGTGAATAGGTGTCAAAGTAATCAAGGCCTTCCTTTTGTCTATAACCTTTTATGACAAGTCTTGCCTTATACTTATCTATTGATCCATCCGTTTTCATCTTCCTTTTGAATATCCATTTGTAGCCCAGCGGCTTACAACCTGGCGGAAGATCAACCAACTCCCAAGTATGGTTCTGTAGGATTGAATCAATCTCACTGTTAATAGCCTCTTTCCAAAGAGGTGCCTCCGGAGAAGTCACAGCTTCTTTATAACTTTGAGGCTCATTTTCTAACAAGTATGTTAGAAAATCGGGACCAAACGACTTAGACGTTCTAGCTCTTTTGCTACGTCTAGGCTCGATTGTCTCAGCATTTACACGTTGATCTGATTCTTGGTCAACTTGATCACTGTCATTGACAGTATCAACTGTTCTTTTGAGAGACCCAGTTATTTGTGTCTTTCCTTACAAGGAAATGTCTCTTCAAAAAATATCGCATTCCTTGACTCAATTATCATATTAGGATTGATGTCAGGAATCTCCGACTTGTGCACCAAGAATCGATACGCACTACTGTTGTGAGCATATCCAATGAATATACAGTCAACAGTTTTGGGTCCTATTCTAACCATCTTAGGTTTAGGAACCATTACTTTGGCAAGACACCCCCACACTTTGAGGTATTTGTAGGAAGGTACGAAACCTTTCCACAATTCATATGGTGTCTTGTCTAGTCTTCTGTGAGGAAGCTTGTTCAGAACGTAGTTTGCGGAAAGCAAGGCTTCCCCCCACAAGTTCTGGGGTAAACCCGAACTTGTCAACATGGCGTTCATCATTTCCTTCAACGTTCGGTTTTTGCGTTCCGCAATTCCGTTCTGTTGAGGAGAATAAGGGGCAGTGGTTTCGTGAATAATTCCGTGCACAGAACAATATTCACCGAACGGTGAAACGTATTCACCACCTCTATCACTCCTGATTCTTTTGATTTTCTTGCCAAGTTGATTTTCAACTTCGCTCTTATAGTGTACAAAGCTTTCAATAGCTTCTGCTTTGCTTCTCAACAAGTACACATAACAGAATCTTGTGCTGTCATCGATAAAAGTGACAAAGTACTTTTTACCGCCTCTTGTTTGCACAATATTCATGTCACATACATCAGTATGTACAAGTTCTAGCGGTTCAGAACTGCGTTCGATAGAATGAAATGATGTTCTATGTATTTTTGCTTCAACACATGCTTCACACTTATGTTGGCTATCAATTGCAAATTTAGGTATGAGGTCCATGTTAATTAATTTACGCATGGTATCATAATTAACATGTCCTAACCTCCCATGCCATACATTTTGTGACACAATAATATAAGCAGACGAACTAGCTTTATTAATAGCACGATTAACAGTCATTACATTTAGCTTGAAAAGGCCCTCAGTTAGGTATCCTTTTCCTACATACATATCATTCTTAGTCATTACAAACTTGTCAGAAACAAATACAAGCTTAAACCCAGCCTTACTAAGAAGAGATCCTGAGACTAAGTTCTTCCGAATATCTGGAACGTGCAGTACATTCTTCAATGTTAGCTCCTTTCCGGATGTCATCTTCAGAACAACTGTGCCTTGTCCAACCACCTGAGAGGTAGACGAGTTTCCCATTGTCAGATGATCGCCGCCATCGACCTTCTGGTACATGGAAAACATCTTACTTTCTGCACAGATATGGCGAGTAGCCCCAGTGTCTACCCACCATTCTCTCGGATTCCCAACTATGTTGGCTTCGGTTACCACTGCTGATAGTTCCATCTCTGAGATATCATCAGTCAGCTGCTCGCCTTCAGTAACATGGGCCTCATATTTCTTTTTCTTGCCCTTGTCCTGAGACTTCTTGTTCCTGCAGTCCTTTGACATATGACCGCTCTTTCCACAGTTGTAGCATTTTCCCTTGAACTTCTTGTTCCCAGAGTCAGCTCCACTGTTCTTTCTCTTTTTGCTACCCTTGCACCTTCAATGATGTGGGCCTTAGACTCCAGAGTCTTGTAGCTGGCCTTCTCGGACATCCTGTTGTCCTCCTCGATTCTCAATCGAACACTGAGGTCTTCAAGGCTCATCTGCTTCTTTTTGTGTTTCAGATAGCTCCTGAAGTCCTTCCATGATGGAGGCAACTTTTCAATTATGGCGGCAACTTGAAACATCTCACAGAGTTTCATCCCCTCATCCAGTATTTCATGAATGATCAATTGCAGTTCACCCAACTGAGACATCACCGTCCTTGAATCTACCATCTTGTAGTCCAAGAACCTACCCACGACAAATTTCTTTTGTCCGGCATCTTCAGTTTTATACTTCTTCTCGAGAGATTCCCAGAGAATCTTCGCAGAAGTCATGCCTTGGTACACATTGTACAGGGTATTGTCAAGACCACCCAAAAGGTAGTTCTTGCATAAGAAGTCTCCAGACATCCAAGTCTGTTCTCGCTCTTCCTTGGCCTTCTCAGATTCACCCTCCACAGGACCCGGAGGATCTTTGAGGAATTTTGCCAACTGGAGAGTTGTCAGGTAGAACAGCATCTTACTCTGCCATTGTTTGAAATTTGCCCCACCAAATTTCTCCGGTTTTTCTCCATGAGAGACCGGTACCGTGATATTTCCGCTAGCCATATGTAACTGGAAAATCAACAGGGTCAATTAGTCTACGAAAGACAAATTGCACAACGATCAACGAATGATCTTGTTCAAAGTGATAAACGATAAATGTAGATATATTTATTTCAATCAAGATTGGATGGAATTACTTGTGTAATATTACACTTTAAATTCTCAACCAATTATGCAACAATCAAACAATTTCAACTTTATCACAATGTGTATGCTTGTGATAATTGAACAACCTAATAATAACTTAAATCTATACTTCCAAGATTAATGTGTTAACAGTATATGACTTACCAAGTTAATATTATTTAAGTTTGCAGTTTATAAATTACAGGACTATCTCGTCGTTAGTGTCGCGTTCGTATCTACGTTCGAACGAGACTGTCCAGTGTGTGTGCGTTCGTGTTGCGTTTGATAACGCGTTCGAACGAAGTGTTTCCAGAGAGTTCACGTTCGAGTAGCGTTTGATAACGCGTTCGAACGGATGATTCCAGAGAGTTCACGTTCGTATAGCGTTCGTGAACGCGTTCGAACGGAATGATTCCAGAGAGTTTGCGTTCGAGTTGCGTTTAGTACGCGTTCGAACGTTCTAAGGCAGAAGGCTTGCGTTCGAGTTGCGTTTGAAGACGCGTTCGAACGTTCTAACGAAAGTTCAAATATTTAGCCTTCGCGTGCGTCGGGCGTTCGAACGCCCTACGGGTTTTTCATGCACAGTTCGTATTTTCCAGAAAATATTCAAACCCTAACATGCGAATTACTATCTAATAACATTAAGCAATAAGTTCTTAAGATTGTTGGTAAATATATGTCATTAAACAGTAATATAATCATGCAAATCAAACGGATCAAACTTCCAATAGTAGATCTAGATGCAAAACCCTAAAACCAGAAAAACTTGAAGACTAAACCTGGAAATTGAGATTATAGAAACAATCCAAGTCGAGATGATCTCTGTCCTTAAGAACTTATTGGCTCCGTCACGGGTGCTTTACGGATTCGTTTTGCCAACGTTCTCCCAGGATTACTCGGAATCTTCTTGTTCAAGGAGCACTCCTTAACAAGTGTGTGAACTAGGAATAATGGTGGATTCTCTCTCAAAAAACAAAGGAAAACAATGTCTCTTGCTTAACAAAATTCGGATATCTTTCTGTATCTGTGTTTTGGAAATCAAGCCTACTTATATAGGCATGGAAGGGTGCCAATAGGGCACCCTTTGGGATGGAGTGCAACCCCCCAAAGGGTTGTACCCCTTACAAGCACCCAATCCAATCCAAAAGACAGAAATACCCTTAATGAAGAATTTCCTACATTTTTTTTTCCTTTTATATATTTAAAGAATAAAATTTAATTATTTCAATGTTTTTAAAAACATATATAATCACAAAAAGACAAAAAATAAATAAATTATCCTCTATTTTATCCTGGTTTATTCACATATCATTTCTCAAGATTACTTATGTGTTTCATTGGTTTTGTTGTTTGGCAGAGTTCTTGCAAGCAGGCAATATTCTCAGAAATATAGACTTAAGCAGCTGCATTACATTATGCAACTCGAAACAGAAGTGAAAGCTCTCCAAGTAAATTAATATAATATTAAAATTAACACATAAACACGTTTATTTATTTTTTTTAATCAATCTTATACTTGCATTTAAAATTAAATATATGTGTTCATACATACAGGCCGAAGTAGCAATATCGTCACCTCGGATTAAATACATGGATTGTCAGAACTCATTGTTGCGTGCAGAAAATAATTCATTGAAGCAAAAACTTTCTGCTTTTTCCGGTGAACTTATTTTTAAAGAAGGTTATCTCTTTCTCTTTTATCTCTAACTATTTTTTTTTTTTAATATGAGCATAATTCAAATCTCAATAAGGACAAATATGTAACCAAGACCACATCATTTTAAATGTGTTTTTGTTATATTTGTCCTCTTTTTATTCTCCTCTTTTTTTTTTTTTTTTTTTTTTTTTACTTTATTACCTACTAATGAAACCAATGAGTACCCATAAATTATATTTTCTTTCTCTCATAAATAAATAAATTAATCAAAAACAAATTAGTAAAGTTGCACTTCTCAATTAACCTACTAATGAAACCAATTAGTACCCATAAAATGTATATTTTAAATAAATTTGTTGATGGTGATTTTCAACCCCGAAGAACTCTGAAGCCTGAAGAGTGGTAGAATGAGTTTTTTGGCACTTAACGGATGAAAGTCCAAGATCTTCGTGAGGATGGGAAGTCAGACATAGGACCATAGCCCGAGGCACAGATGAAGACCGACCAATTAAGAATGATCAGATTCGGTAATATTCATGCATATCAAGACTGACCGAGGTCGTCAGAAGATATGTTTTGTGCTTATAACAATGAGAGTGAGATTTCGAGTAAGCCAACTGAAGCACGATCACATACACCTGATGAAACTTTATCAGAAACAAAGAAACATAAGGAGGTGATCATTAGAAGATACAAGCTAAAAGAAAATCATAACAGTTCAGACTGTCATAAAGGTAAGCTATTTCTCAATGTTTCTACATGCCCATAACTAAAGCGGCCAATGAGTTTAATGTTGGCTTGACCCTTTTTGAAGAGAATGTGAGGGAAGTGAAGGCTTTTTTGCCGACCCGACCTGTTAGAAGATGCAAGGAAGGACGTTACTTGTTTCGGTGGATCGACCCGGGTATACAGGCCGAGGTTGCAGCATTATGTTCTTAGATGGACGACGTAAGCCCTAAACGGGAGTTTGAGCCTCTCAATGACTGATAAGATAGGAGTAGGCCGGTGGCTGATGGGATGGAAGAGAGCCTCAGACTTATCCACTGACACATGAAACAACGTGAGTGGTTGGAATACAGGTTGACACATGGGCATAGTGTGTAGCAGTTACCAAAAAATGGTGAATTAATGAGGTTCAGATGGCAGAGAGTGGTTGTGTCAGACCCGAGCTCCTAATAAAAATTCTATTTCCTTTGCATCCATGGACGTAGGTTTGATCCATTTCGTCGAACCACGTTAAACCCTTTATCTTTTATGTGTTTTATGATTTGCTTGCCAGATTTGATTTGGTTCCCAACTCATCAAACAAATTCACTGCTTGAAGGAAGTTTTTTCGAGGAATGATTTTTCCCGAATCACCCTTAGAATGAAAAATAGCTGTCAACAAAATTAAAAACAAATTAGTAAAGTTGCACTTCTCAATTAGTATCCCGAGAAGTGAGATCATAAATATTCATGCATATATTGCATGGTGAAATAGAGTAATAAGTATACCTTTAATTAGTAATAATAAAATTCTACCATCCAATAGGTGAATGGGACCTCAATTGTTGGGATAATAGTTGAGAAGTGTAGTGACTAAACTTCCTCTCAAATTAAAATTAAATGAACCAAATGTAGTGATGAAATAATGTTTTGCATGCAGCTCAATATGAGGAACTGAAGAGGGAGAGGCAGATATTGAAGCAAATATACATGGTGTATCAAGAACAAACAGAGTTGGTAAATTCTCCGATTAATCAAGGATTCACTAAAATGTGATGAAATAATTAATTTCTAGCTAGCAACTGATGCTATGCCTCCAAAAATATTTCCCTTGTTATATCTTTTTTAATTTGTGTGTTTGTGTTGAATCTGGTTCTTTAAAGGTGTTTGCAGCACTAGACTTTTATGTCCTAGTTGCTCTCTTTGTTTTGCCATTGTAACCTGTCCAAGGGAGAAAAATAAAGTAATGTTGTTTTCTCTTGTAATTTGATTATTAATTGAGTTTATTTATTGAAATTAGAATATGCATTTTCCCCCCTCAAATCTAAATGTATTTGTATTCACATGAAATCTGAATAGACATGAATGTTTCATTTTTGTGGCATTTATTTTTTCTTCTTGATAGCCAAATGTAATTAAGTATTGATTTATTGTCAACCAGTATTAACTAACTTGATTAAGACACCCTTACTTCATATAACATATTTTGTTTTCGATTTCTTATGATGATGTGAGTGAATAAATAATGTATGTAATTATTGTCTGATTATGTTAGCCTACATGTATCGTTCTCACATATTTCAGGCATTGTTCTTACAATTTTCAGGCATGGTGATGTTAGCCTGTGGACCTTGTTCTCATCCATTTGGAGCTTAATCAATAGTGACCCACTGTGTGAAAGCTAGTCTCTATAAAAATGATAGAATCGTTCATATTCTTTTCTTCATTGTATTAAAATAAGAGAAAAGTACAACAAAAAATATTATGGTTTTGCTCATTTGGGAAATCAGAATTGTGTTTTTTTTAATGATAAAAGATTACCATATAATTTCATTCGATAGCAAAGGTGATAACACTGTTAGTGATTGCTGACATGACATGATGTATGCTGGCGTGTCATGCTCATGAATGCTGACGTGACATGATCACGAATGCGGTCGTGACATGATGGGGAAATATGAAATGAATAAAATGTCAATACCACATCATCACACACTCAGGACGTTATCAATTTTACCGGTTTTTGCTAACGGACGAATTCACAAGATAATTATTTGTTATGAAAGCACCAAATATTTTTTTTATACTTTTCCCTTAAAATAATATACATATATAATAGATACTTAAAGTCTTAAACGTCTTTCCTTAAACTTATATATATATATATATATATATATATATATATATATATATATGGGTTTATTTTTCTCAACTGAAAAACAACATTGTTAACATTTTTTGCCCTTACAAATAAACGTTCAATAAAGACCTCATTCATTTGAAAAACAATCATAAAGATTCCCTTTTATAATTTTGCCATTTAATTATTTTCAAAAATATCATGGCGCTTTTACATTTTCACATTATATTTATAAATGAATTGATGGAATTATTATTTATAAATTTATTTCGTTTATAAAGTAAATATTCTGTGTACATATTTTAAGATAAAAACTATCAAAATGGGTCTTTGTGGCCAATTTTTAAAAGCAGTGGATATTTATGACCATTTGAACGAAAGTAGTGGGTCTATTTGTTATTTTTCTTTTAAATTATAACAAAAATGTCAGTAAGAGATTAAATAAAATAATTATATATAAATGAATATTTTAGAGAAAATAATTTATTGAGCCCAATTCAAACTTTTTAGATTAAGCAAATGCTATAAAAAATTGACTTTCTATATTAAATAAAAAATATCTAATAATCACCATCTATACTTCACCAATAGTTATATCATTTATCATAGTTATGAATTAATATTTAAAATATATCAATTAAATGCTCTTTTTTTAATGTGTGAATATCTTTTTAAATATTCAACGGAAATGTTACTTTTATTATTATTATTATTATTTTTTTCCATAATGTATGAATGTATTTTTCAATTATAGATAGAAATTTGAGGATATTTTTTAAAAAGTATTATATCTAACGGAAAATAATTTTTTTCCCTATCCATATAAGTCAGGTTCAAATATGTGTATCTTAGACAATTACTTGTTAGCCTCTCCATAATATGTTATGCATTAAACAATGAACATATATCCATATCTAGTCCTTAAGGGACGTGACTTGCTGATGTAGGGTTCAAGATTTAACCTTAAGGTCTTCGAGTTCATAATTAATAACAACAATATTCCTGTGTATTGTATCACTACTTCTGTATTTAAGTAGAAACAAAAATGATAACTTGAAAATATTATTGAATTAATGATGTATATGATACTAATTATTTGATCGTCGTCGCATACTAAATTAGAACGCTCATCTATCAACTGAATAATATTTTACTTAATCATAGAAGTAGATATAATATTAATCGACAGAATATCTCAATAAATATGACTGATGATTATATTAAAGTAATTACCGGCAAAATACTTTAATAAATGTGATCAATGAATAAGATTATTGTTTTATTAAAGTGTAGATTGATCTAGAAATTATATCACAAAACACCAGTATACTAAATAAATTTAAAAAAAAAACGTATATAACAATAGTACATATCTTTTAAGGTTTTCTATTAGATTGAGATATTTGTAGATCAATTTTGAAGGTGGTTTTTTCTCTCTCTCATTTCGATAATTATATCAATATAAATTGAATTTTCTTTCCACTCATGTGATCCTGGATTATATATATTTTGTATAATTACTTGTGCTAATGTCCTCATTTGTTTTAATTTATTATTTTTTTAGGAAATATTGGAAATCCCGCCACAAAATAACCCGACTCGAGTTTAAGCGTAATAAGTAAAATCCATGACTGTCACAAACTCTTATAAGAAATATGATTTGAACATATTATCAAAAACGTTGATTAAAATAATAATTTTAAACTAAGGGTTAACTTGAGAATGGTACTTAACTAACACTTTTAAACATATTATATATCAAAGGATTTCAAAAAACAATTAACACTGATAAAATACTTTCAATATGATTTGAATAACTCCCAAACAAGCACTAACTCTAACACTTAGCCTCAAGTCACACTTCAAGATTATCATCAATAAACGCAATATTAAAGTAAAAACAAATCATCAATTTCGGGCTTAAGCGGAGCAGGTAAAACCCTCGGCTATCCCAGACTCTTATAAGAAACGCACTCCCTGGATTCAAACCAAAAACCTCAAAATGAGATTCTGAACCCTACACTATCAAACCACTTTCACTGGGGGACAATTTTCATCGTTCTATCCTATGCTAAATCATAACACATACATTATTTGAGAAATATATCATTTAATTATAGAAATCAATACCAATCAAATAAAATATTTTAATAAATATGATAGATGATCGCTAAAGTAAATACCATGTAACTGATAAAATACTTTAATAAATGTGATCTATGAATAAGATTATTGTTCTAAAGTAAAAGTTAATCAAGAAACTAAATTGCAAAAAGTACATATTTATGATATGTACCTCATTTGAGATTTTCTTTTTACATATAAATTTGTATATCTTTTAGAAATTCAAGGATCTTTTATTGCATGTAATATAATAGTGAATACGGTTTTAGAAGTTTAACTAAATATCTTCTTTCACCTATGTGAGGCAATTTAAACCCAGAATCTCTTGTATCTATGACACATGAAAGAAATTTTAGAAGTTGAACCACACAACACCCTCATAAAATTAATTAGTATGTGAAATGGTCACATAAACTAAAGTTAATGTATAATTAATCCAAAATGTCAGCTAGTACACGTGGCATTACTTAGCTTAAACATTGCCTGTACTATAATCATTAGGGTTCCATACTTGGCAGTGAATTCAGTTTCACAAGTCTAGTGTCTTTCTCGTGCATTCAAATTTACTTGCATAAGCAACAGCTATCAATTTTCCCTTATAATTGAGTCTCTTAATTTGTATTAATTAGCTTGTTAAAGATAAGAACGAACTATAGAAAATAAGAAAACCAAGCTCATGAAGCATCGATTTCTCATGAATTTACCAAAATACTCTAGTTAAAACCCATTATAAATCATTTTCTTGTCATTATATTAGGGTAGTTTTGTATTTTGGTCAAGGTTACCGATTTTTAACCAAGGTCGTAATAGGAAAAATTCCCTGTATAATTCTGTATATATTGAGGGCCAGAGGTGCAACTTAAACTCTCTCATTCACAATATTATATTATTAATAGCATTTAGGGTTACTACTTGAGTATAAATTACTTCCATTTTCTTATTGATAAAATGTTTTTTTTTTAAATTAACGTTTTGCTAATTATTAATATTTATCTTATCATGCAGGTGATTAAATAGTTTTTCAAAAATGGAGGGCATGAAAAATTCAAATGAAAATAACGAAAAAAAGCCATTCTCTTTGATGGATTCATCTTCCCTTCCTTTAGCCCCTAGTTCATTTCAAGTTTGGAAGAAACCCTACTTCATGAACCATGGTGACATTGGGGCCAGTATCAGTGGCACTAAGCGCTACTACCCACCTCTACTGTCTGATCAATTACGAATGGTGAATGATGATAATAACAAAACAAGTAGCAATCAGAAACAATCTCCTCCGTCTGATGATTATAAGATGATGATTCCCAGTAGTGGCGACAGTGCTGGTATTGACGCCAGCGGGGCTCGTAAAGTTGAACATGACATGGACCCCAAAAAGCTTAGACGGTGTGACATGAAATTATCTTATTAATTTATCATCAATGTTTAATTTTGAAGAAAAATAGGTCTGATTTTATTTGTCTTGTTTTGCAGGATCATGTCGAATCGGGTGTCTGCTCAAAAATCTAGAATGAAGAAGCTTCAATATGTTATCGATATGGAGAAAAAAGCAAAATCCTTGGAGGTAAAAATAAAATCTTATCCATGTTAATTTCTAAGCATTTAAATATTGTGAATTGATATACCAATGTTTTAATTACAGGCTCAGATTGCCGTGCTCACTCCTCAAGTGTCACATTATCAAAACCAGCAAGAATTTTTGCAGATGGAGCAAAAAAGCTTGAATCAACGTATGACCACTTACAACAACAATATCATACTCATAAATGGTATGTAATCAAATAAATTAAAATCATTTGTGTGTGCGCCTGCGTCTGTGTGTTCATATATATAAAATCGAATACTAATCATTTATTTATTTATTTATTTTATTATTATTATTATTATTTTTTTTTTTGCAGCTGAAATTGAAGAGAACAAGGCTGAAGTGGCTAAACTGAGGCGACTTCATTTGTCTCAACAACAGCAGGAAATGCAACAAAATAGGCTGCCGCCTGTTTGGAAATCTGGGTTAGAGGAACTGTTGTTGTGTCCGACTCCTGGACCAGGACAAATGGTTTATGCAAATCCAAGCCAATTAGGTAATAAAAAATAAATCCAGGTTATTGCAATTCGTCATGATTTTATCTTTTCAAAAGTTAACTTTGAATCTCCTTGTTAATTTTAGGCTTTTGATATTTTGTTTGTCTAATCAGATTCTGTAGAATATTTAATACATTATTTGCTTTCCTTATTACACACCAATAATTGTGGTAAAGAGAATGGTCATATAATATCTCCAATTTTACTTCAAATAGTAATTTAATAAATAATAAAAAGCTTATAATTATCAAGAAATATTATATATTGAAATTAATTTACTTACCAAAAGTGTTTAAAAAATAATACCTTATAAATAGGATTAGGATTAAGATTAAGATTCAGTACTCAACTCCTAATTCTTATAAACAATACAATCTTTTAATATCTTATTAGTAATATTTATTTTTAAAAATAAAATAAAATATTATATTCGAACAAAAATCGAGAGCCCTTAATATAAGGAAATTTCTAATAAATGAATGCACTTACTGCTTGAACCCTAATGTCGTAACCGAGAGTCTCAAGGAAGTGGCCAATAGTCAAAGAGTCAAACACTCTTGTAGTCAGCCACTTGTCAAACGTAATGATTGACTTGGTCCAACGGTTATTTCTCTCACTTGTCTTCTTATTATATTATAGATGCTTAATTCTACTTCGTAGGAAGGAAATAACAACTTCGAATTCTGTTAAGCTTTAGCAATTAGGCCTCGTTGTTAAAGAAAAAGAGAAAAAATATTTGGTCTAATATGTTAGGAATCCAATCACAACTGAAAATATTCGAAGTTTAATGAATAATATATAAATTTCGGAGTATTGATTTGTTATGGTTTTAGTAACAATAAAAAATAAAAAAATAATATATAATAATATTAATTATGAAATTAAAATTATTTTTTAAATTTATTTTAAATTTTATCATAAAAAAATACAGTTATTTTGATCAATTTCGATTATCCGAATTTTCGAACGGTTTCGAATACTCTACCATTGCGATCCCGAGAATAAATTTATTTTTTTACTTGATTGATTATATTAAATGAGTCTCTTTTGGTAGGTGACCAATATAATGGAGAGAGCATAGAAGAAATATTGAGGCAGAATCAGCATAAAATGAGGCAAGTTTCAGTCCAATGTGTTGATGATCATCACAATGCTGCAGATACAAATGTGGTGATGATGCCTCCTGGCTGGGGAACGGGGAAGGGGGTGCCGAGGCTGATGCCGAATCCAAGCTTCAATTTTCAGACCGGGCCGCCGCAAAAATCGAATATGGGTGGCATAGAGCAGATCCTCGGCTTGAAAAAATAAGCAGATCCTCCAAATGCCTTCATATGAAATACCCATATGTGTCCTTCGATTTGTTCTTTCTTTCTTCGCATTTATGGTTAACATTTTCTTGAGCAATCATTCTGTTTGCGTTTCCTGTATTGTGCATAAAAATTTTGGGAACAAAGTTATTAATATATTTTATATATTTACAGCTTTTCAATCTGGTTTCTTTAATTTATTGAAACTACAAACTAATAATTGCTTAATTTTTTTAAAATCTTCAATGATATTACTCGCTCAAAAAAAAAAAAAACACACACACACAAGGTAATAAAAATGTTACCACACACAATTAATATTTGTACCTGTCAAATTTGGGTCCAAAGGTAAAATCATCTTTTCACCGCAGGCCTAGTATAGAATAAGTCCAGCTCCTTCTTCTGATTGCCCAAATCAAAAGCTAAGATTGGGCCAAAAATATGAACACCACACAGGCTCAATTAAAGCTTGCAGACAGCCTTTTGGTCTTTCGAACAAGTCCCTACCGAAAAATATCACATTGTCTATTGTATGAATCCCCTTTTCCTAAACACAATATTCTTCATCGCCGAAAGATGATGTCCTGAGCACGTTGTGGGCCCAGTCTCCAGAGATGTTAGCACGTTGTGGGTCCCACCATCACAGGTACAACTCTTGTTACAACTATAAAGTGACTTCTTTCAACCTATAAACGGAGACATAACTCAACGTACATGACATTCAAGTCTTGGCTCTCATACTTGACTCTTGAGCTCTCTAAGCTTCTCACTCTCTAAATACCGGCCACCGCCCTCATGGCAGTTAACGGAGGTCAAGGTAACCTCACACCTTGTTTTTTCTTATTTACTGCTCGTCTTCATTACTGACTTGAGCGTCGGAGTGCCTACGACACCCACCACACCAGTGGGCAGAACTCCCCGCTCACTTTATCTTCGTTTTGCAAGATCGTTAGTGCCCTCATACTATAAATTCTCGATTGTGAACCTCGGGCGAAAACCAGCGTCTACAATATTATAGTAATATATTCCAGGAGTTGAAAGTTTTGAGAGCTCCCAATGTGTAATTTGTTTATTGGATTCTTACTACGTGCTTTTCAATTAATTATGCAAGAGTAAGAACATGCGTAAATAAAATTAACAAATGAGGAAGTATAATATACATACGCCAAGAATGTCACTAAAACAAATTAATATACATTCGAAACATCTTAGATTTTTTTCCTTCTTCAACAAACCCTACTTTTAAATAATTAAGCTACATCTATATATATTTAAGCAAAATGAATGAAGATATATTAAGATGTTAATTAAGAAGATGCATTTAAAATTTAAAGAGAAATTATTGGATGACATTACATTTCACTACAACATAACAATTAACAGTCATCTTAATTTAAATATCATCTTATATACAAGTACCAATAGGATATTGTGATTCTCTAATCACTCTATAATGTATTTGAGGAAAAACCGAAATCGTTTCTATTACTTACAAAAATAGAATATAAGTGTTTAAACTTACAAACAAAAGAAAAACCTCACTTAACACTCTCTCAACACACAATTTGAGATTATGAGATGCTATACAAAGGGGATTTGGAGCTCCTTTTATGAGGGCCAAAACGTGTGCTACAGTGCCACACGTTTTGGCCAGCTTCATCTTCACTGGCCAAGTTGGCCAACTGGAAGCTTCTCACCGAAAGTTGCATGGACACATGCATGAAACTTATGCTTGTTGTGCAGCTGGATTCATTACATAGGATCTCACTAGAATTCTCTCTAATTCATATAATCAAATCCAGAAAATATTTGTCAATTTTCGGATTTATTGAATCATCATAACCTTCCTTTAACCCTCTATCTTTCTTAAGATTCATAAAACAAATCTCTAGTCACATTAGAAGAAGATAAAGAAAGAAGCAAATTGCTTTCCTTTTCTTCTTCATGATCAGTAGTAACCCAAAGTCTTCTCGTATTCTCATATTTGCTCAATTTTGTGCCAAGTGAGAGGCTCAAATCAATCTCATCATCTTCAGCTTTCCTTTTTGTTTTACTTTGCTCTTCTGATCCATTGATTCTCCAATTTGAACTCGTGGTAGTCGGATTTGGATAGTAATTAAAGCATTTCATTCTTTCCTCGGGGCCACGCAATTCGTATGGTAATTGAAAGTTTTCATGTCGCTCTCTTGTTCTTCCAATTCTTTGCTCACTAATGGCATAGTTATTAGTCCTATAGAGAGATTCATTCCTTATATTTGAATGAATCTCTCCATAGATATTCCTATCAACTACTCGTGAGCCTTGAAAGCAAGCACCGGTTCCAATATTGATATGAGTCGTCAGCATCCAATTCCCATGGCCAATCAAAGAAGCATCACTATATATATACACGAAATGAGAGGGAAGAAAAAGAAAAAGAAAAAGAAAAAGAAAAAGGAAGATGTCAATTGAATGATATTGATGACATAATTGGTAAGCTTGAATTTTAATTTTATTTTAATTTTTTTTTATATATATCTAGCTTGTTCACATAGTACCTAAAGTTGGGACCAATTCTTGGATTGGTGCTTTGAAGCATTGAGCGGTGCCAAAGATTGTGAGAAAAGTCATCTGAAGTTCCCATAAGGTGCCCCCTAGACTTAATAACTATTCACAAGAGAAGCTACAAATTAATTAGAGATACTTAAATCATTGTAAAAACCCTAATTCTCAAATTCTAAATTAAAGCATCAATAAAATTGATAAATTGAGCTGAGTACCTTGACCACGGTCATCAATTTTCTTGCTTCGATGCATCTGCACCCAAATAAAAAAATATATATACGAAAACAAAATTAAGTACAACAGTAATGTAGTTATGGATAATAGTTCAAAACTATATAAGTGAAGTTTGGATCCAGTGAGCTGAGTTGTGTTAAGTTTTTCATTATTTTTTTTTACGCGTGCTTTAATACTAATGAACGATTAAGATTTAGTTACATTTAAATTATTATCCAATAATTAACAATCATAATTTATAAAAATCTCAATATAAAACTCAAATTAGCACCAAATCTAGGTCTATAAGTGAAAGTAGCATTTTCCTAACAAATTTTAATGATAGTTAATAGAACATGATCTTGCCGGTAAATGGCTATAGTTAATAGAACATGATCTTGCCTGCAAATGGCTCTTGACATGAGCAGTAGTAAGCCCTTTGATGTTCATCAGTTGCAAAACCTGTTTAGGAGTGGCTCCTACACCAAACAAATTAAACCAAATTATATCATAAAAAGCAAAAAAAAAAAAAAAAAAAAAAAATTATCTTTTTTAGGAAACCAGAAGAAATTATTGAATCGAATAAGGGATCTTACTCTCTTGGCCCCCAAGTCTATTTACAGCCTGAACAAAACAAAGATGAAGATCAGGAGTCCACCGCAGCCTCGGTAGCTTTGATCTTACATAAGGCCTCACCCCACTGGAGCTGCTGGCTTTTTTCTCACCTTCCTCGACTACACTGTTGCTGGAACTTGCACATGTTTTAGTCTTGCATTCATCATCATCTCCTTCCTCATCCTCCTGCTCATCATCTCTGTCAGTGTCAAATAATTTCATCTTCAAACCATCATTGATGATCTCTCTTTCTTTCATGACTCCTTTCAAGATTTTGAAGCTTTTAAAAAAGAGATTCAATAGACTTCAATAGAAGTGATCATTGAATCTAAATCTAGAAAACATTTAAACATTAGGGTGAATATTGTGATTCCTCCACAACTACTGTATTTTATTTTCTCTCTTTAACAAGATCAGAGAGACATTAACAATGAAACCTTGCATAGCTTGGAATTGTAAGGCAAATCTCTACAAAACTAAAGAAGCTTAATATTATAGTTGTTTGCAAGAAATGGTCAAACCCTAATTCTTGAAGTCACATCACATATATATGTTTTTTTTTCTGCAGATGGGACCAAATGATTTTTATGGATGCATATAAAACATACATACATAGTACATGTTAATGATTCTTATGGATGCATAAAAACATACATAAATAGTACATGTGCAATCATGCATGTATGCATAGAAAGGTAATAATCGGTGTAGTAAAAAGATTTGAAATGAGCTCGCAAAGTAAAAAATTATGCCTAAAAGGATAAATCAAGACAAAGAGGAAGGCCAAATGCAAATATTAATTGTCAAAGCACGTGGTTCGAAACATTATGTATAGAAAGGTGAATTATAGAAGATCCAAGTGATCGAAAGCGAGCTAGGGTAGGGTGTGGGGAAGACTGTGCCGATGATTCTTCCTGTCGATTGGTGTTCACAGATTGGTCTCTTTGCTTCTACCTCATATGATATGGCCTCCAGTTCTAGTCTCACCTAATTAATAATAAGTCTTACAACTAGATAGTTACATATTAAAATTTTAAATACCAAAGGATATAAAAATGAAATGGTTAGGTTGCCTAGTCATTTTAACAAATATTGTTAACTATACTTTTCTTTTAAAATTGAACATGTCCCAAAGCATCGATGCTACCTAATAATTAAGCCTCTCGAAAACTTGAAAGAATTATGCCTTTTTTATAGTTATCAAAAAGGTGTATATTGTACTAAGGGTGTGATTTGGTGGTGTAGGGTTTAGTATCTCATTTTGAGGTCATAGGTTCGAATTCAGGGAATGATTTTCTTGTAAGAAATCGGGACAACCATAAATTTTACCTACTCCGCTTAAGCCCCAAAATGATGATTTGATGGTGGAATTTCAAACGATTTAAAAAAAAAAAAACGTGTATTGTCCAAGTATGTGAATTTTATATTTTATAATCCAAACTGTGTGTTTGATCTGCTCAATATGTTACTGAACTTGAGGAGTTCAAATCAGTGTCAGTACAGTAAGGTCAATACCCAAGAAAAATTTCTACTAATTTAATAATTAAGGTATTGATTGCCTATACCAAACTTAATTATAATATTGCATGAGAATACGCAGCCCTATTTATGCGGATCAAATCAGTATTCCAAGAATGAGCATGTTTGTCTTTTTTCAATGTGTCAAATTTCCTCCTCCCTCCCTCCCTACCTACCTCTTATGCAAAGTATCATGTTAAAGGTGATGCATGGTGGTCATACATACATCATGCATAAGGCAAATGTGAAAGGCTAAGAGGCTTTAATAGACCTGGACCTCTTGGCCCAAAAAGGATAATTGACAGGCAAGGCACTAAGTTTGGGCTAAGCAACCCAACAAAGGGAGGCTTGTGGACCGTTCTATTTTTCAATGCATAACTGTCATAGCATGAACTAGCTAGTGATGTATAATTTATAGGGAAATTAGCCTTTTTTTTTTATCATTTGTTAAAATAGGCCAATATTTCAAGAATCATTTTCTCCGAAATAAATTTTGGAGAATCCATAATTTTCAAAGTCTACCCCGAAGTAATTTTTTTAATTTTCTATTTAAAATTTCGAATCTCCGAAGTTTTAAATTTTTTAATGACAAAAATTGATAGTGATTCAAGTATTTAATTTTTTTATTTATCTATTTGGTAGGTCGTCGTGTTATGCATAACTAGCTGTCACATGTCGATCATGTTGATCTTCATCCTCCAGTAGGCTTCGATGCCACTGGTCATCTTCTAGTAGACTCTGATGGCGTTGGCTCATCTCGCGCTGGCACATCTCATGTTTCTCATCCTACAGAAGGTGATCCATTAATCACTTAGTTACGTGACCGCATGATTGCGATAGAGGAGGCTCATACGAGAATCAATGAGCGACAACAGGGAATGTATAAGGGTCAGATGAGGATCGAGGAATGATAGAAGATAATGGAGGATCGTCATAAATGAATGAAGCAGTCAATAAATGAGGCGTTAAAGTTTTTGATAAGGATGTCAGTTGAGAGAGATATTATACCTGATGATGTATTGACTGATATTAATTTTGATGAAATATAATTTTTTTTTTATATATTATATAAATTTTTTTTTTGATGTATAGTTAACTGTTACACACATATTATTATTACGTATGAGTCCCAAAAGTAAAAAAAAAAAAAATTAATAATAATAATAATTGAGCAAAATTAGTCCAAAAAATAAATCATAAATAAATAAAATTTATTTTATAAATATAAATATATATATATATATATATATATATATATATATATATATATATATAAATTTTAAAACTTCGGAAATCCGAAGTTATTATTTCGAATCTGAAGTTTTAAATAAAAAAAAATTTTCAGGGTAGACTTTGGAGAATATGGATTCTCTTAAATTTATTTCGGAAAAAATGATTATTTTGACAAAATCTAAATATTGTGATCTATTTTGTTAAAGGATATTTTTTATTTTATTTTGGTTAGTTTTGTTAATTTCCCTAATTTCTGACCAATGTATGCAAAAATATACACAAAGACAGCTTTGTCTCATGCCTGCAGTTCGGCGTCAAAGGACTGCAATTTGCAAATTATTATGAACCAAAATAACTCTATCCCCATTCTTCAATTTGGGTTTTGTTCATCACACAAAATTTGCCATTCATTTTCACTTCAGGAATCGGTCAGTTTTCACCTTCATTCACTCATTTTAGCTAGATTCTGGAACATGGGTTCTTTTTTATTTTCGTTCTGGGTTCATTTTGTGAAACAAAAATTGGGACTTTGAGTTGTAGGTGAAGATAAGAAAGTTGAAGTTTTGATGTTGCAGAGTATTTGTAATAAAAATCAAAGCTTTACTTAGTCGGCGTGAGTTTTTGGGCTAAAGATTCAATATTTTGTTTTGTTTTCTTTGATTGTAGCTGGCAGCTACTAGACACTATGTGATCAATTTGTTTCTTGTTTTGAATTGGAAATCTTGTGTAGAAATTAAGCAATGGCTTCAGTTACTGAATTGGGGTTTGCATTTTCTCCTTATTTTTCACTTCAACGGCACAAGTTACTTGCTTCCCAGCTTCATAATAGTTTTCTGATAAAACCTTTTTCAAGAATAATAAACCGTCAAACCCCGAGTTTTATAGTCAGTAAAGTGAGTAAAATTAGAGAATTTAGGTTGCTTAAGTCAGTTGAATTGGACCAGTTTGTGACCAGTGATGATGAAGATGAAATGAGTGAGGAGTTATTTGAGGCAATTGAAGAACTGGAGAGAATGATAAGGGAGCCTTCGGATATATTAGAGGAAATGAATGATCGACTATCGGCAAGGGAATTGCAATTGGTGTTAGTCTACTTCTCTCAAGAGGGGAGAGACTCATGGTGTGCACTTGAGGTTTTTGAATGGCTTAAAAAGGAGAATCGGGTTGATAATGAGACGATGGAGCTTATGGTTTCAATTATGTGTAGTTGGGTTAAGAAGTATATTGAAGAGGAACGCGAAGTTGGGGATGTGGTTGACCTTCTTGTGGATATGGATTGTGTTGGACTGAAACCAGGGTTTAGTATGGTTGAGAAGGTGATTTCGTTGTATTGGGAGATGGGGAAGAAGGAAAGGGCAGTTTCATTTGTGATAGCAGTCTTGAGTCGGGGAATTGTTTATGCGGAACGTGACGGGGAAGGACAAAAAGGTGGCCCAACAGGTTATCTTGCTTGGAAGATGATGGTAAGCCTTCTGTCAATGTTTATTAACAGTATCCTGGCAATTTAGTTTTGTTTTTTTCAGTTAGAAATTTGATTTTAGTTCTTTATGTGTGACTAATTCGAGAATGTAGAAATGGAATTTCAGGCAATTGCTTTGCACTGCATGTCATATTTAGATGACATGTTCTTTGTCATGGCAATTGCTTTACACTGCTTGTCATTTTTAGATGCCATGTGATTTGTCTAAGGTGTTCATCACATCATAATGCGAAAATTTTATTGGCAGAGTTGATTGAATTGCCTCACCAGGCATATGTTTGGTATCTGAAGTTTTTATGATCTTCTTTTGATGCCCATGTATTGAAATTTGTGGCTGAACAGCCTGAACTTCATGACTAAGTTTTGCAGTTAGGAGTTACATCCTTGACTTGAGCCAGCATAATGGCAACATCTATTTGTCAGTGGATTATACATTTATACCTAGCTGTGCCTCTTCCCTTATTGTTGACCATTACAAATTATTCTTCAAAGAGAACTGTCAGTATTGGTTTACTTGTTGCATAACATTGGACAAGCTGATGCACAATTCTTATATGTATTGTTTTTATAAATTATTTCCATTTTAGTGTGTATGTTTCAAAATTCTGACGATTTGTTGAATTTTATGTGAAATTGAATTAAAAAACTTGAATTCTCTTTTGTCAGGTTGATGGTAACTATGGGGATGCAGTTAAATTGGTGATTGATCTCAGAGAGTCTGGATTGAAGCCAGAGGTCTACAGCTACCTTATTGCAATGACAGCAGTGGTTAAAGAGCTCAATGAATTTGGAAAGGCTTTACGGAAGTTGAAAGGTTATGTGAGGGCCAGTTTGATAGCTGAGCTTGATGAAGAAAATGCAGCGCTTATTGAAAAATATCAATCAGATCTTCTTGCTGATGGGACACGCTTGTCCAGTTGGGCAATTGAAGAGGGAGGCTCTTCATTATATGGGGTGGTTCACGAGAGGCTTCTTGCTATGTATATTTGTGCTGGTCGTGGACTTGAAGCTGAAAGACAGTTGTGGGAGATGAAGCTTATGGGTAAAGAAGCTGATGGAGACCTATACGATATTGTTTTAGCTATTTGTGCTTCACAAAAAGAGGGTAGTTCTGTTTCGCGGTTGCTTTCTAGAATAGAGGTTATGAACTCTCTGAGAAAGAAGAAGACCTTATCCTGGTTGTTGAGAGGTTACATTAAAGGAGGCCATATCAATGAGGCTGCAGAAACACTCACTAAAATGCTTGATTTGGCTTTGTATCCTGAGTATCTGGACAGAGTAGCTGTATTGCAGGGATTGAGAGAGAGGATCCAACAATCCGGGAACATTGAAGTTTATCTTAACCTTTGCAAGCGCCTTTCTGATACAAGTTTGATTGGACCATGTCTTGTATATCTGTATATAAAGAAATATAAACTTTGGATTATAAAAATGCTTTAAGTGATGCGGATGATCAGCCATGAGATTCTAGAACCCAGATATGTTTCAAAAGGTCTAGACTTTGCAAGCAAACTCTCGACTCCGGGTCCGGGAGCTGTCTGCTAGTTTGTTTGAATGTGAATTTTGTATAAATAATATTATACAACAGTATAACTAGTAATAGTACTACATGTATATGTTATAATAGTGCTGAATATAATCTATCTGAGTTCCTGTTACATGGTTAATTCTCAATGTAGCTACTGGTTTTATAAGTATGTTCATCTTTGGTTTGCACCAAGTGTGTTTGTCTATATGATTTCTACTTTTTGGCACAAGGTTGATTTACTTGAGGATTTGCTGTGAATTGATAGAATTCCTTTGAAGTGCGTGCCATCTGTTTTCATATGTAAAAATATGAAATAATTAATGGCTGATATCTCTCGTCTCCAGCATGTGGCCAACACTGTGCCTCGACAATGCAGAATCTGTATGCATGAAAGCTATTTATTTTTAAGCCAAAATTCTTGCTGTGTTTCATATTTTATTAGGCTATCAAGACCTATTGTGAGTAACATCTTCTTGGATATCTTGTATTAGCCGTTGATAAAGCGTAAGGTGGACAGTGCATTGGCTTTCTTTGTTTTTCAACCCCCTTTTACTATGTTGTATAATCAGACTCTGTCCTGAAGATGGGTTCAGGTACTGCTGGAAATGAACCGTTCTGTCCTGGACCAAGGTTGTAAATAAACCGAGTCATTCATGTACAACTTGAGCTCGACTTGAATTTGGTTTGTCTAAGACCGATTCGTAAAAGTTCGACTCGACTCGTTTTTGACTCATGAATACTATTTGAAATCGACTCAACTTGGATTGTATAGACACAACTCGATTCAATATTTTTTATTTGTGTGTGTCACATTGAGTTTTATAGGGAATTTATTTAAAATTTGAAAAAATAAATAAATAATTTCAAAAACTATATTTTTTAAATTCGAGACGAGCTCGACTCATTTAGTAATTAAGTTCGAGTCGAGCTTGATCCCAATATTTTCTTAACCAATTGAGCTCGAATTGTACTCGAACTCATATAAGTGATTATCAAGTCGAGTTCGAACAGTCACTTTTCGGCTCGATTATATCCCTAGATCCAGGCTAAAATAATGGGCGATTAAAACTTGTAAACTTAGATGCTACAAGTTGGGCTATGCTACAACGCATTGGCTTCAACGTTATAGGGACACAAGTTTTTCAGTGTAAGTAGTATAATTTCCCTAGTGGCGAAGCAGGGATGGCGTGTGATATAAGATCCTGAATTTCTTGTAGCTAGAGTTCTCGAGGCACGGTATTTCAGGGACACCAATTTTTTGAGTGCTAAGGTAGGCTCTACTCCTCATTTATTTGGAAGAGTTTGTTGTGGGGAAAGCAAGTACTGGGTAAATGACTGAGATGAAGAATTGGGAATGAGCAGAAGATAAAGGTTTTTAGAGACAATTAAATTTCAAGACCAGAGACTTTTAAGCCAATTTTGAGTTTTGAGTTGAGTAGAATAGCAGTGGTTGCAGGTTTGATGGAGGATAATCGATGGAATGGAGAGCTGATAAAGCAGAAGTTTCAAGATTTGGATGCCGTATAAATTTTGAAGATTCCTCTGCCCATAAGACCAACAGAAGATCAAGTGGTTTGATACTTTGATAAGAGAGGGAAGTATTTAGTAAAGACTAAAGAGTGGATATCAAATTGCTCAAAAGAGTAAAAACTCTGCCTCATCTAATAGTTGCGAAGGAAGAGGAAACTATTGGAAGCTTATTTGGTCTTGTAGTTTGCCTGCTAAGATTAAGATTTTTATGTGGCAAGCTGCTCAAATTATTTTACCAACAACCAATAATTTATGGAAAAAAGAGAGTAGTTGGGGAGTGTAGATGCCAGTGTTGCAATTTCCATTTTGAGTTTATTTCCCATGCTTTGTTTGAATGTAAGTTTGCTAGGAAAATTTGGAACCACTCCTTTTGCAAAGGCGTTGAAGACCATTTCAAGTTTAGATATGTTGAGTGTGTTACATAAAATGGAGAAGCATTTTATTGGAAAGGACATTGAGTTGCTGATGGCGATTTGTTGTGCTGTGTGACAAGCTCATAACTATTTTATGTTTGAACATAAGCAAGAAGATCCTGGAAGGGTGATAGCTAGGGCAGAAGTCATGGTTGAAGGGAGTAGATTGGTGGCATAATCGATGATGGCAAAGGAGAGCAAGTTGAATATGGCTTAAGATGAATACGGGTGCGGCCATTGATAGAAGTAATCATCAAACATGATTAAGAATTGTTATTAGGGATAATGCGGGTGTAGTTTTGCATGTGACAATAAAGAGTACACCATTTTATGGGGATGTAGAGACCGTTGAAGCAACGCTATTCTTTTTGGACTCCACGTGGCAGAGGAAGCTGTAATGAATCAAGTAATTATAGAGTCGGATTGTCAACATGTTGTGTAGTTAATTAGTAACAGGTAGGGCACCAGAACAGAAATCTTCTGGATCATTGATGAGATTAGAGAGAAGTTAACAAGTTTAAATAAATTTTTTATTTATTATGCATCTAGATTGTGCAATAATATTGCCCACGAGTTAACGAAGGTAGCTGTAAGTGTATTTAGTCATGTTCCATGATTTCCCTCCAAATATTAAGTAAATATTTGACACTTTTTAATAATGGGATATGATTTTCTTTCCAAAAAAAAAAAAAGTATAATTTCCCTACAAGTTGTATAGAGAGGAAATTTAGATTCAGCTTGCTTGGATTTGGATATGTGCACAAATTGCTGGAATTTGGCCTGATACTCCTAAGCTTTGACAATCAAGATGTCAAAGTAAGAAAAACTGACAAGGAACTGGCTGATTCAGAGCTCCTCACACGGGTTCTTTCACATGTGATAACTTTTCTTGGTTCTTTGCTCCTCTCGAATCCTATCAGAAATGATATATATTTTTGTCATTGCATTTTTAGAAGGAAAAAAATTTGCAAATTGTTATCATTCTTAGACGTACTGTAGATGTTCAACCAAACAAACATAGATAATTTAGTCTTCCAAGTTCCAATCAAAGTGAGAGAATCTCATTGGGGAAGAAATAAAAAGAATCTAATTTAATGTTTTGCATGGTGTACTTAAATCCTCAGATTTTAGAGGTTCTAAACGAATTTATAAATTACATAACCCTTCACTCATAAAATTTGTTATTTTTTTTAAAATTTTTTTTTTGTTATAAAGGGTTTTATTTTTTCAAATTTGAGACACTTAATTTTAACCTAAATTTAGAAACTCAAACCGATCACCTGGCCCAGGATCATCTCTTCTTAGTCTATTGCTTACCTACACATCAATAATTTGGTGCATGAGTCCCCCTTATTCAATTTTTTAGTCAATAATTAGCACCATAGGACAAAAGCATGTGTTTTCAAGATGTGATGTCAATAATTAATTAATATTGATGGTTTTGATGGAGAGGTTCCTTATTATCTTAATAATTTAATGGACTATTGTCCATTATTCAAGAGATTGACATTTTACCAATGAACCAAACTATTCTATTTCATGACAATTAGTGATTTGACTTGTGACAGAATGCTCTTTATCTCTTTATTTCTACTAGCACTTTGTTTTATGGAGACCAATGAGAAGAAAAAAACTTATATGGACATGTCCTATGATTCACTGTTGAAATTTAAGTTTTTTTAACACTTCAAAGGTTCCATTACAAAGATTGGTTCATTTTTGTCCATGAACGATCTTCAACTCACCATGTACAAGCTTTTATTTTTTCATTTATCTTTAAACCTCAAAAAAAGTTGTTCCCTTAACTAACTTGTAGGATCTTTTTAGTAATGATGAGAGTGAAGAACTTACTTTATCAAGTCATTTTCACATTTGCTTAACATGCAATTCACCAATTAGTAATCAACTAAAATCTAGATGTTAAGCTAAAGATACCATAAAAATCATCGGAAAATAACCAGCCATTTACGATCTACCCAGTTGACCAAAACTCACATATCTCGCGCAGCTGATGTGGAAATAATGCAGTGGTTAGTGGGCAACTGAAACACTTTTGCATTGGAGTGAGTCACCTAATCAAAACCAAAAGCTCTGGTAACCAAAACTGACAAAGTTCAGAATAATAATATAGGACCCTACTGTATCTCTTTTTAATGATAGATAGTGAGCTCTCAAAAGAAGAATCTATTCCACCATGAAAGTAAGAGTGAAAAAACGCTAACACTAGATTCCTTTGCTAATTTTCCTCATCTTTCCCAAGAAACAAACAAACCCTTTTGCGCCTCTAGTCTGCAACAGCTCTACCTCTCTTCATTTCACTCTCTCTGGAGTTCTGCTGGTGTTTGCACATTCTCACCCAGAGGTAAACAAACTTTTCATTACTTGTCTTTTGTAAAAGAATTTTTTTGGATCAAGACTAGTAAAGCTCTCAATTTTCAATTATTTTTTTGCACATATGACACAAGACAGTGTGTATTTGATACAAAATGCGTAGTCTTAAGTTTATAGAAAAATTTAAGAGCACCCAAGTACACGCATTAAACCAACAAGACACCGGCAGTGGTGGCTGTAATGGTTGTGCCAATGGAAGTAAGCATAGCAATCACAAAAGAATCAAATTTATTGGGTTGAAATCAAATAAGACAAAATCAGTCTCAGCAGCTCAAGCTCTGCTTCCATGTGGGCTCCCAACAACAGACCTCCTTGAGCCTTCTATAGACCCCCACCTCAAGCCAATCCATTGTGTAAAAGCCTTAGCTGATATTTATAGAAGATTTGAAACTTGTTTGGAGTCGGATAAATCGTGGCTATTCTTAGAGCAGTATGCATATTTGTATGGTTTATGTGATGCCAAGTTGTTAAGGAGGTGTCTCAGGTCTGCTAGGCAATATGCCTTAGATGTGCACTCAAAGGTTGTGCTCTCAGCATGGTTAAGATTTGAGAGGAGAGAAGATGAGCTTGTGGGTGTATCATCTATGGATTGTTGTGGGTTCATTCTTGAGTGTCCTAAGGCTGCATTGGTATCGGGGTATGATTCAAATCCTATTTATGATTGCTGTAAATGTGGTGATGAAAACACAAAGTCAATTCAGGCACCAATTGTCAAAGAAATTGAGTGTTTTAGTTTGGAGGAGGATGACTGTGTTACATTTTGTATTGGCAATGAGGAGATTAATTTTGTTCGCAATAAAATTGCAGCCCTTTCAAGTCCGTTTAAGGCAATGTTGTATGGTGGTTTTGTTGAGTCTAAAACGGAAAATATTGACTTTTCACAGGGTGGGATATCTCTCGAGGGTTTGAGGGCTGTAGGAGTGTATATCAGGACTAGAAAAGTGGATTTGTTTTGTCCGGGAATAGTTTTGGAGCTACTTTCTTTTGCAAATAGGTTCTGTTGTGAGGAGATGAAGTCAGCATGTGATGCTTATTTAGCTTTACTCGTTGGTGATATTGAGGATGCATTGATTCTTATTGATTATGGTTTGGAGGAAATGGCAAATCTTCTTGTAGCTTCTTGCCTGCAGGTGTTGCTAAGAGAGCTTCCCACTTCTTTGTACAATCCAAAAGTGATGAAAATATTTTGTAGCTCTCAGGCTAGGGAGAGATTGGCCAATGTGGGACATGCTTCTTTCTTGTTGTATTATTTCTTGACCCAGGTTGCTATGGATGAGAATAGGGCATCGAACATAACAATGGTGTTGTTGGAGAGGTTGGAGGAATGTTCAACAGAGAGATGGCACAGGATGCTTGCTTTGCATCAATTGGGTTGTGTGATGCTTGAGAGAGAAGAGTACAAGGATGCTCTTTATTATTTTGAGGCAGCTGCTGATGCAGGTCATATTTACTCATTGGCTGGTCTTGCAAGAGCCAAGTACAAGCAAGGACAACAATATTCGGCCTACAAGTTGATGAACTCTATCATCTCTGAGCACAAACCAACTGGGTGGATGTACCAGGAACGGTCATTGTATAATCTTGGAAGGGAGAAGATTGCAGATTTGAATTATGCAACTGAATTAGATCCCACACTTTCGTTTCCATACAAATATAGAGCTGTTGCGAAGATGGAAGAGAGACAAATAAGGTCTGCTATATCAGAGATTGACAGAATCATTGTGTTCAAGCTCTCAGTAGACTGTCTTGAATTGAGAGCTTGGTTGTTCATTGCAGCCAAGGATTATGAAAGTGCTCTTAGAGACACTTTGGCATTATTAACTTTAGAACCCAACTACATGATGTTTCATGGGAGCGTGAGTGGAGATCACTTAGTTGAGCTCCTCGGCCATCACGTTCAGTGGTGGAGTCCTGCCGATTGCTGGATGCAACTCTATGATAGATGGTCTGCTGTAGATGATATTGGCTCTCTGGCCGCCATACAACAGATGCTGGTAAATGATCCAGGAAAGAGCTTCCTAAGGTTTCGGCAATCTCTGCTTCTACTACGGTAAGCATTTATGATAATATGTATAGTTATGATCATTTTATAAGCATAGTTTCATATCTTCACATAGAAATCCTGCAATTTGCTGCATTTGTGTTGCCTGTTGCGTCTATTATGCAGTGATGTATTTTTAGGCCAATATTTGTTTGTATTCCTTGTTCCAGTAAATTTTGCTTTCTGAATCACAACTGTAGTATACTTTTCCATGTAAATTTTGAATTATGCATTGTGACTATTCTCAGAGTTGAACCTAGCACATTCAATTGAGTAATATCAAATATTTGTGTATGTCATAGATTAAATTGCCAGAGGGCAGCAATGCGGTGTTTACGTTTGGCTAGAAATCATTCTAGCTCTGAACATGAAAGATTGGTTTATGAAGGATGGATTTTTTATGACACTGGCCACCGTGAAGAAGCTCTTTCTAGGGCTGAGAAGTCCATTTCAATTGAAAGGAATTTTGAAGCATTTTTTCTTAAAGCCTACATACTGGCAGATACGAATCTGGATCAGGAATCTTCGACATATGTTATCCAATTTCTGGAGGAAGCTCTTAGATGTCCCTCTGATGGTCTTCGGAAAGGACAAGTGAGTTCTAGCAAATAGCAATGCTGCTAACATTATCATTTGGCCACGTAGATAACGTGTTTTTTATTTATATTTTTGCAGGCACTGAATAATTTAGGGAGTATCTACATGGAATGTGGTAAGCTAGATCAAGCTGAAAACTGCTACATCAATGCCCTTGACATCAAGCATACGAGAGCACATCAAGGGTTAGCACGTGTATATTACTTGAAAAACCAACGAAAAGCTGCGTATGATGAAATGACTAAGCTACTAGAAAAGGCACATAATAGTGCATCAGCATTTGAGAAACGGTCAGAATACTGTGATCACGAGATCACAAAGAATGATCTTAATATGGCAACACAACTGGATCCACTGAGGACATACCCTTACAGATATAGAGCAGCTGGTAATTTTTCTGATCACACTCTGTAATTTTCATTCTGATTGGAATTCAACTTATTTTAGCTTTTTCATTTAACTAGTTTTCATTTATTACCTTGGAAGCTCAAAATTGGCACTAACTTTGAGATTTACTATTGCCAGTGCTAATGGATGAACAAAAAGAAGTTGAAGCAGTGGAAGAGCTCTCAAAGGCAATAGCTTTCAAGCCAGACTTGCAAATGCTTCATCTTCGAGCAGCATTTTACGAGTCAATGGGGGACCTCACCTCTGCTCTCCAAGACTCTCAGGCAGCTCTTTGCTTGGACCCCAACCACATGGAAACACTTGACCTATATAATAGAGCACGGGACCAAACCTCTCATCAACAGAACTGATGTGAGATTCACTCCTATGCTGCTGATAAAGTTACTGCATGGGGGCTTGATTCTGAGGTTTCATAGGAGAAAATCATCAGAAATTCCTGTATAGTTTCAAGTATTCCTGGAAATCTTAATTTCTCTGAGTTTCTAGCTGCAAAGCATCCACATGAATGAAAAGAGAGCACTTCAATAGAAAAGAGGAGCAGTGGAGGGATGTGTATAAATAGGCACTACACAAGAGTTGTTCTCATAGCTGTCATTGTTCTTTCATTGTTCTTGCAAAGGCTATAGGGGTTACGAACTTTCTGTCAGTGACATTTTTTTCTTTCATTTTTCTGAAAAAGAATCTCAGTTCCTCTTGTACATAATGAAGCCCATCAAGAGATAGAAAGCTCTTTCAGTTGTTAATTATGCTTCTTTTTTTTCCCAGTCACATTTCTGCAATTCGTGCCCATCAAGCTACAACAAATAAATATTTTTCCAAGTCTTGATGAATATTGTGATGCTTGTCTTATTTCTTCACACAAATTGCTCTCTTTACTTCCCTTCCGCTTTTACTCCGCTGTATTCCACTCTCTTTTGCGACTATTTATTTTTTTCTAAGGTGCTGGAGAAAGTTTACTACTTAAAAAATTGACATCTAAACTTTTTCCTGTCACTGAATTTTTTCATCTATTTAGATAGCATTATAGTACGTACGTTCACCTTAGTGGACATTATAATGCATTAATGTTCTTATGATCTTTATCTCCATTCTATTAATGAAAAATGGGCCCGCGTATTTTCCCATTTGTCTGGCTTCGTTTCTGAAACTAGGCAGACTGCAGATCACCATTCAAGTCTTCATCAAAGCATTCACTATCACCCAAAGACAGTCCAAACGCATAAATTTCACATGGCATATCTTAATCATCAAATCTTTTTTAGGTTTAGTGGCATAATGTTTATGATTTGATTGTTCAATTCTTAGATTCAAATTCAGGAGTCCACTTCTTTTAAGATTAAGAATGTAAATTTAGGATAGTCGAGGATTTTATCTGCTCCGTTTAAATTCAGATCGGATGATTTGACGGACAGAACTTCCAACATTTCCAAATGTTACCATCATCGTATTAAAATACCCACTAACCTTTTACATCAATATCTCTTTCCAAATGTTACCATCATCGTATTGACAATTGACGTGTAATGAGGATATTTCAGACTTACCAACTCAACAGCCATTTGCTTCTGTCAAATGCTGTCATTTATTTTTAAAAAAAAAATTAAAAACAATGCAATGATAGCAAGAAGAAACATGCTATGTGGCAGGAAACAGAATTGTTTCAATATTATTCAATTCTTTAATTTCATTCTTGTCTTGAAATTGTCATGGCTTTCAATTCAACAAGGTCACAATCTTGTTGATAATATAATTAAGAATTTAAACCAATCATTAAGAGATTATTAAGCATAATCCTCCAGGATAAGAGTCGTAAACATTTGAAAGGACAAACTTTAAGCTTTTTCTGTAGCTGGTGATTGATAAGCTCGGAAGCTCAATTTTGCAGCTTCCATCTCATGTAAATTGGCAGCCTTAATCCAAATCCTAAGTTGATAACAGGATAGGCACAACGCAGTGAACGCACGAGCACAGGTGGCCATGATTAAGAAGATAATGTTTCAGCTAGCCATCTGTTTATGACTCTAACCTCTAGTTGTTTTCATCAGAATCATGTGTTCACATTACTGATACTTCTTTGTATCCGGGTTAATGTAACAAATGGTGATCCTTCATAACTCGTTTCATCAGTACTCATATGTTGCCACCTGGAAAATTGTACCAATCAATTTAATTTTTCATACTTGATTTCCTTCCAACTTACCTATCCACGTTAATGGATTAAAAACGAAAATAACTTCAAAGACTAATCAAAACAAAATCTATCATTTATTTTTGTTGGATTTCAAAGGAAAGGAACCTCTCTTACCCAAAAATAAGGGCCAAGTTTAAACGGATAGCATTCATTCCAAGGAATTCTCATTTGTATAACATCCTATACAAAGCTAAAATCAGCCATGGCATTGTAGCCATTCACAGAACAATATAGTTGAATCAAAGTTGTAAATTTCTTCAGTTCTAAATGGAAAAACCCAGCTTGCTGATGTGGCTTGCACAACTGTCATCTAGTAATCCAAAACTGAAGCATCAGCTTTTATCAGCACCTTCATCAAATTCAGTAGAACCCATGACTCTGAAATCCAATTGCTTCTGCTGCTTTGCACGCCGTCGTCTATCAAAATCTTCCCATCCATCTAACTGTGAGAAGAATACTATATCAATCAAAGTTGTGCAAATTGGGAGACTTGATAAAGGTAGTATGACAAATCCAAACCTGCCGTAGGAAATCCATTGTAATTTCTGTATTATGAAGATCCAGTGTGGCAAGCTGCTCACACTTGCTGAATAATGTTCCCGGGAGAGATTTCAGAGCGTTGTTACCAAGATATAAAGCCTGAAAGATATATTTTACAATTTAAGATCAATACATAGCGGTAGATTTCTTTCACAGGCATATCTGATGCATGCTGAAGAACATCCACATGGAGAGCAACAGAATTGATCAACCTTGTGATCTAAAAGATCTGACCATTCTCTGATGAGAATGACTTATATTCATTCAATAGAGAAAAATAACCAAGATGGAGCAAATATATTACTTCTTACAGCAAACTTGAGTTTTTGTACAGAAACAGATACAGTAGCGGAAGACATTGAAAAGAAATAAGTAGGGACCTTTAGATAATGCAATTTTTCCAGACTAGCTGGCAACTCTGACAGAAGATTTGATGAAATATCAATCTGCATCACAAGAAGACCAAGCCAAGGAAGCTATTTTAATCACTATGATACATAAATGGAAATTATCCTTCTAGTTCGCAGCACAAGTCTCTTATTAATATTTGAGATATTTTACAAACAACAAGAATTATACCTCAATAAGGGAAGTGCAATTGCCTATACTCTCTGGAAGAAAACTTATCCTGAGCCAGAATGAAGAAAATCAAGAACTATAAATTTATCTACTGCATATACAGGAAGAAACATGCACAAGATCAAGGAAAAAGTCTTATTATGTACCCCTCTACTGCCAAATAAGAGTTTCCAAAATATTACCTGTTGTTGTTGGCTTTCAAAAACTCAAGCTTACTTAGAAGTCCTATTTCAGTCGGGAGGATAGTTAACTTGTTGTTTGAGACATCTAGATGCTGCAGGGCAGTCAGATGACCCAATGTGCCAGGCACAGAGTTCAAGCTGCATAAAATATGTAATTCATGAATAATCATAAATTTGAAACCACCATTACAACCACATAGTAAGTGAACCTACACGACCAGGCAGGGAGCCCATTTTCATAACTGAAAAGCATACATTTCGAGAAGAATGATTGAAGAAACTCTACATGGTGTATGTGTATATTCAATCGATCTTACATATGGCAAATTCATTGTAGAAATTGAATTAGCCCAAACAGATTTGAGTCTAATAACATTTTTAATGCTGAGAAGGTGTGGAGACTTGACAATGAAGTCTTAAATATGATCATTAACTTTCCTTCCCCTGGAGCTCTCCCTTATTCATTATTTTTCGTTTTTATTATCTTCTTGATGTATGAGTAAAAAAACCAGAGACTCCAAAACAGCCCATGTCCATACAGTGGAGCCGCAGCAGAACACACCAAACTATAATTAAACTAACTTTTTCCACTTCCAATTTGAACAAGAGCACTGGCCTATCATGTCATGTTAATTATAAGGTCCTCCACTGCCTCATCATCACCAATTCATCATTGGAATAGGAATTGACACAAAATCAAGTAAGTAACAAGGATAATGTTCCCATATATTTTGTCAGGATACTGGCAAATAAAATTCTACATGACATCGTACATCACAGAACAGAAACTACTAACCAATTTTGGCCGATAGATAGAACTGTTAGATGCTTCAATTCTGTAAGTTGTACCCAGCTAATGGTTTCGTCAGACAAATCATTTGCGTTAAGGAGCAGTTTCTGCAAAAAAAAAAAAAAAAAAAAATTGAGATTAAAGGATTGACATTTGTAAGACATTATAAAAAGGTTATTAGCTGAAGTAGAAACACTAAGTTTGAAACATAAGAGACTTTTGTATACCTCCAAGCCAATAAAACCATCAATCTGGTTTGGTACACACTGAATGGAGTTGTTGCTGATATCAAGGACTCTTATAAAAGGTGCACAATCCCATACTGCATCCGGAATGGCCTTTGAATATAAAACAACAGTTTTAATATAGCTAATTGATATGTGTGTGTGTGTAAACAAGGCTTGCTGCTTCATTTTTATTTTTTGATAAATAAATAGTTTTATACTTCTCATTTGGATTTGTTACACCATATTCTGCATTTGAAATAAATATACATCCACAAGATACTGTTTCTATTGTTATAAATATCAAAGAGAAAGCAGTGCTATGCAGTGCATGAGAACTTTTGAACACACACACACATTACAGTAAAAAGCAATCATTGTCCCCAATTTCTTTATTGCGGCAGATAGAACTTACTAGAATTGACATCCAATCAATTGAACTAACCATCTATGTTGTATGGATACTTGACTAGTTTCCATTATTAGACAATCAGATTGCGTTATTGCGGGACAATTTAATAACAAGTAAAGAGTCAAGAATGTGATACAATATGATATTAATTGCACGAAAACATTCATTATGATATAAGTTTTCATACCTTCAAGTTGTATTCAGCCAATGCTACCACTCCAGTGGCCCTCCATCGTTCTGTAGAGCTCTTGACAATTGGTACTTCCTTCATGTCATTCACTCTATCAGTCTTCCTTGAAATAATTCGGGTCTGAGCTTCTTTCAATATAGGACCATCCTGTTCACATAACAAATCAATCATCAATTAATCAAATTCAGGACATATAATTATTTTGACATATCACCATATTTTTTTCAACATAACGAACTTCCAAAACCAGCATTTCTTTCCAGGATTCCAAGAATCTTTATATTGTTTCAGTACAGACAGCTCGTTCATGTTACATCATCTAAAATCCCAAACAGTGTCAACATGAAAAGAGGGCCAAAATTTTTTCCCAGAAGTTAAAGAAGTGAAAAACTGAAATATGCTTCCATTTCTCACAATTTTCTTAACTCGTCAAAAAACAAATAATCTTGATGCATCAAAGAAAGTAAAGGAAAGAGAATGATAGAAGATACCCCTTGATGCACACCCCGCGTACCAACAAGCATGAGCTTAGTTCCATGTGTAACTCCGGCTTCTCCCAACGTCACTTCGTTTGCCAAAACTCTCCCTTTTAACAAAAACACACACAAAGTTCATCACCAAGAAAGAAAAGATTCAATTTTGAATAATGGGTATTGATATTCACAACGAATGAAACCTTTAAAGATGAGTTTTTGGCCACGAGGAAGGACATTGGTGAAAGGCAAAAGAAGGTTTTTGAGGCGTAGAACTGTAGAATCAGGCGTAACAGACATTGGTATTGGCCTTCCATTGAACTTCACTGTGATTTTAAACTCATTATCACCCATCTTCTTCTTCTTGCTTGCTTGCTAAGTTTATTAAGAAACAAAAGTAATATATTATTTTGAACTGTTTCTATTTTATAAACAGTTAGAAAATGTAACCGGAATTTAATAGGATTTATGTGTCAGTTCTTAAAACATTAAGGTATATTTGCATATTAAGACAAATTTTAGGGGTCTGAGTGATATTTTTCAGGTACATTATTTAATAGGAAATGGTTGTATAATCTGCTACTCTAGTTTTGTGCTTTTAACTGTTTATGCAGGTCAAACGGGGAGCCAGAGCCTACGTGAACAATTTCAGATCTTGGATCAGGAGAGAATTTGCCAGCTTTGAAGAGCAAGTATGAAAATTAAAATGTACAATCATTTGAAATAGAAATTTTATTAAAATATTATTAAAAAAATATCCCTAAAAATGTCCAAATAAAAACGCTGGCTTAAGACTTTTGCTTGCAAAAGCATTTCAATCACATTCATAGCCTCATCAGTCACCACTAATAATCAGCCACAGAATTGATGCTTCATGTGAAAGCTAGAATCAGTTCTCTAAATTCTTCTATGTTCCATCAATCAATCAGCATGTGGTTTCAGTTTACTTTCACTCTCCACTTTCTTCCCAGCCGGCCAGCATTAGCATGTGCAACTTTTCAGAATCCACCCACTTCCACTTTCTACCTCTTTTTTGACCTTTAGCTTTTGACAATGATTTACCAGTTATTTATTATAATAACAAACATTGGATCAATGGATTTCTCTCTCATTCATGATCTTCTTCCTTAAACACACACAGCCCATTGCAGATTGCAGGTGGAAAGATGGCGCCATGCCTCTTTATGGCCCAAAATATTAATGAGTTTCCCTTCATATCCACTACTTTATTTAATACTGAAGTGAGATCCAAGGCAATGCATATATCAGTATGTAGCAGAAGTAGTATTCTCTAAATTCTAATCAACAACAAAACTTTGACCATGTCTCTCAAAACAAGAAAGAAAAGAAAAACAACTGTCCCTTTATTTAATAAGCATATAAATGATGACCTCTCATCTAAAATTAGATTTAAGGCTGCTAATCACATTTCACAACCTCTCATCTTTCTCTCTTAAACTTCAAAACCCCAATTAATTAATTAAACAAAAACAAACCCTTTTTCTCTCAACTACCTTAACCAACCCAACACCATCATTTTAACCCCATCTCTCTCTCCCTCACACTTCCTGCCAAAACGCACCGCTTTGCCTCTCCTCCTTCAAAGTTGCATTCATCACCAAAACACAAAAAGCAGAAAAAGCAAAAACCCATCAAATCCCATCCCCCTTTTTCTCTCAAAGTTTCAAACTTTATTAATTCTTCCTCCACAATTGCTCCCTCATAAATCAAATCAATGTGGCGATCGTATATCAAATCACCGGTTAAAATTCACAACACGTCATCACATTCACATTCCTCGTACCGCTGCTCCTCCTTCAAAGATATCCAGAGCCTCTGTACAGAAGATCCAACTCCGATTCACAATAACAATAATAATAATAATAATAATACCTCTAGAAAACCCTCCATTTTCCACCGGGTCCGCCTCGCCAACGCCTTTATCCGCACCTTGAAACCCGAATCCAAACCCGATAACAATAATGACACGTCACCAATCGAAAATAACAAAACTCGGCAGCAGCCCACAATCAGAATCCCGGGAGCGGACAAACGCGTTGTCGTGTACTTCACGAGCCTACGCGTCGTACGGTCGACGTTCGAAGACTGCAAGACCGTCCTATCTATTCTCCGAGGATATCGCGTGCAACTCGACGAGCGGGATTTGTCCATGGACTCGAGGTTCCTAAAAGAGTTACAGGTATTTCTCGGCGGCGGCGGCGGCGGTCAAAGCAAGTTGACTCTGCCTAAGGTTTTTATCGGCGGGAGGTATATAGGTGGAGTGGAGGAAGTTAGGCAACTTAACGAGACTCGCGAGCTGAAGAAGTTCGTCGAAGGGTTGCCGGCGGCGGATCCTGGCGTCTGTGACCAATGCGGCGGTTATAGTTTCGTTTTGTGCAGCGAATGCAACGGTAGCCACAAGGTTTACGCCGAAAAAGGCGGCGGCTTTAAGTCCTGTAATGCTTGTAATCAGAACGGACTCATCAGGTGCCCTTCGTGTACTTACGCGCCATTTTCAACCGTCTGATTATTAGAATTTAGAAACAAAACAATAGAAAAATGTTTTATTTATTTATTTTGGGATTAATCAAATTTGTAGTTTTGTTTTTGTTTTGCCTGTGTGAATTTTGGGGTCCCACTAAATAGAAGTGTGTGATAAAATGTGGACCGTTGGATTGGTTGCTTTAAGATTTGTTGCACTGTCGACTTTTATTAGCACTTAGTAGTTGGTATGCTTTTTATCTTATTCTGAGATTGAAAGTGGACTTTTTTATGTTATTAATTAGAGCACTAATATACGAATAAAATGGTGACTAAAAGTAATTATATAAAACATATATTTATTAGTTTTAGTCATTATTTTATCATGAATTATATTGTAAGTAGCAGGCTAAATGATCTTTTATTATTATTGTAATTTTATTATTTTGTAGGTAATTTTGGAAATAAAGACAAATCTATAAAATATAGCAGTTAGATAATAATTTGGGAATATGGGTGTATTTGGGAAATGTCCCTTTAAGATCACTTTTCTTGCAAAAGCAATAAGCTTTTTATAGTTACCATTACCAACAACAATAATTTTTTTTGTTTTTACTCAATTATGTGGCTTGCCAATAGTCTTTTGAATATTACTTCCAAAAATGGGTGTTGTCAACAGCTATGGTGAGAGGAAATGCTCCAGTTCTTCAGCTATAAGGGGAAAAAATTTCTTGAGGTCTCATGTTGCGATTATACTGATGATATATACTTGTGAAGGGTATTGAATAATTGTAATAATAATAATTAATGTCAATATGTTACTTTTATTTGTATTTTCACATATAGGTTAAGACTAAAGAGTGCATAGTTACAGGCTGCTATAATATGTGGTAAGAAATTTTGTTGTGCATCTTTGAATGAACCCTTTATTTTAATTTTTAATCCCATTTCTACGGGTAGGTGAGATTGATGGACTTATTGCTCAGTCATCTTAAAACAGAGGTTTTAAATATTTTGTTGAGAGAGATTTTGATGTAAAACAATAAAATGAAGAGAACCTTGCATTTGGAGGTGGTTGATACTCCTTCAAATGATAAACTGTATTCATAACTCTGCTCTGAAGAAGATTGAATGAGCCTGATTCTGTTTGAGCAATCTATTGATGCTGTCTCATCAGTTGAAGCATCCCTGGTTTTGCCATCTGAAGATATGCAGGTAGATCATCAATTATCTTCTGCAGAATGATCTGGCAAACGAAATTGCCTTGCGGCTGAAAGATAAGGCCAGTCCAGCTGGTGCAAGTGCAAGCCTTTGAGAAGCAAGTAGACTACCTGTGTAAGTAAAGAGTAAAGGAAGAACTATGAGGCTGCATTCAGAGCCTTCTATCAAATATTCCAGGCCCCCAGGCCATGGTAGGTTTGCTCACTATTCAATGCTAATTCAGTAATTCCTGACAATGCTGATATATTGACAGTACTACTAAAGGTCATTCCTAGCCGAAACTGCTATATATGGGACTGTATCTTTACGGTGCCCCCTGTTTCTTCTCTTGCCGGCAGTCAAAAACCTGAGAAGGAAATTAAAGCACTTTTGGATAAAGGATTGAAAGCTTGGAGAACGATCACTTGTACTGTTGTGGAAATACACTCATTGGCAACAGGGAAAGATAAATGAAAATCCCAAATTGAAGGATCGATTCATAATGACTGCTTCTTCTCCTACAAAGCCTTATATCGTCTTTTACATTTTCTTTTTCTGTTTCTTGACTTCAGCTTCTATAACTTCACCTTCAGGTACCAATAAAGTCAAATTGGGTTTGTACTATGAGTCTTTGTGTCCATACAGTGCCAATTTTATTATCAATTACTTGGTTAAAATCTTTGAAGATGATGATCTATTATCCATCGTTGATGTTCAACTTTCCCCTTGGGGTAATGCCAAAATCAGAGCCAACAATTCCACATTCGTTTGCCAGGTCCTTCAATTTTATAACCCTGTTATTACATTTAAATTCACCCATTAAAAAGATGAATTTGTTGACTTCTTGATTTACTGCCTATGCAATTTAGCATTTAATAACTTGCTGTTTGATGTTGATTGCTGCATGATTCACCTGAATGCTCGTTGAACACTGTGGAAGCTTGTGCAATTGATATCTGGCCTGAATTAGTAAGGCTTTGCTTTGAATGTGATTTAAGCCTTTATATTGATACAAGTTCACTCTGAAAATAGTAGATAGCTGTATGGAACATTCATTAAGGGCATGTTTTCAAATAGTGCCTTTGTCTTATCATCTGAAATTCTTATTGATAAATGAAATTGTGATGCAGGATTAGCATTTCCAATTTATCTATTGTGTTGAGACTTTGGTGCATGACGACAAGTGCCCTCAGTGGGAAACATGCTTTAACAAATTGGGATTTCATCCAAAGCCCATTGCTGATTGCTATAGCAGTGGATATCGGACACAGGTTAGTTCTTGCACTTTTGTTATTTTTGTTCAAGTTATATGTGAGTTGTCTATGCTACCTCTTGTCTAACAAATACCAATCACTAAATCGGTATGACTATCTTCTCAAGAATTGCGTTAAGTTGCAGTAATTTGTAGCATATATAAACTTGCAAGTATATGAACATAGTAAAATACCTACTGAGTTGTTATTTTAGAATGAATATAAATCAGGATACTATCATTTTTCCATCAGCTTAGTGAAATAAGGCCGAAAATAAATTATATGTTTGTTAGATATATCTGACTTTCCTGTTGTAGAAGCGGAAAATATTTTCCTGATAGCGCAATGAGAAAGATAATGATTGTGGGGGAAATGAATCTGTTTATGATGCTCAACACCCCTGCAGGTATGATATAATAGCTACTCTCATGTTATCCAAATTATGTTTTAAAAAATGTCCACTGCCTCTGAAATTGGTATAAACTGGCATTCCCATGCCTTTCATATGTCGGTTTATATAGATCTTAACTCTGTGAACGGTAAGGAAATTACGGTGACCTTTCTGGCTTTGTCATTTGGGTTGGCATTACTGTTGTGGCTAGGTTGTTTATGAACTTGTTGGCTATGTTACTGTTTGTGAACGCCATGCAATGCGAGTTCTTCTATGTAATTGTGCTTGTCTTTTCCTCTTTTGTTGCTATTAGTGGATGCCCAAATTGATCCTCAATGCTTAATTGATTCACCAGTGGTTGTATTTCATGCAGCTTGAGTTAAAATATGCAGCTGAAACGAATTCCCTTGAACCTCCTCATCGATATGTGCCTTGGGTTGTTGTGGATGGACAGCCGCTGTAAATTTCGTATTGCCCCCAAGACCATGGAAATCTGAATAAATATGTCCACCATAAATGTAAAGTTTTGGAACTTCATATAAATTTTATGATTGCTAGTAAACCATAGGAGATTACATGAAACTTTTTGATAGCCTTACAATAGAACTATTGATGCTGGGTTATCTTAAAGAAATGACATTATTTCTCTTCTCTTGCTGCAGGACTATGAAAACTTTATAAGCTATATCTGCAAGGCTTATAAAGGCAACGCTGTCCCTAAAGCTTGCAGCAACCTACCCCTTGTCAAGAACCACGGGCGTAACGTAGAATCTATCATTCTAGTAAAGCTACAAGAATCAAATCAGTCGTAATATCATGGGTACGCAAAATGAGCATGGTAGCTTCATTGTAGGTGTCATGTCCTTTCATATGCTCTTTTCAATGTGTCCGTAATATAAGGTGCCGATGGCTTAAAACATTTAGTTTAATCATGACTTTTGAAGGTTGATTTTGTAATCGATTTGTATTGTAAATGTGTTGGCTTTGGTTCGGTGGTAAAGAACTTATGACTTGGTTGTCAGATTCGAGTCCAGAAGATGTATTTTTTGTAAGAACATGGGATAATCGAAGAATTTATTTGTTTTGTTTAAGTTCGAATCAGGTGATTTAGCGACGAAATTTCTTTAAAAAAATAAAACATCATACTTCTTAATTTTTTTTCTTTTTTCTTCCTTGAGTGGGTAGGGTTTGCTTTTTGCTTTGTCTCTTCTCTCCTGTGTTGATTGAGTGAAGCAATATTATTTTCAATGACTCCACTCTACTCATATCGTTCATCAATTGAGTTTCGGACCATCCTTTTTGATAGGAGAAGACCTAGCAATGCAATTGCAAGCAATCTTGTCTCATTTGAAAACGTGTGATGATATTTGACCCTCAGCTCCACGTTTTAATTAACTCCATTTATTTTCAATTTTTTTTTTTTTTGAATAATAAAAAATTATCTCATATGCACTTTCTGAAGATGAATCTATCTTGCCGCACACCTCTCTCACTTTCTTGAATTGATTCACAATAATGTTAACCCTTCAAACAAATCCCAAATTGAAATAGTTGAAATCTCATCAAAATTAACACCATTAACAATAAATAAAAAAAAAAAACCCACCAAGTTATTTATAAAATTTAACAAAACTCAGTAACCAAATCCATAAAGTTTGTTGTAGGTACGAAATGATGGGACTTGGAAAAATAGATGCCTACGCCTTGAGAGAAAAGATATATTCATAATTTCTTTTGATATAGACTCAACTCTTCTCAGACAATTTCAGAACTGAATTTGATTTAACCGATTCGATTAGTGTAAAATACATACATACCTTATATAAATAGACAAATAACGTACGTACATAATTAATTTGGTGAAGCGTTTAATAGAAAAAGGACAAGGAACAATTTGAGAGGTGGAAAAATAACGGTGGATTGATGAAGTTGTGTTCGTTTGTCACCAAGATCTACGATCCAGATATCATGTCGGCGACTAAAACTACAGTTCGTCAAACTTGTTTTGTTGGGTCCCACTCCCTCGTTACTCTCCTTTGTTTCTCTCTTTGCTTTTTCTTGCTGCTTGCTTTGTGCTTCCTTCGTTTCTCCAACCACTTTATGTCTTAATACACACACAAATTTTAAAAGTAATAATATCATAAGTTAGTGTATATATATTTCTGAAATTTTGGAGAATTAATGATTAAAAAAAAAAACTCCAGATAATTCAATAATATAGTGGAAGAGCTTTTCTCAAATATCAACCTAATTTCACCTGCCTCAAGTCACATGATTTACTGGTGAGATTTTTAACTTTCAAAATAAAATATCGAAAAAAACATAAAGATAAAATTGTGTATTGAGTAGAGCATAAATATTATCTTTAATCCATTATTTCTTAAATACATTAATTGACAATGGCTTTCTTTTTCAGAGTAAGCATATTAATTAGCAATAGCTTTTCTGCATTATTTATTTATTTATTTATTCAAGAGTAAGTAAGCATTAGCAATAGCTTAGCTAACGTGATTCATACATTTTAATGCCCATCAGCTGGTAGCTGGATCCATTTTCAACAGCCTTCAATTTTTCCAAAAAACCGTGTTTATATATTATTGTTACAAAAATTACTTGCACAACACACCAAGTTCATGAAACACTATCCTTTTTTTTTTTTTTTTTTTTTTTTTTTTGGAAACGATGGAAATCCCGCCACCAAATCACCCATTATGGGCCGCGGAACATGTAAAACTACCGGCTGTCTCATGCTCTTACAAGAAGTGCATCCCCTGAATTCGAACCCAGAACCTCAAGGTGAGATCCTGGACCCTACACCATCATGAT